>VONZ01000748.1:0-362792 GCA_012976165.1 Labeo catla
GCTATCTCCCAGTATGTTCCCTCCGGCGAACCTGGGTCCTCCATGCCCCGCAGTCAGGACTAGATGCGGAGTAGTCCGCGACTGTGCTCCGACTGGGTCTCCTTCGCCCAGAAGGTTGTGGCAGCATGTCTCAGTATTTCTCCACAGTCAGCCAGAAGGCTGTGTTTTCCCTCATACATCTATAACAGATTAGATGTATTCAATTTCTTTATTCCACATGCCTAAACCACATGTGCTCCGCCCCCCCAACCCATGCTTCAGTACATCTGGCACCCCTATGGGGCCCCTCTACTGGTCCCTAGGGCGTTGGGAAGGTTGCGTAGTGACTCCACTTTCCGACACGTCCGCCTGTCGGCACTTGGTGTCTTGCGTAACGCAGCCTCAGGGTTGTGGCCTTTTCCATGGGTCTGTTCCCATATGTAACGTCATAGTGAAACAACTGAAGGGGAACGTCTAGGTTACGTACGTAACCCTCGTTCCCTGAAGGAGGGAACGGAGACGTTACATCCCCTGCCACAACCCTAGGCTGCGCTGACGCCGGGCTGCGGCTCAGCTCCTCAGCAAAAACCTGAATGAGTGGATGTGCGCCGCCATCTTATATACCCGTATGTCCGGGGGAGTGGCGTTGCACGCAAACTCCACTCGCCAATTTCATTGGCCTTTTCTGTAAAGCTCAGAGGTGATTGGTCACTCAGGCGAGTTCCCATATGTAACGTCTCCGTTCCCTCCTTCAGGGAACGAGGGTTACGTACGTAACCTAGACGTTCATTATGCTTACAGATAAGCATCTATCTTTGTCTCTTTTGCTTTCTCTTTCTACTCAAAAATTATAAAAGAAATTGGTGTCTTTAATATCTCTGTCAGCTACTATCCAGTGTTGTCATTTACTAAAACTAAAACTAATTAAACAAAATTAAAAAAACAAAACTATTAAAAAACATTTTCGGTCATTTAAAATAAAACAATTACATGAAAAACACACAAAAAAGGAACATTAAAAATGTTAACCTGGCAACTTAATAAAAATGACAATCACATAACAAAATGAGGGCAAAATTAAAATGAAAATTGAACATTGAAAAATAAAAATTGTTATTGCATAATAGTATGCATATAATACTAAAAATAACACTGTCTGTTCTCAGATGCTCCTCATAGTAATTTTCCATGTGTCTTCCTTATTTTGAGAATAGATCTCAATGTTTGACATTTTCCTCAGATTTGACAAGACACCACAATCAAAATATAGTTATTTAATATGTGCACTCAATAACTAATAATTTAATTCTTCCAAGATCAGATGATCTGAGCTGTCTTATCTTAGCACGTAGCACTGAAACCCTACTGTAATTGTTAGAAAGGTCAAGGATCATCCATCTCCACGTAAAACTGATCATGCAGACTAAACCATAAGTCGTAGAGACTTGCGAGCTTTGAGAAGATACATGGTAGTATACACACATGACAATGTCACCAGACGGCCCAATGCCCACAAGGAATACAGTGATGATGATGATCAAAGGTGCAGAAACCGGCTCAACTTCAACATGCACTCAGATTTGATCTGGCGGGATGGTTGAAATTTTTGAGTATTTTTGGATTTTGAAAAGAAACCTATACTTTTTGTGAGACCAGTCCTGGGTTTGTGTCGGAACCGAAACCAATGCGTGAGATTCTCTGGAGTGAATTATCAAAAAAAAAAAAAAAAAGTTGAACTTATGGGCGCAAAAGGACGCCACAATGTTTGAAAGGGGCGGGGCCACTTTTAGTAAAATGCCTGTAACTTCTGACCAGAATGAGATATCTTTGCCAAACACAGAACACTTATGTAAGAGCTCAATCTGAGGTCACAGGAAAAAAATTACAGAGCTGGGCCACTTGGTGGCGTTATAAGAGGGGAAAAAACATAAAAATGATTATAACCATGCAACCATTTGTCCTATCAACATGAAAATTGCTGAGCACAGTCAGCAATTTTTTTATAAGGGCATTTGCGTATCTCAAAAAAACATGGCCGCCATTGGCCGATGAAGTTTGATCACCTATTAGACAAGGTCAGCTGATCAGAACGAAACTCAGTGGGCCTGTTTGACTCACGGCCCCAAAGGTCTGAGAAATGTAAAAGAATTGGGGAGGCGGAGGGGGGGGGTAATGGATATTGCGCTGTGTCGCACATACACGCAATATTTTTGCCTCCTAAAGCCACTGCTGTCAACACAATTTTTTGTTAAATGAGAAGATGTAAACCTAGGTTTTTCGCTCTATCTGGAAAAAAAAAAACTGCAGTACAATTCTCTGGACTCTCTAGGTCAATAAATATCAAAAATTGAAAATTTACCCAAAATCCTATAAAGCCTTAAGGAAAACTCAAAACTTCACGAAACCTGGTGCGCACAAAGCATGCCAAGTTTTAAGGAGATCGAATCACAGGTGGCACTATAACAGTCATAAATGTTAAAAAAACATGATATTTCTACAGAAAATTACCTGTATTTGTCAAAAATGCTTTTTTTTAATCATTGATTTAGGTGGTTACAGGCTTGCTAAACAGTAATGTCTTGTATATAAAGTGCTTGAACCCCAGTAATTGCTGTTTGCAGCTATATTGTTATATTTGAATTTTAGGAGAAACATCTGAGACAAAGTTGAGAAGTTAATTGAGAACTTAACTTAGCACTTTAGACCATCTGAGCATATTTCTATTGCCCACAGAAAAAGGAAATCACAAATCCAATTTCTTTAATTCTTTTAATTGTTTCTCTTAGACAGTAATGAGATTAAATGAAGAACTGATTGAGTCTTCTGTTTAAGTGCCTTGCTTTTCAGCAATTTCTTCTAAGAAAAACATCCCTATCTCAAATCTCTATCTCAAAATTTCCAAGACACAAAAGTCTGCAAAAATAGTTAGAGAACTCTATATCAGTTTTTTTGTTTCATGATATCTGATCTATGCTATGCATATTAGTTTTAAAGCTTTATAATCAATCTATATGACAACTGGTGTCTCATTCGTCTGTTTTTGTATTTTCAGCAGATGCATCAAGGGACAAAGTTGATACATAAACTGCAAAATCCATTGATGTGTCCTGAGCTTAGTAAGTAAATGAGATGTTACGTCTTGCATGTTTTGATTTTCTATCTTCTCCTAAATACCAAAACCAATCTGGCTCAGTTAGTATTTTGTATTGAAAAGTGATAACAGATGTTTGTTGGCAACTCACATGGTGTTCTGGTCCTGTTTTGTCGACTGCGGACCTGTTCTGTCCAGAGTGTAGGGTACTGAGTGATGATGTCTAAAACACACACACGAATGCACAAAACATTAGTTCTTTTCCAAACCCTCAGCCTAGACAGCATTTAAAGGCTTCATTGACACTAACCTTCCTCATCAGCGGATGGCTGGGGTTCCACTATGAAAAACGTTGGCGGATCTGCATTTAGAATGGAGAAGATTTGCAAGGAAACTACAATTACGAGTGTCAGCTAGACAGTCACATCACATAAACCATGATGCATTTGCACATTGCCCGGCCAGGACAGATTAGAGAGATGAAGAAACAGAATAAAATAGAGGAGGAGGATAAAGTGAAGAACACAAACAGGCAGAGAAAGGCTTAAAGGAGGTTTAGTGGTTATAATTGACTCACTGAAAGAAAAAAAAAAGTTTAAACATTTAATCTCTTTGCCTGACACCATGAAACACATGTTTAAAAAAACAAAAAGGAGTGTGGTTCAAATATAGAAGTCTGTAAATGAAAAAAATTCAAAGATGATAAATATATGCAAAACGGCGTCCAAAATTAACACTCGCCAAGCACTAAATGTGAGTAAAATTTGGCTGAAGTGACTTGAAAAATGTTACTGTACAGCTTGCCAATAACTTTATAATGACCTGCAACATAATTCATAGATTTTATAGAGTTATTCTTTGGATAATTGTTTATCTAGGAAGTGTTTTTCCCCTTGTGTCAACGTGTGGCAATATATCCCCATTTCTTTAACAAATTAAAACGTAAAAAGGTCTTATATTCATAAAGTCATGGCAAAAATGTTGCATGCGCTCCAAAAAAATGTGTATTAATCAGTATTTGTATTTTCTTTTCCAATGCAAACATCTAAATATCCTTAAATCAACACACATTTACTTAAGATGCAAAATAAATTTGAACAAAATTTAGTGAGTTTGTTTAAAACAAGAACAAACATCCATCAGTGGAAACTTGTTTTTTCTTTTGAATTAAGTTGGCAGAGCCCATTGGCAGATATTTGGTCTTGTTTTAATACTTTACTTAATTTTGATACATTTCTCAGAAAATAAGAACTTCTTATCTTAAGTCATGACATTTGTGCTGGAAAGTAAGACAAACATACTGAGAAAGAGTTATTTCCATATCACTATTGGTTGGGTTTACTTGATCTTAAAAAGTCTTAAGTTTACTTTCATAAAACCTGCAGAAACTGTGTAATAATAAAAATGTATATTAAATATTTTATGATGACAATGGTGTATTTTTAAATAAAAAAAATAATAATGCAAAATACATTTTTGTGACTGGTAAGAAATATTTATGGCTGGCAAAACAAGAATTTTGGACCCTGTATGCAAAAATAAACTGCATTCCCTGTAAAAAAAAAACAAATGTTTTCGTTTAGTTCAGACTTTAATTATTTGGAGAACAGGCATGCAAGAATACATGCAAACGCACGCACATAAACAGAGCGGACACATGATGTGTTATGTGTGCAGATGGGGATGAAGGAGCATCGCTAGACGCTTTGGCCACAGGAATCTGAAATGCTGAGAGCCGCAGGTGTGGTTAACCTCAGCAGGGTCACCATTAACTCATCAGAGGGCAGAAGATAAACTGCCCCTTTTCTCTTTTGGTGTGTTTTTCTCTGCTAGCATCCTTGGGAAACAGTTGGGAAACTTGTGGAACAGCCACTCTCAGCACTCTGATGAAGTGATAAAGTATTATGAGATCTGACCCTGTTATTTATGTGACTCAGTGTAGCTCAACACATCAATGATTTTCTGTGTTTTTGTGGCTTTTTGCCTTTTATTTGATAGGACGGCCCTGAAGCGACAGGAAATGGTGGGAAAAAGAAGGCGTGGGATCAGGAAATGACCTAAGATGCAAAACCAGGTCATCATCGTGCTATGTGCACTACTGACCGGGCCGCACCTCTGACAATGGATCTGTTCCAAATCCTAGTGAGCTGCCTTGCTGTCTACTGCCTATATAGGCAGCTGCCTTCTGAGGCAGCATCTTAACCATCATGGGACCTTAAAGGTGACTGATTTGCAATGCTCCACTGCAAAAAAAAAAAAAGATTTACTTCCACAGTATGTTTATCTTCTTTTTCTTCAGTGTTGTTTTCTGAAAAATCTGTCAGAATGAAGTGACTTTATGCATAAAACAAGAAAAAAAATGCCAGTGTGGTAAAAAAAAAAAAATACTGTAAAAGTAAAATCATACTATTTTTTAATCAATACTCACTTCAGATAAGGTAAGACAGCAAAGAAATAAATTGAAATAAAAACCTCTACATTTCTCATAGCCGAGTGTCTAAACTGAAAAAGACACTCTCCTTAAAAGTGAGGGGAAAAAAAGACCAAAAATAACAGGGTGATTATCTGGAGATCAGGTGGTCTGTTCTGTTTTGTAAAAGGAGGGAAATCAGTGCCATTAGTAGTGCATGAGAAAGGTCTTCATCTGGAAAGAAGGGAAATGACGTCCAGGTGAAGTGGTTAACGTTCACTGCGGTGCTATGACAAAACCGTGAAGCTCTTCGATTTCGTTTTAACGACTGTGAAAAGCAAAGGCTGTTATTACAGCGTCTCTGTTTAACGACTCCAACATACGACCATTTACTTTCAGCCCTGAAGCAATTTCAGCACTCTCAATTCACAAAATATTAGAATGGCAAGCCTTAACTTGCAGCACTGACACACACACACACACACACACATTAAGTCATAGCTGCCAGTGCAGATTGTCCCTCATGAAAGTCTTTACCATATCAAAAGAAATCATTGAGGGTATTTACCTGTTTTTCCTGGTTCCTTCGGGTTTACTTTACCATTCTTGGACCCTGAAAATCAATAGGACATTCACAGGTTACTCACGCTAGCATTTTAGTAAATCTACAACTACACTTTAGTACATTCTAACTGGACTATAACATTAAAATATGTCCTGCAGATCAGAGCAAGTCTTCCAGGAATGGCTGATTTGAAGTGACTTACGTTTTTAATTATGTATTAAGCCTCTACAGACGAACATGATAATGTTATGGAGGCTGCAGGGGGTAAAACCATATGACACTATCTTGGAGTAAAAGAGCAAGAATGTTCGAGTTCGGCCGCTTCGCCTGCCAAACACACATTTGTTTTGTGATGCTCCCCCAGACCTAACTGATTAAGCTGTTGCATGTGCAATTAAATCTAATTGGTCCTTTTCTAGTGAAGCTGTGGTTGTTGTACAAAGCCAAGCCAACGATGTTATGATCCAGGAACCCATGGCCTGCAGTGATAGAGTTTCAGTTTTGTGCGTGAGCGTGTGTTTAGTGCAGCGCTATGCTAGTTTAGTGCATGTGGCTTTGGTTATGTGGCATTGTTATGCTGGAACGTTTCTGTAGATTAGGATTAGCTCTGTTCTGGCATTTCTCAGTGCTGTTGCTGGCTTAAACGCTGCGTTTCTATGAGCTGTTTTATATTCTTAAACAACTATCATGTGCCAAAACATTGAGATCATGTCATCAGCGCTGAGATTACTGTTTGGAATTGCTTCAGAGTATTATTGATGATGTGAAAATCGCATTTGCAAACAAAGATAATGTGACTGAAGCACGCAGTAGGATAGAGGCATAAAAATCACAGCTGAGACAGAAGTATGGTACCTTGGCATTGAGGTTTCTTATTGGCTACTGCTGAGCCGCTGATGGGTCTGCCACTGGGTGTTACACACCAACAATAACCAGTGTAGCTGTGGCACTGAACCTGTGAGTCAAATGCAACAGAGATAAAGAAAAAAGACTTTAAAAGAAATTATGCACTTGTGATGTTTCTTGAGACAAAAACTATTAAAATTACCCCATGATTTACTCACCCTCATGTCATCCTAGGTGTATGACTTTCTTCTTTCAGACAAATACAGTCAGAGCTATATTAAAAAATGTTGTGGCTCTTGCAAGCTTTATAATGGCAGTGAATGGGTGTTGATATTTTGAAGTCCAATAAAGTGCATCCATCCATCATAAAAAGTACGCCACAGAGCTCCAGGGGGTTAATAAAGGCCTTCTGAAGTGAATCGATGTGTTTGCTTAAGAAAAATATCCTTAATTAAAACATAAACCGTAATCTCTATCTTATGCTAACTTTTGTATGCGGTAACGACCGCGGAAGTGCAGTGTTGAGAGCAAAACAAAGTACAAAATGAGGATTTTTAATGAAAAATAGTTTTAGGATTTCGCAAATTGGCCCTATCATGAAAACGTACCTGTGGGAACTTTTTCGCAAGACGTGAAATACATATAAATAAGTACATATCACTGCAGTTTCCATAAGAAATGTCCACTGAGTGGTGCTAAAAGAGGTTTGGTTTGTTTTTTTTTCCCTGAAACACATGAACGTACATATGGTACATTTTATGGTAAAGGCTAGATGGTATACAGATGTGGGTATGCGCACATCAATATAGCAGCATTTCTGTCACACTGTACAACAATAATTACTGTTTTTGCATTATTGCAAGGGGTAGGTGTGGCGTTGGAGTAAGTGTTGACGTTAAAGGCATAATTTGTAAGATTTTTTTATTAAAATATCCAAAAAACACTAGAACAGTGTATATTTTGATGACTTGTGTACTTTCGTTATCCCAGATGTTTCGAAGAATGTTCAAATCCAGACAAATTTTAACTAGTGTAACATACCGTGTCATTGCATCGCCTGCCAATGATGTCATACACCCTCGATTTTCTGTTTTTATTTTGTAGAAAACATGGAAACAATGTTATGCAGTTTACTTGACAGGTGGCAAATGCAGAGTTAAATTATAACAACACTTCAACACACTCAAATGTATCTAGTATGATAAAACAGTGCCGGTCGAATGTGGCATAATAAAAGCTGTGCTGCTTTCGAGCTGTGTATTGCGCTCGTCCTTCATAAGCAATCACTCTAGCGGCCTTGTTTCCCATCCACAACTTTCAACCCCACCCTGCTTCATAATACAGTCACCTTAATAAGTCTTTAATACATTAGCTCATCCATGAACATGATTTCTGCATGAGTCCCGACGAATTGCATAGGCTCTGGGCATGAAGACAACAACTCCCATGATTTCGCACTCAATCATGGCGTCATCAAACTATGCCTTTGGTTCTTTGTTTGTTTTGAATATGCGTCCTCTAGCGGTGAAAACTTACATATTGTGGCTTTAATAAAACACAAACTATTCATTTTAATTTATTGTTAGTTTCTGAGCTCAGCTGTATCAACTATGTTTTATGTGACATTGGTTTTGTACGTGTCACCGCAATTCTGACTTGAAATATCCGTTGAGTGGTGCTATAACTTACGTACCATCTGCACTACAGCTAAACCTACCCGATAGTATGAACAAAAGCAAATGTGATATAAAAATGCAATCGCAAGCATGCTGTTTTAGCTTGTTTTTCCATCTGTCATCTTTCATATCTTTCATTGTGAGTTATGTTTTTCACGGGATTCAGTTCTGTCCAATTCCAAGCCCAATTCTGTGCCACCTGAGCGACCATAGCATGTTACATCCAGAAAACGAAACACATGGAGCTATAATCATAAATGTGTACGATAACAATTACAAGTGCTTGCTATTTTACCACCTGTAGTGTTCATTTCTGTTGGAAACTTAAGTGATATGTACTTATTTGTACGTATTTCGCATCTCACGGAAAAGTTCCCACAGGTAAGCTTTTGTCATGAGACCAGGTTGGGATTTCAATCTAAGCCAAGAGACTGGTTTTCCTTTGTTGTAATTTTTGCTGGATCTTACGCAACACTACTTCTTATGTCCTACGTCATCCGGTGACATGCCACTTTCTCGTGAACGCATGTCAGACAGTTAGCGCAAGCTAGATATTATGGTTTATAAAGTTTTAAATACAGGTATTTTTCTTACACAATGCACCGATTCCCTTCAAAAGGCCTTTATTAAACCCCCGGAGCCATGTGGAGAACTTTTTATGACGGATAGATGCACTTTATTGGACTTTAAAATCTCAACACCCATTCACTTTCATTATAAAGCTTGGAAGAGCCAGGATATTTTTGTACTATAACTCCGAATGTATTTGTCTGAAAGAAGAAAGTCATATACACCTAGCATGGCTTGAGGGTAAATAAATCATGGGGTAATTTTCATTTTTAGGTGAACTATCCCTTTAACATCACATTTTATTTTTCATGACTATTCTCTGTCTATCATTCCATCCATCTATGGTCTATGGTTCTATCAATATATCATTTTAACTATCTATCTATCTATCTATCTATCTAACGTTTTATTTTTCTGTCGTTATATTGTTTGTCTCATACCTCACTGTAGGTTCCGTCAGGATTGCAGACAGGTACGAACACCTGTGGGAAGAGTTTCTTGGCTTGCTGTTCTGTGTATCTCTTCTCTGCCACACACCTGGATGTATCTGAAGACACAACACAGGCAAATCCAGCACGTCAGACAAACTATATAACCATCTGTGTTAAATTGGTCAGTCAGTTCATAGGTAATTTTTTATAAACTGAAAATGTTCTTTATCCTGATTATCCTATCTTATCCAAACAGCTAAGTAGTTAAAAGTAAGTCAGGACTGTCACTGGAGCCCTCTTAAAAAAATACATGACACGTCTGCTTTGGAGATCTTGAAAAGTACTATAAACCTGATGATTCATTTGTTCACAAACTCAGACCATTCTGTTTTCTATATATAACCTTAAACTATTATTATTCCACTTTAAACACACATTCACTATTCTGCTCATCGTGTCAGTGTAATATAGAAAACAGAAAGTCCACAGAGAGGGAGTGCATTAAATTCAAACCGACAGGCGAGTCCTCTGGCGTTCTCTCTCTGACTGATGTGGCACGGGTGTTTTTTCTTTTTTTTTTTTTTTCAGAGGAAAGGAAAGAATGGTAATGGCGAAAGAAAATGAAGCAGGAAATAAGACTTGGTTTCTTTTGCAATGACACGTGACCTCTCCGACACAGAATAATTCAAGATGTTTCGGAAGTGGTGGATCCCTGTGTGTGGTTGGGAATTGCACCAACAGTCCTTCTGGAGTCATCACTATCTCTATACCAGTCCAGTGGTAAAACTATTGCAGATCTCTTTCTGTCATTCTGTGTTGAGTCTGTGTGAGCTGGTGTCCAGCAGGTTGTAATGCATCAGTATGTACATATATGAGTGAGTGAGTGTGTGTGGATGACATTGATGCAGCAGGGCAGAAAATCCTCCAGACCTCAATGGAGACATAAACTCACTCTCTCCACTGGGCAAATCATTAAAACACTTTCCAACTGGGATGGTGTGAGAGGATGAAAGGAAAGGCAATGAGAAAAGGTGGATAAGCCAAATTCCCAGAATGCATTGCGAAAACATGGTATAGGTAAATGCCAGCCTATAAAAATATGTATATATATATACTGTATCATTCAGTACTTAAGTATCACCAAAATACAGTTCAGTCTACTTAGAGGTTACCTTTTTTCAAAATGTAAACGTAAGTCTCGAATGTTCCCAGAATGTGTCTATGAAGTTTCAGCTCAAAATACCCCACACATAATTTATTATATCATTTTGAAAAAATGGCTATTTTGAGCAGAAGCAGAAACACGTTGTTTTTTTATGCATGTCTCTTTAAATGCAAATGAGCTACTGATACCCACCCCCTTTTCCAGAATAGACCAATTTGGAGACATCACAGTTACATCACTTGCGGCTGCGTGCACACTGGCAGAAAAACAATGGTAACAAGTGGAGTGAAAATAGAAAAATCCAGAGAATAAGAGGTAAAGTGTGTTGTCGTACCTTTGGATGTCAGAATCAGAATGCAAATTTTTAAAGAATGCTGTCGTCAAAAACGCCCATTTGAAGCCAGGTGCAGACGTTTAAAAGGACAGACTAATGGATGAAACCTGCTATGATTACTTTTAAGGCATAAATTTGATTTAAACAATAGGTTTACATAATATTCACATATGCAGTTCATAGGGAACATATATTAGCCCTACAATTTACAGCATGAAATACTATTTAAACCTATAACATTTTACATTTACCTATTTTATCTCACAATTCAGACTATTTTCTTGCAAATGTAAGTTTGTATTTCGTATTTCAGACTTTATAACTCCATTTAACTCAACAATAGCAAGTTTGTTCATTTTGAGGGGGAAAAAAGCCAGAAGTGTGGGATATGAACTTAAAAGAGAGAATGAAGAGTTGATTTTTCTTATAGGAATTGTGAGATATAATCTCGGAATTGCAAGAATAAAGTCAGATTTATTTTTGAAAAAGTCAAATTTACATTTTTTATTCTTTTGATCCATGGTTTCCATTGACTGCCACCAGATTTTGTCTATCACGCTGAAATTTGTGTTTTAAAACTATATTAATTTAAACTTCTGATATAAGATTTTTTGGCACATGCACAGAAAGTGGCAGTCACAAAGCATGTCAGTACTAAACTAAGTTGTCTTTCATGTCTTATTGCGCTTAAACTGTCAAATCCACACAAGTTTATGTTAAAAACACACATGAGTTACAAAAACAGTTGGTTTATGTCTGTGAAGGTAAACAGCTGGGAAAGAAACTGCAGATCTGTGCAGCAGCAGCGTAATATACAGTAAATAAATCAATAAATCCATTTCTCTTTTGTCTCCTCTGAGGCTGGGACTTTAAATAGCTCTCTGTCCTTGTCTGTGTAGCCAAAGACAGAACAGTTAGCATGCTTTGCTCCAACTTTTGCCATGGCAAAATGACGGCGCCGTGGGTAGAAACTTGCAGATTAAGGAGCGGTAATATTATAAATATGATCTTTCTACTTCAGAGCGAAAGCTGAGCAGGCTCGCTTTTTCACATGCTTGCAAAGAAAGGCTAATCCAAAACAAATTCACTGGGGTGTCCTTTTTCACATTTTCTGGGTTGGTAGATGTACCAGGGACCCAATGTTAGCACTTATACATGGAAAAAGTCAGATTTTCATGATATGTCACCTTTAAAGTTGACTATTTTCCCTAAATGTTTGTGTGCATTATGTATTTTCATGCTTATCGCATTGAGTCAGGCTGCACAATCCCTGAATGCACTTCCCTTTCCAGTCTTTGGTTTTCTTTCACTCCTTTTTAGCAGAACATAATTCATCCTCTTTTTGTATCTCTTTTCCTCCCTCTCTCTTTCTTTCTCACACCCTCTTTAATCCCACTGTAAGAATGACACATTGTGCTGACTAGTAGGGAAAGAAAGAGTGAACGCGAGACAGAAAGAAAGAGAGCTCTGAGCAGAAGAAAAAGAAAAGAGTACAGGGCGCGAGAGTCTGCCTGCCGAGCCTGATACAATGAGAGGGTCTGTGAGATGTTTGACCTTTGACCTCTATGGGTACTGACTGCGTTTAGCCCTTCCCTTCCCCGACCACCGATCTCTTACACGTATGAATGCAGCACTGTACATTTATTTTTACACAGACAAGATCTTCATCAAGATCATAGCAAAGATGTTTCATAATTTATGGATTTCGTGAAAAAGGTTATTGTATATGAATTTAAATTATTTGATCAAATTTAATGGTTATAAAATATAATTAAAATAAATAAAATGTAATTTATTATTTTATATTTTATAAAAAATGTGAACATTAAAAATGTAAACTTTTTAAATGTAAACTTTTTAAAAGTAATCTTTTGAAAAGATCTGCATAATTTCTGTCGCCTCAAATCATCAACTCACTTCAGGTCGCTTCAAATCGCTGTTAGTGCGAACGCCTCTTAAGAGTACAATTCGAAATGTCATAGCGAACAATGTGTTGTACTCTGTAAAATCCCGCTCTGTCTCGTCAAATAATCATTTATCCCTAGATGGATTTGACCCTGCCCGCCTCGACCCTGACCCACAAAGGGCATCAGGCCAACCAGCAACAGTTCACGTTTGATTGGTGAACTCTGACCTTTGCATGGTCCTCGTATGACCTCTAGCTGAGGGTCACGGCACTTTGCGCGGAGAAACTCGCAGCGGGAACTGAAGGTCCGTCCATCCGATGCGCACAGCGGCTTGCGAGGAGCTGCAGAACAATCCATATTGCATTCCTTATCTTGCTCCACACGCAGAAACTGTGAAGATGGACAGAAAGAGATGTTAGCATGTTGCTAAGCTAACAATTTGATACTTTAGTAAGCGTAAAAATACAAAGTACACAAATATTGGGTAAAATAGTTCATTAAATTTAATTTAAATGAACTTATATTTAAAATTACATTTTAATTTAATATTTAAATTCATAAAATATTTATATTTTATTCAAAATATGTTTATTAAAATCCAAAACATAAATATAATTTAATAATATATTATAATTTAATATATATAATTTTATAGAAATACATATAAATATATGTATAAATTATATTATAGTCAATATTTGTATAACAATTTTTTTTATATTAACACATTTTTATATTATATTACTTTATTAATATATTGTAGCATTTTATTTATATATTTATATAAACATTAAAAAAAAACATAGCAGAAATATTGGGTAAATAATTAATTTTATTTAAATGAACATTTTTATATTTAAAATTATATTTAAATTTAGTATTAAAATTGATAATGTATTTATACTTTATTCAGAATGTGTTTCATTAAATTCAAAAGCATGAATATAATTTAATATATAATTTAATATTTATACATAAATATACGTATAAATTATATTATAGTTGATACTTATATAAATATACAAATATATTTTTTTATAATATATTACTTTATTAATATATTGTATAATTTAATTTATATATTTATATAAACATTCTAGAAGACATAACACATAAATATGTGGTAAAATTATTTAATAGACATTTTTATATTTTTATAACATCTTTATATATTTTTATTAAATAGCTAAAATATCTATATTTTATTCAAAATGTGTTTTATTAAATTAAAAATTAATTTAATTTAATATGTAATTTCATAGTAATACTTAAAATATATGTATAATTTATATTATAATTTATATTCATAGAAATATATTTATACAAATATAAATTTTATATATTACTTTATTAATATATTGTGCCATTTTATGTATATATTTATAAAAACATTATGTATTTATATAAATATTTATATAAATAGAATTAAAAATATTTTTATTTATAAACATTTCTATATTTAAAATTTTATTCTAAATGAAAGTTTTGTTAAATAAAAAAATATAGAATTTAATATAGAATTTTATAATAATACATATAAATATATGTATAATTTATATAAACATTTATTTATATAAATATTTATGCTTGATTAATATATTGTTTAATTTTATTTATATATTTATAGAAACATTTATATATTTATATAAATTTGTTAATATATTATCGGATGATTTTTTCATATCACCATGAAGATCTCCTAAAGAAAGTATCTTAGCAGACAGAATAGTTATTATTTGTTTTGTTGCATTTTGCACAAACAACAAATAAATTTCAAGTATTATGTTATACTAATATTTTTCCAGTGCCCAGTGAAGGGCTTGGTGTCTTTTGAGCTCATGATACACTTCATTCTCCATTGTTCTGTCACATTCATTTACCGAATGATACATACACAGAAGAGCAAACAAAACACAGAGAGACAAATAGCATTCACACACCCTTCTGTGTCCGTGTTACGTCTTGTTTGTGAATAAAGGGTTTTTGGGAGAAAGGCAGAGGTGCGGACGGTCTCTCGTGTAGCGCTTTTATCTGTCTGTCACTCTCACACCTGCACAGGTACGGCCACAAACAACTCGCTCACTCACCTTGATTGAATATTGTGTATTTTGCTCTTTGTGCACTGCAGGAACGTTCAACGACACTGCAAACATCACCTTACCGACAGATTCAAGAGTGGACAGGAAATCGACTTGCTTTGTGTTGAGACATTATCTGCACAGGTGCGTGTATAATGTTCAGATGAGGTATAATCGGTTAACCCGGCGAATGCAAAAATAACTTGAAAAGGTACTGACACACACACTCACCTGCGGCCAATAAATCAGCCGCGGGAAAACAGCAAATGAAAGTGGTGTTGAAAGGAAACAGATTCTTTATATAAAGCTGATGGGTAGGATCATTACCCACTCAAAAATTAGCACTGGCTGACATCCTACAAATGACTTTGTGTGTGTGTGTGTGTGTGTGTGTGATGGAGCTCTGCACCTGGAAGATGGTTTCAGAGGGGGTTTGAGGATCAACCCTTTGCCCCAGGCGATGGGAGACAGCTCTGCTGTCATCTCTGATCGTAAATCTAGAGCTGATGAATGCTGGGGAAGTGTGTGTGTGTGAGTATGTGAGTGATGAATGTGAGGCAAAGAAGTTGGTTCAGGCATAGCGGAAGAAAGGTTGTGAGTGTACAGAGATTGAACTAACCTTTTTTTACTTGCTTTTTGTTATTGAGTTATTGGCTATTGAATCCTTCTCTTCTGAATGCCCCATGTGTGTGCATGTTATTTCCGAGAGCTTGCGCTTTCATAGCTTAGGAGACTAAATGGAGATCTTAGTGATGCTTTGTTAAGGTATGACCTTTGTCTCAGATGTTTCCTTGTAACATTCCTTAGAAGGAATAACAAATAATTTAATAATAGACATTCACATTAATTCACATTGTACCATTGACCATCAAAGTGGACTGATATTTTATTTTATTTTATTTAAAAAATCAGGCCCAATTTTGCATTCAGCACTATTTTATTTTATTTTATTTTATTTTATTTTATTTTAAAAATTACCAAAAGTAAACTGATTAAAAAGGCCCAATTTTGCATTCACATTGTACCTGACCATCAAAGTGGACTGAAAGTGAATTCATTTATTTATTTATTTAGTTAGTTAGGATCCTGTTTTTAATTCAGCACTCAGTAAACATACAATTTTATTTTATTTTATTTTATTTTAAAAATCAGGCCCAGTTTTGCATTCACATTGTACCAGACCTTCAAAATGGACTGAAAGTAAATCTACTTATTTATTTATTTTTTATTTATTTAATTAGGATCCTGTTTTTAGTTCAGCACTCACATTATTTTATTTTATTATTTATTTTATTTTAAAAATTACCAAAAGTAAACTGATCAAAAAGGCCCAATTTTACATTCACATTGTACCTGACCATCAAAGTGGACTCAAAGTGAATTCATTTATTTATTTAGTTAGTTAGTTAGGATCCTGTTTTTAGTTCAGCACTCAGTAAACATACATTTTTTTTATTTTATTTTATTTTTTAAATTTGACCCAATTGTACCTGACCTTCAAAGTGGACTGAAAGTGAATTATTTTTTTTATTTATTTATTTTTTTAGTTAGTTAATTTAGTTATTTACAATCTGTCTGTCTGTCTATCTGTCTATCTATCTATCTATCGATCAATCTATTATATAATTTATTTAGTATCCTGTTTTTAGTTCAACACATTTTATTTTATTTTAATCATTTTATTTTGCATTTACACTGAACTTTGAACCTTCAAAGTGGACTGTATGCGAAATTGTAATTCAGTCTTCAGTCCACACATAGTTATTTTTGTATATTTATTTCATTAAATCAAAGGGAGTTTGAGGATTAATTATTGCACTTAAACTCTATTTTATTTTCGATTGGCTGCAGTGCATCCTGTCTCTGTGTGTGACAGAAAAATATGTTTCAAAAGGACAACAGTCCTCTTCATCATCCTCTGCCCTGCCACGACGGGCCGCTTTTCACTCTTAATGCAGAATATTTATGAATGAATGAACATTAAGTTGTGAATAAGAGGGTCTGATGTCTGGAGTTGGATGTTTGGGGTCTGTGTACGCTGGTTTGTGACTGACAGACTCTCGCTGTCTGAGATCATGGCTGACACTGACCCCCCTCGAAAACTCTCAGTCCCGCCACAAAATCTCTTTCTTCTTCTCTCTCCCTCAGTCTTTATCTGCGACAAACACACAGTCTTTCTCTCTCTGTTCTCACCCTGTTCGCTCTCTTGCATTTTCTTTGTGTCTCTCTTACACACACATGCGCTTTCTTTATCTTCCCTTCGCCCTCTCCCTCTGGTCTCTGCAGCTGTGACCCGGTGCCCCTTCCGCTCCGTCATTCTCAGCGCTGCTGTCAGGGAGCTCGCGGGAGGCCCGACAGAGATGTCAGGAAACAGATTCTGCCCGGAGCGCCGCCGAACCGGCCACAATCAGCCACGGCGGTCATCTCGCGATCCCGGCCAAGATGGAGTTCACAATCCTCCCACCCGGGCCAAGCCATCGCGGCCAACGCGGATCAATTCGGTCACAGCCGGCGTCCGAGACGCGGACAAAACCAACACGACCACCGCGGAGAGCTCATCGCGGCCAAGACACATTTAGCAATTCAACAATTCAGCAGTTGAGATGGACCCAAACGAGACCCCACAAACCCAGACACGGCCAAATAATCACCAATCAATTCAGCCGCAGCCAAACCCAGACACTTCCATTGAACATCACCGGGGGAATCTGAAACCACCCACGACCGCTGTCTGTATACCGCATCAACAGCTGGTCACAGAGACACCAGAGGACCACCAGAACCGGGCCAAGCAGACCTCAGATGCTTTCTGTACCATGAGAACATGAGAACAGTGACAGAATCACGTTCAGGACTGTTTCTGAACACACATCAGAGTCGTGTGCGATTTCACTGACACTTACTGTAGTATTATCAATATTATGAATTTTAGATTTTCAGTTTTCAGTGTTACTTTAATGTTTAGGGATATTGCTTTTTTTCTTAAATATGTATATACAGTAGCTATAGCCTAAATGTATTCATTTTAGTACGTTTAACTTTAAGAACATTTACCTTTTTAAATGAAAGTTTTTCAATTTTATTTTTATATTTATTTTACTTCAGCTTTTATTTAATTTACCTAAAATTACTTTTAACCTTTTAACTGATCACTTTTAAATAATGTATATTATATTATATTATATTATATCAGTGACACTAGAAGTGTTATTTTAGTATTAATTATACTTATATTTAAAATTAACTTTTATTTTTAGAGTTTCAATTGTCATTTTAACGTTAGTTTAAGTTTTAGGTTTTATATTACATTATATTATATTATATTATATTATATTATATTATATATTATTATATTATATTACATTACATTACATTACATTATATTATATTATATTATATTATATTATATTATATTATATTATATTATTTCTGTTTATACACTATTTCTTTATTTATTTATTAATATTTTAAATTAGATTTTATTTAAAAATTTTCAATTGTCATTTTAATGTTAGTTTAAATGTTAGGTATTATATGATATTATATGATATTTTATTATATTATATTTATTATATTATATTAGATTAGATTATATATTATATTATTTCAGTGCCACTAGAAGTTTCATTTTAGTTTTATTTATACAGTATTTATTAATATTTTAAAGTAGCTTTTATTTTTAGAATTTTAGTAGTCATTTTGAAGTTTTAGGTATTATATTATATACTAGCTACACAGTTTAAGTATTTTTCATGTCTGTTGCTCATGTGCATGTCAAGATATGCTCTAAAATGTAATACTTACTGTTAGGAGTTTGTTCAAATCAGTAACCATAAGTATGCAAGCATTGTTGATTTATATGTTCTTCATTGGTTCAAGTTATTTAGATCTGTTTATTGATTTCTAGGTACTTTTAGGAACAAGTATTTCTGAAGAACTTGAAAAAAACAAATTCTTTGTAAAAACCAGATTCAAAGCTAAAAGCCAGCGGCAGACCACTTTGTTAGTGTGTGTGTGTGCATGTGGCATTGATGTATGACCACCATCATGTTAACATGTCTCTTACATGACATATAATGTCTCTCCTAACCTACTGCAGAGAAGCACAGACAAAACAAGCCGCTGTCTGTTTTTCCTGAAACGCTTTTCCAGTCCTCCGCAGCTGCTCCGCCCCCTTTTTGTTTTCTCTTCTCCGTTTCTATCATTCCCCCTCAAAGAAAAATCAATTTAGATGAAAAGCTTAGCAAGAGGAACCGAACCGAAATGAGAAGAGAAAGAGAGCGAGTGAAAAAAATGACATATTTTTTAGAAGACCCACCAGCACACAGACCTCAAATCCTATTACCCCCTTTTGGCAGTGAGGCATTGTGGGATTGAAAGCAGCGATTCAGGGGCCAACCTCCAGCTGAGAGTGCATTGTGCCCCACAGAGGGCCACATGGGGCCGAGGGGCCCCAGAAAGGACGAGGGGGGGCCTCCCGACCACAGACCCAAAGAGGCCCCTCACACCTTGGCCGCAAAGGGTCAACGGGGGCCCGGCAAAGAGCGAGAGAGAGGCCGCAGACGTGTGAAAGAGTCCCGACGGGGGCTTCCTGGGATTGGCTAGGCATCGTTAGTCTCCAGCATAGTGGAAATGGAAGAAAGTGACAGCCTAGATCCAGGCTATTAACTCAATCAAAGAGAAAAGCCTTTAATTGCTGTGAAAAATCGGCAAGAAAAGGGAAAGCCTGCTGCTAGTCATGTGAAGGATGAGAGGGAAAAAAGATGTTTTTTCTTCTCGTGCAGGTGCATAGTTTTGCGTATGAATAACGGCCACCGTTTGAACGGCCCTTGTTATGAAGTGACTGATATACATGGATTTCAGCAGGGAGGTGTGGAAGCAAAGACGAGGTTTGAGTGGTTTAAAAATGGAAAATCTTGTCTGAAACCACCAAAACATTAGCTTTTACTGGCTTTTTCTGTCTGTTAAAGAGATAGTTCCATCTGCCATCATTTACTCACCCTCAAGCTATTATTGGCTTTTTTGGTTTCATGAAGAACCTTTAACATCCATGGAATCTTTCCATAAAGGATTAGTTCACTTCCAGAACAAAAACTTACAGATAATGTACTCACCTCCTTGTCATCAAAGATGTTCATGTCTTTTTTTTCTTCAGTCGTAAAGAAATTATGTTTTTTGAGGAAAATATTTCAGGATTTCTCTCCATGTAATGGGCTTCTGTGGTGCCCCCTCCAAAATGCAGTTTAAATGCAGCTTCAGATGGCTCTGAACGATCCCAACCGAGGAATAAGGGTCTTATCTAGCGAAACGATCGGTTATTTATTAAAACAAAACAAAAAAAAAAAACTAAAATTGATATACTTTCTAAGCTCAAACGCTCGTCTTGTTTATCTCTCTGTGTGAACTGTTTTTCCCGGTCATGACAGTTAGGGTACGTCTAAAAACTCTGTCTCATTTTCTCCTCCAACTTCAAAGTCGTCCTACATCGGTGTTTTTACCTTTTGTTATAAAGAGTGTTTGATCTTCTTTGCATGTTCACTTTGTAAACACTGGGTTGTTACTTTTGCAGCGATGTAGGACAATTTTGATGTTGGAGGAGAAAATAAGATGGGAGTTTTTAGACGTACCCTAACTGTCATGACCGGAAAAAAACAGCATTCACAGAGAGCTGGACGAGACAAGCCTTTGAGGTTAACAAGTATATAAATTGTAATTAAAAAACCCCCCAAAACTGATCGTTTCGGTATATAAGACCCTTTTTCCTTTAAAGCTGCATTTAAACTGGCTGAATCCTGAAAAGTTTTCCTCAAAAAACTATTTCTTTACGACTGTAGAAAGAAATCTTGGATGACAAGGGGTGAGTACAGTTGTTCTTGAAGTGAACAAATGTTCTTTTAAGAACTGTTCACTTAAAGGTTCTTTGAGGAACCAAAAATGGTTATTTTATATGTATGACTTGCTTGCTTTATTCTGGAGAACATAAAATATTTTGAAGAGTGTTAACCACCAAATTGTTGAGCATGATTTCCATTGTATGAAAAAGAAAAACTACACTGAGATATTGAATATTTTCTTTTATATTCCACAGAAGAAAGTCATGCAGGTTTGGAACAACATGGGGGTAAATAAACGATGACATTTTTCATTTTTTGGTGAGTTGTCCCTTTAAGTTGTAAGATCCTTTTCAGAATTCACCTCATGAAAAATGTGTCATACTCAAGAAGGCAAATGTGGAAAAAGTGTTGCTATAAGTGGAACTGCTGCTGAAACAGAACCTCTCCTAATGATTTTCAAAGGTATTTGGCTCGGCTGAGGTATGAGTCGTCTCCTATGCAAATGTGTTACTGATATTCATGTACAACAGTTTTACTGGAGCAAAGAGAGTGAGAATGTGTTTCTTTATCGTTTTAGTTTTTAATGTTAAACTCTCTGCAGAACCAGCTTTTTATGATCATTTTCCTCCCTGTCTCTCTGACCCTTATAACTAAATGTGAAGTTTTGCTGCTGTCCCTTTAAGACAGTTTAAACAGCCTCTTTGCATATACACTACCGGTCAAAAGTTTAGATTTTTTTTTAAAGAATTCTCTTCTGCTCACCAAACCTGCATTTGATCCAAAATACAACAAAAGCAGTAATATCGTGACATATTTTTTACTATTTAAAATAACTGCTTTCTATTTAAATATATTTTAAAATGCAATTTATTCCCATGATCAAAGGTAGATTTTCAGCATCATTACTCCAGTCTTCAGTGTCACATGATCCTTCAGAAATCATTCTAATATGCTGATTTGCTGTTCAAGAAACATTTATCATTATTAATGTTTAAAACAGTTGAGTACATAATAAAAATAATGTTTTTTATACAGCAAATCAAAATATTAGAATGATTTCTGAAGGATCATGTGACTGGAGTAATGATGCTAAAAATCAGCTTTGAAATCACAAGAATAAAGTACATTTTAAAATATATTCAAATAGAAAACAGTTATTTTAAATAGTAAAAATATTTCAAATATTTACTGTTTTCGCTGTACTTTGGATGAAATAAATGCAGGCTTGGTGAGCAGAAGACACTTATTTAAAAAATATTAAACATTTTACTGTTCAAAAACTTTTGACTGGTAGTGTAAATTTATGTTTAGTAAATGCTGTTGCATCCTTCAATTACAGCCTCTTTATACAACCTGCATTGCAACCATGTTTAAATGTCTCATAGTAGTAAAGACAACAGCAAACGTGTGTGTGTGTGTGTGTGTGTGTGTGTGTGTGTGTGTGAGAAAGTAGATGAGGTTTTGCACTGCACTGATCTGCCTCCCACATTCCACTCTGCCAGGCTGAGTAAGAGGAGTGAGATGGGATGACCTCTGACCTCCAGGTTAACTACCCACAGCCATTTGTTAACATTTAGATGTAGAGGCATCCCTACTCGACCTGTAAATAATGAGCAGCGGGGCGTCGACCACAGCATTTCTTCGTAAATCACAGTAGTTTGAGTCTGACGACTATGCATTCCTTCCCATAACCCACTTCATGGATTGATTTAAGGTCCGGTCACATTTACTGTTAGAATTTGATGCATTTTCACACACGAAATCCATTTCAATAGGAATCTAGTCCAGTTCACAAACTGAAATTTTGCTGATGTGACTGTACGTTCAGTCTATATATATTGTCTTTTAACCCTTTTTGTTATGTTTAAGGATGCAACTTTTCTACTGGGATCAGGAGGGCAACTCTAGTAACTCTATTTGACCAAACCGAGCCTGACGAAAGACTGGTACAGGTGAATTTGACACGTCAGGATGGCTAGTTTATTTAAACGGAGCCCTGTTGCTCTGGAGCGAGAGGTTCGTACCTCGAGACTTGCGTGAAATGAATTCCCCTGTTTACTTTCTCTCAAATAACAGCATATCTTCTCTTTCCGGCATGGACCGCAGCAGGTGCCCAGGAGACCTCGTCATCACAGGCCCTGATTCATGCCTGTGCCACATAACTGCCATCCCAGAAGGCAGAGCAGCAGCAGATGCCAGCAGAGGAACATTGACAGCAACTATATCTCTGGCCTTGGTGCTAACAGCCTCCATCAGCACCAAGAACGCTATGCCAGGTGAAAACTCGACGGCCCACGGTCCAGAGGGGAAAAGACTGAGCGAAATCACAGCTGAGCGCTGGGCTGTTTCAACATAGTGAGAAAATAACACTCTTGGGATTTTATATCAGGGTTATTATAGTGAACTAAAACCATTAAAAAACATTTTTGTTACTTAAAATAAATGTTAACTAAAAAAGAAAGAAAAGAAAGAAAAAAAAACGTCCATTTGCTGTACTAAAAATACTGCATTTATTTTAGTATATTTAATACATTTTATTTTAGTACACAGGTTATTTTAGTGCATTTGATGTGCTAAAAATACTACATTTATTTTAGTATATTTAATACATTTTATTTTAGTACTCAAGTTATTTTAGTACATTCGATGTACTAAAAATGCTACATTTATTTTAGTATATTTACTACAAAGTTCACTAGTTATTTTAAAATGACTAAAACTGAAACTAAAATAAAAATGAATAAAAACTAGACATTGACAAAAACACAACGTTACTAAAACTTTACTTAAATTGATATAAAAATAAAATCTATTTCAGCACATAAAAGCTTCTGTGAAATTAATAAAATAAATTGTAACTGAAATAAAATAAAATATAAAAACATATTATTTTTTTTTACATATTTTATTTTGCCCTGTTGCCAAGGTTTACTTAGTTTAACTTGATGTACTGAAATAACTAAAGCTAAAACTGAAATAAAAATATTTAAAACTATATAGACAAAAACTAATAAACATATATAAAAAAAAATTAAAATGCAAAAACAAACAAAATTAAACTAATTAAAATAAAAATGAAAAATATAAAAACAGTTTCTAGAAGCTTGTGAAATTAATAAAATAAACGTTGAAATAAAATGAAATATAAAATAAATTAAAATTGTTATTTTAGCTAGTTGCCAGAGCAACATTTCTCATTTTCATTTAACTTGACGTTTTAAAATAACTCTATATAGATAAAAAAATATTTTAAAAAATACAAACAAAAATATATTTCATTACTGAAAATAAATATGAAAATGAAAAATAAATAAAAACTGTATTATTGATACTAAAATACCTGCTCTACATTAGAGAGAGAGAGAGAGTGTGTGTTTTTACTCTACTATTAATGTGATTTTCGCATTTGCATTCAACCAAAACTTCTGTCCAGCATTAAATATTACATATATTCTTTGTATATTATCAGTGCATTTGGTAAGGAACAAACTATGTGACCACAAATGCAAAAATCACAGTCCTGAACAGCTGCAAAGCACACTTGATTATATACAACATTTGTTGCAATTCCTGACAGGTACACAAATATTGACCATTTACCAACATTTATGGATTAGAAAGTGGGCCGTTTCCTGTCTCGCTATTGAAAGTGCAAACCTTCTCTGGCATTCAGCAGGGGCCAGTTTGGTTGAACATAAATGCCTAGGCTTCGAGGTCCGTCAAAGCTGCTCTGTGTGGACCAGTGTGCCCGTGCATCTCTCTCTCTCTCTCTAGCGGTCATGTCCCACCGGGACGAGCTACACTCACTCTCTCACTCGGTTAATGGGGAGCGGCTTCCCGCAATCAGCAGTCCTAACCCTGTGTACACAGGCAGACGTCCATGTAGAGGCCAGCGGCCGCAGGGAGGGGAGAAGATCTCCTGTTCCCAGTACTTAGCGGCCAAAACCAAACGCCTGTCACATGTAAAGGAAAGCATAAGGTGGGTGTGCACCTGTAGCTCCCACTATGCGTGTGTGATTGTTTGAAAGAAAGCTTGAGGGTCTCTGGTTACCCTCCTGAATTGCGAGAGCACAAACATCATTACTCTTAAGCCCAAATAGGATTCCCATGATTACTCATCTCACCTTACTGTCTCAGCTTCTTGTTTTACAAAACAAATGCACAAGCACAGCCACAAAGATGCGCTGAGTCTGCATCCAAACCCATATCAAACTGTTGTTTTTCACCGGAGTGAAAAAACACCAAACATACTTGGCCAATGATATTGAATTCTGGCTGTGATGACAAAACCAGTGTTATTATATTTTACTACACTGTTAAAATTACATTAGGAAGGATTTCTACCAGATCTGACCCAGACAAATGATTTTTCATTGTGTTTTAAAATGACTTAAATGTTATACAGTATTAGTTGAAGAACATTAAAACAGTCAGAAATGTTATAAAACATATTTTTACACACAGACTATTAATATTCGTTTATAAACAATCGTTCCGTTAATGTGAGTGAATATAAAGTGAAGTGACCCACCGTGAGCGCAGAGAGTTTGTGCGCGTCT
Organism: Labeo catla; assembly: GCA_012976165.1. Classification (NCBI taxonomy): domain Eukaryota; kingdom Metazoa; phylum Chordata; class Actinopteri; order Cypriniformes; family Cyprinidae; genus Labeo; species Labeo catla. The sequence goes on from VONZ01000748.1 coordinate 25,446, forward strand.
CCTGCGTAAAGAGCGCAGAGCAGCAGCAGGACAGAGACGCGCATCCTCACAGCTCTCCAGACGCACCAAATCCAAAAAAAAAAACTCTGTTTGAGCCGGTCGAATCTCCAACTTGACGCTTAATTCCTTAAATCCCGTTTCTTTCACAGCTCTTCGGTTGCGCCGGTGTGGACTGCGTTCTGCGCGTTTTCTCTGTGCGTAATGAAGTGAAGCGCTCGGTTTGGACTGTCTTGACCCTCTTCTCTGCTCAAGTGTGTGACTCTCTCTCTTCCCCTCGTTGTGGGTGTGTGTGTGTGTTTATCGGATGCCCGTGCTGTAGTCGGGAGGTGAGTTTGGGTGGAATCTCTTACAGATGCTGGTAGCTGAGGGGGGAAAAAACTTGTGTCTTCTCCCTCCCTCTGTCCTTTCTTCTAAACAACACGCGCAAACCTATGTTTGGAAGTGATAAGCTGAACTGAAACTGACGGGCTAAACTGTACTGGATTATATTTTAAATATAATAAAATATAATATAATATAATATAATATACACCTTTCATCCACAACAAAAGCATCATCTTCAGTAGATACACCGCCACCATTAATAATCAACGCCATCATCATCATCACGAAAATTCCTCTGGTATTTCATTGTGCGTGTGTTTTTAATTTTTTAAAACACTTTGGCTTGTTTGCACTGACATGCCAGAGTAGCTTAAAGTAATTCAAAACAAACACTTTGAACCGCATTTCTCCTATTCTCTTTAAGCCAGAGAAGTAGACATGTGGCAGCAGTTATTGAAACTCATAACAGCCTCCATTCCCACGAGTGCAGAGACAAAACTACACATGTGGGATTTCGGAGTATTGTTAATCCAAAGGGCACACTTTCTATTTTTGCCTCTCGTGTTCAGTAGTGTTCTGTGAAGTGTGAGTTCACTCACTGAATTCATTAGCTCTTCATTATCCTACGCTAGATATTGATTGGGTGTCTTGTTGTTGACAAAATCGCAATAATCCGTGGTGTTTCATTACTTGTCTTGAGAGTTGAGAAAAAAAGGCAATAAAAACGTTCATGAAATATCTCAGCTGCAGAGTGTTATAGTGAATCTGATGGGGCAGAATGTGAATTTTCAATTATAGGAACGTCTGCGCCATCTACAGGACACATTTGGAAATGCATCTCGATGTCAGAGAGCATTCACCAAAAAATATCTGGTGAAATGCCAATATACGGGAATAATAAGAATAAATCTTTAAATGAATCTTTAATTAAAATAATAATCTTAAAATTATATTTTAAATTACTACCAACAGCTTTAATAATTTATTTTAGTTTTTCAGTGTAATGGATATTGAAATTCGGTATTATTTTGGTGTTATTATACAGTCTTTGTTAATAGTAAGGGATTTTTAGTATATTATTACGTAGTTTATTTTCTGATTGTAAATTTGCATGTGTTTTTTGGGAAGATTTCCTAAATTTAACAACTTATTTGAATTTTAACACATTAATACACAAATTATCTTAGTACATTTGATGTAAATACTACATTTATTTTAGTATATTTAATACATTTTATTTTAGTACACAAGTTATTTTAGTACATTTGATGTGCTAAAATGACTACAACTGAAACAAAAAACTAGACATAAAAAATGACAAAAACAACAAAATTATTAAAACTTTACTTAAATTGAAATAAAAATAGACAATATAAAAATTAAATCTAAATCAGATATGTTAACTGAAACAAAATAAAATATAAAAATGTATTATTAATTTTACTTATTTTATTTTACCCTGTTGACAAGGTTTATTTAGTTTAAGTAGATGTACTAAAATAACTAAAACTGAAATAAAAAGTATTTAAAACTATATAGACAAAAACTAACAAACATACAGTATATAAAAAAATAAATGACAAAAACACAAAATACAAAAATATTAAACAAATTAAAAAAAAAACTTATCTCAATTTAAAAAAGGAAAATGTGATAAAATCGATTAATCATAATTAATAGCATCCAAAAGAAAAGTTTTTTTCACATGTTTGTATACTGTGTATATTTATATGTATATGTACACACATGTATATATTTAAGAAATATTTGTAATATACATTTGTATGTATACTGTATATAATACAAATCGTAAATAAATAAGAATATATATATATATATATAGACAGATAGATAGATAATTATTCTTTTTTATTATTATTATTATTTTAAATATGTTCTTTATTTATTTGTCATGTTTGATTATGTTTTTGTCTGTTGTCTGGGACATTTTCTGTATTGTACCAGGCCAGTTATGTTTGTTAACTTTTTAGCGTTCGATAAAGTTGATGGGGAATGAATGAATGAATATTTGTCTGTGCTAGTCAGGATGAACCAGTCCGATATTTTTGATTCGAGCGTTTGAAAGTGCTTGTTTTGCGCCTGAATTAAGCATTACCAATTCAGCCAAATAATTCCGCCACTGGCCCACAATGCCTTGTGCACTTCGCCTGCGTCACCGGAAGTATGTTTAGTGGACTTCCTCTCTTTCCTCCGCGCGTGCTGTGCGGCAGCAGTTGGGTTTATTAAAGGTTTATTAACGAATTAAACACCAACTAAAGGAATAAACCTTCATCATGTCTTACCAGATAGACGAAGAAGAGGTGAGTGTGCGTGACCGTAGAGACACGAGAGCGTGTTTGAGAGATTGAAGCATGTAGCGTGTTGATGTTATCAATGGAGCATCACGATATGACTTCGTTTTCATTCCCTTAATGTTAATATGTCAGACTTATCATTGTAAACTCTCTCTTTTTGTTTGTAGTATGACCCTTATACCTACCCTAGTGATTATGACTATCACACCGGTAAGTATCTGCTTATGCAGAATGACAGATGTATACTTTGTGTGTGTGTAGACTTGTTTTTATATCCTTGTGGGGACCTAAACCTGAATACACACAGACTCATGGGGACCTAAATTGAGGTCCCCATGGGTACAAAAGCTTATAAATCATACAGAATGAGTTTTTTTGAGAAAGTAAAAATGCAGAAAGTTTTCTGTAAGGGTTAGGTTTAGGGGTAGGGTTAGGGTAAGGGGATAGAAAATACAGTGTGGAGAGTATAAAAACCATTGCACCTATGGAGAGTCCCCACAAGGATAATAAACCAGTGTGTGTGTGTGTGTGTGTGTGTGTGTGTGTGTGTGTGTGTGTGTGTGTGTGTGTGTGAGAGAGAGAGAATATAGCTTACATAAATAAGCTATACAGTAGTCAACATTTTAAGTGGATCAAAAAAAGTTAATCAAAGTTGTTCTAAGATGAGAACGGGTATTATTTTGGTTTTAGGACAACTTTGAAGAAAGGCTTTGATCCACTTCAAATGTTGACTACAGTATATCCCAATAAAGCTTCTGAATAGAAAGATCAACGAGTAGACGTGTATTAATATGTGACCCTGGACCACAAAACCAGTCATAAGGGTCAATTTTTGGAAATTGAGATTTTTACATCATCTGAAAGCTGAATAAATAACCTTTCAAATGATGCATTTGTCACGATAGGACAATATTTGTCCGAGATACAATTATTTGAAAATCTGGATTCTGAGGGTGCAAAAAAATCTAAATATTGAGAAGTGTCTTTAAAGATGTCCAAATTAAGTTTTTAGCAATGCATATTACTAGCCAAAAATTAGTTTTGATATATTTACGGTAGGAAATTTACAAAATATCTAAATGGAACATGATCTTTACTTAATATCCTACTGAATTTTGGCATAAAAGAAAAATTGATAATTTTGACTCATACAATATGTTTTTGCCAATTGCTACAAATATACCCGTGCTACTTAAGACTGGTTTGGTGGTCCAGGGTCACATATGGTGTGTGTACTATTAAGTATGTGTGTTTTGCAGGCGACCCAAAAGCTGATCTGGCGTATGAACGTCAGTATGAGCACCAGCAGACGTATCATGTGATCCCTGAGGTCATCAAAAACTTCCTGCAGTATTTTCATAAAACCATCTCAGACCTGATCGATCAGAAGGTTTATGAACTGCAGGCCAACCGCGTGTCCAGCGAGAGCATTGAGCAGAAGATCTACGAGATCCAGGATGTTTATGAGAACAGGTGCGCAGTAGTATGTTTATAGACTTGTGTTTTTATGACAAATGGAATTGTAGATGTTTTCTCATCTTTTATTTCATTTTAGCTGGAACAAGCTGACAGATCGCTTCTTTAAGACGTCTCCATGGCCGGAGGCAGAAGCCATCGCTTCCCTGGTTGGAAACGGTGAGTGAATCTGATTTTTGCTGCATTTAACTATTAGAAGCTAAAGAATTGAATTTTTCTTTGCTGACATGCTGTTTTGTTTTGTCTGTTACAGATGCGGTTTTCTTGATCCTCTATAAGGAGCTGTACTACAGGCACATCTATGCCAAAGTCAGCGTGAGTGTTTGCACATCAGTGTCGCTGAATGACAAGAAGAATCTTTGTGAATTTAGTTTTAGCCCCCCAGATGGAGTGTCAGCTCTTGTCTGATGTGAAGAACAGTCATGTGTCTGTCATGCCTGTCAATAATTAGTCTTTTTCTCGTCTGCAGGGTGGTCCAACTCTTGACCAGAGGTTTGAGTCCTACTACAATTACTGCAACCTCTTCAATTACATCCTCAGTAAGTGCAAACTCATCTTTTACATGTGATGAAATTACATTTGGGCAATATTTCAAATTTTTGCGATGTTAAGATATATAGACAATATCTTCCTATTTGGGAAAACATTTTACAAATGAATAATTTTAATTATAAATATTAAAAATTATAGATATTGTCGAGGTACACTACCAGTTAAAAGTTTTTGGAACAGTATAGTTTTTAATGTTTTTAAAGAAGTCTTTATTTTGTCACATGAATTATAGAAATTAATACTTTTATTTTGCAAGGATGTTTTAAATTGATCAAAAGTGATGATAAACACATTTATAATGTCACAAAATATTTTTATGACAGATAAATGCTGTTCTTCTGAACGTTCTATTCATCAAAAAAAACCTGAAAAAAAAACTCTACTCAGCTGTTTTATATTAATAATAATATTAATGTATTAATAATAGTAATAATAATAATAAATGTGTTTTGAGCAACAAATTAGAATGATTTCTGGAGGATCATGTGACTGGAGTAATGATACTAAAAATTCAGCTTTGAAATCACAGAAATAAATTACGTTTTAAAATATATTCAAATAGAAAACAGTTATTTTAAACAGTAAAAATATTTCAAAATTTTACAATCAAATAAATGCAGACTTGGTGAGCAGAAGAAACTTCTTTAAAAAAAAAAACATTAAAAGTCTTCCTGTCCAAAAACCTTTTGACTGGTAGTGTATCTGCTATTTTCTATATACAATACTGTTCAAAACTTTGGTGTCAGTACATAATGTCAGACATTATTGTTTTTTTTAGCAAGGGGATGTTAAATTGCTAAATAGTGAATGTAAATGCATTGATAATATTACAAAAGATTTATTTTTTTTTGTTTTTTGTTTGTTTTAAAAAAGCTGTCCGTTCATTGACGAATCCTTGACTTTTTTTTTTAACAGATTCCACAAAAAAACACCAAAGCTGTTTTCAACGTTGATAATAATAAGGAATGTTTTTGAGTAGCAAATCAGCATATTAGAATGATTTCCAAAGGATCATGTGACACTGAAGACTGAAGTAATGATGCTGAAAATGCAGCTTTGCATCACAGAAATAAATTACTATAAAAATAAAATAAAATAAATACCATAAAATAGAAAACAGGTGTTTTGAATTGTAATAATATTTCAAAATATTACTGTTTTTATTGTATTTTTGAGCGAATAAATGCAGCTTTGGTCATAAGAAACTTCTTTCAGTATTTACAGACCACAAACTTTTGAGTGTTTGTTTATTTTGAATATTGTCAAAAGGGTTTTTGTGTTTAGATTGAGCTGTCCATTTAAGTAATCAGTTTAAAAGAGTTTTTATAGATTTACAACAGCACATTTAATGTGTTTATTGTTGTCAGATGCTGATGGACCGGCACCTCTGGAGCTTCCTAACCAGTGGTTGTGGGACATCATCGATGAGTTCATTTACCAGGTAAGAACAAACAGTCTGGTTAGTTGAGGAGACTCTTGGTCCTCATAAGTTTTATTCTCCCACCCCCTGTGTTACTGATGTGTTCATGTAGAAGTTAAAACATTTATTTATCTGCCTTATCAGTTCTAATGAAATGAACAAGTTTAGCCAAATCTCAAGTGTTGAATTCTCTCTCTCCATTCTGTAGTTCCAGTCGTTCAGTCAGTATCGCTGTAAAACGGCCAAGAAGTCAGAGGAGGAGATCGAGTTCTTGAGGAACAATCCCAAGATCTGGAATGTTCACAGCGTGCTGAATGTCCTTCACTCTCTGGTGGACAAGAGCAACATCAACCGTCAGCTGGAGGTGTACACTAGTGGAGGTAAAAGATGCCAACCAGCCCTCATGCACTGACTTTCTTGTTTATCTAATTCAGATGTCAGTGTGACACTGCTGTTTTTGTGTCACAGGTGACCCAGAGTCTGTGGCTGGAGAATACGGCCGTCACTCTCTCTATAAGATGTTGGGTTATTTCAGTCTGGTGGGGTTGCTGAGGCTTCACTCTCTGCTGGGCGATTACTATCAGGCCATCAAAGTCCTAGAGAACATTGAACTCAACAAGAAGGTAATAAAATATCCTGATTACTGTTGTCTCAAGACAAAAAAAAGAGTTGGATTTGTGTGGCAGCATGCTAACATTGTTCATCAAATCAAATCTGGCTGTTTGTGTTTTTCAGAGCATGTATTCACGTGTGCCCGAGTGTCAGATCACCACCTATTATTATGTTGGTTTCGCATATCTGATGATGAGACGCTATCAGGACGCCATTCGTGTCTTCGCCAACATTCTGCTGTACATCCAGAGGACCAGAAACATGTTCCAGAGAACCACCTACAAATATGAGATGGTCAGTTCATTAAAATTGAAAAGTGTTTGTCTTTTGTAGAATTGGTTGTTTTGCATTGTTGTTTTGCTGATTTTTAAAAAAAAAAAAAAAAGGATTGGTATGTTTTTCATTTACACTAATGCTAATTACATACAAAATGTCTTTCAATTATGCAAACTTGATGAAAGTGCTGTAATTTGTGCATTAATATTCCACGTGTTCTACTTGAAGATTATTTGTTTCATTGTGTTGTACTTTGTATTGTGTACTGTCATAATTGCTTAATGCTTAATCTAATTTGTGTATTGTGTGATGTTCAGATTAATAAACAGAACGAGCAGATGCACGGGCTGCTGGCCATCGCTCTCACCATGTACCCAATGCGCATTGACGAGAGCATCCACACACAGCTGCGTGAGAAATACGGAGACAAGATGCTCCGTATGCAGAAAGGGTGAGAACACGCACACATTATGCATTGAAGTTATATATGTATGCAGTACCTGATCAGAGACCACAATTATTTTGATCAGAGTATATGCAGTATGGCATATTTTAAATTATAATTTATCTTTTATTTATATATATATATATATATATATATATATATATAGGCCACTAGTATTTTCACCAGCTAAAAAATGGTTTAAAGTAAGTTATTTCTATCTTTTGCTGTAGTGTGTCAGTAAAAAATATTGGTTTACATTTTCAAACATTCTGTTTGCCATTAATTGTAATAATCTAGTGAGATTTTTGTTTGCACAAGGAGTCTGACAACAGCCAGTGCTCCACACAGATCTAATCTCATCATCATCCATTCTGTCTCTGCAATGACATGAAGACACAGAACAAACTGAAAGAGAGTAAATCCAGAAGAACTGTGGCAACGTCTCCAAGATGCTTCAAGAGACCTACCTGCAAAGCTACCTGAAAAATTTTGCGCAAGTGCACCTAGGGCAAAAGCTGCTGTAAACGCAAAGAATGGTTGCACCAAATGTTGATTTCATTTAGTTAATAGAAGGTAATTGATAAAGAAAATCTATTTATGACAGCATCCTCATTTTACAGCATTTTTACACAAGTGCCTAAAACTTTTAACAGTGCTGCAGCTTTGCAGGTAGGTTTCTTGAAGCATCCTGGAGACTTTGTCACAGTTCTTCTGGATTCAGTCTGTCTGAGTTTGTTCTGTTTCTTCATGTCATTCCAGAGACAGACTGGATGATGATGAGATCAGATCTCTGTGCAGAGCACTCGCTGTTGTCAGACTCCTTGTGCAAACAAAAATCTCACTAGATTATTACGATTAATGGCAAAATGAATGTTTGGAAATGTAATCTGATATTTCCTATTGACACACTACAGCAAAAGACCGACTTTAACTGACTTTAAACCATTTTTTAGCTGATGAAAATACTAGTGGCCTAAGACTTTTGCACAGTACTGTGTGTGTGTGTGTGTATGTATATATATGTATATGTGTGTGTGTGTGTGTGTATATATATATATATATATATATAATATGTGTATGTTTGTATGTATATATATATTTTTTATATATATATATATATATATATATATATATATATATATATATATAAATAAAATATGTGTATGTTTGTATATATATATATATTTTTTTTTTGGGATCAGTAAAATTTTAATGGAGTCTCTGTTTTGTAATGGAGTCTCTTATGCTGATCAAGGCTGTCTTTATTTGATTTAAAAAATACAGAAAAAAAAAATTATAATATTGTGAAATATACTTTTAAAGTGTTATTTATTTCAGTGACGCAACTCTTAATTTTCATCAGCCATTAATCCAGTTTTCAGTGTCACATGATCCTTTAGAAAACATTCTAATATGCTTTATTATCAGTGTTGATACTGTTGTACTGCTTAATATTTTTTTTGGAACCTGTGATACCTTTTTTCTTTAGTTCTTTGAATAAAGTTAAAAAGAACAGCATGTATTCAAAATAGAAACCTTTTCTAACGATGTAAGTCTTTACTAGCACTTTTTATCCTTTAACACATCCTTGCTGAATAATTTATCATTGTTAATTTCTTTAAAAAAAAAAATAAAGAAAAGAACAATTTACTGACCCCCAAACCTTTAAATAGTAGTGTATATTGTAACACAAAATTTATATTTTAAATAAACATTGTTCTTTAACGTTTTGTTTATCAAAGAATCCTTAAAAAAAAAAAAAAGTATCACAGGTCCCAAAAAATATTAAGCAGCACAACTGTTTCCAACACTGATTACAGATCAGCATATTAGAATGATTTCTGAACGATCATGTGACACTGAGGACTGGAGTAATGACTCAACTTTGCATCACAGTAATAAATTGCATTTTAAAGTATATTAAAATATAAAACTGTTATTTTAATTTGCAATATTTTACAAAATTTCATTTTTTTTCTGTATTTTTATGAAATAGATACAGCAGTGATCAGCATAAGAAACTTCTTTTAAAAAAAAAATAATAATCTTACTCTTTCTTTTTTTTTTTTTCAGAGATCTTCAGGTGTTTGAGGAGTTGTTCAGTTTTGCCTGCCCTAAGTTCCTGTCACCTGTAGTTCCAAACTATGATAACGTTCATCCAAATTACCACAAAGAACCATTCCAGCAGCAGCTCAAGGTGTTTGCAGAGGAAGTGCAACAACAGGCGCAGCTCTCCACCATCCGCAGGTACAACACCAGCTTATTCATATTCAGGGCTGTTATTGCTCAGTTGATCTGAAGAACACGGATTGTAAGGTGTGTAATGAGCTCTACTTCACTTTCAGCAATCATTCTGTTGTTGCTTGGGCTGGACAAGGAATTATTGGATATTCATGATATATCTACTCATGTGAATATTGCAATACTGTAATGTGCATTTTTATGGGAGCAGTCAGATTCATGTTTTGTTATATTGGTCTTAAAATGATTCTTTCTTTAGTGAACAAAAAGTGGAAAACATGTTCCAAACTCAAAATCTACACTGTAAAAAACAACCTATAGAATCTACTCAATAAAATGAGGTAAACTGAGGTAACAATTTACACTCAGTTTGTTTGGGTAGATTCTATCCTATATGTCTGAGTAAAGAATACCTGAATTTATCAGCTAAGACAAACTAAAAAAAAGAAGGTGAAGTCTACACAGCAAAAAGCCCAGTGTTAAATGAACTCTCCCGGGAGTTTGAGTCCATACTCAAGAGTATTAAAATTATTAAAGACGCCTGATGTTAATAAGCAGAATCACCAAAAGGAGAAAATCTAATTTTGTAAGTTGCCATTATAGTGGTCAGTGTTAGCATTAGTTGGGCTCTTGACCCGTAGCTTTTTAACATTAGCTTTTGTTCAACTGTTTAGTTAAACTAGCCAGACAAGCCAAAGAGCAAAAGTCATGTAGTGGTGATAATTCTTTTTTAAAAATAAACTTAGTTTGAACCACTGAAACCATTTAGAGTTCTATATCCTTTATTTATTACAACTGCCTTGTGGTTTCACAGCAGCAAAAAAATGATAAAGCCTGAATTTTTTTTACAATTTTGAATGGACTTCTTACAAGCTCCTCCGATCAAAAAAAAAAAACTTTCAAAAGCTGTTCATTTAGGCACACACAGACATCATGAATCAGCATATGAATCTCAAAAATGGTGACAAACAGCATATTCAGAAACAGATCAACTCTAAACATCATGGAAATCATCAGCTCATAATTTATTCATGCCACAATGCATGATGGGAGATATGGATGAGTTTTGATTGGCTACAACATACGTTTTTGTTGGTCACCATTGTTGTGATTCTCATGCTGATTGTTGATGTCTGTGTGTCTAAATCTAAAACGTTTATATTTTTTCCGGTCAAATAAATTTCAGAAACACCTGTCTGATTAAACCAACATAAACAAAATACAACTTATTGTGATCGCTACTTTATGACTTTGTCAAAGCATATTCAAAACCACAAAATCTCGTTTCTTCTGGTTTGTCTGACTGTTATAACTCAATTACAACACCCAAACAAAATCTAATATTAAGAAGTTACTGGTAAAGAGCTAAACTAATGCTAACACTGAGCACTATAATGGCAACTTACAAAATTAGATTTTCTCCTTTTGGTGATTCTGCTTATTAACATCAGGCGTCTTTAATAATTTTAATACTCTTGAGTATGGACTCAAACTCCCGGGAGAGTTCATTTAACACTGGGCTTTTTGCTGTGTAGACTTCACCTACTTTTTTTTTTAGTTTGTCTTAGCTGCTAAATGCAGGTATTCTTTACTCAGACATATAGGATAGAATCTACCCAAACAAACTTGAGTGTAAATTGTTACCTCAGTTTACCTCATTTTATTGAGTAGATTCTATAGGTTGTTTTTTACAGTGTAGTTACTTTTTTTTCTCACATTTTAATCTACCTAGCAGCAGCAATTTTTAAATATATTGGACAGGTCCATTTGTGGCTGAATCTTCTAAACCCACAACATGTGTAGATGCATTGGTTATTACATAAGCTTTAAAATGTCCTCCACTCATTCAGTGTGTCTTTCTCAGTTTCCTGAAGCTCTACACCACCATGCCTGTGGCCAAACTGGCTGGATTCCTGGACATGTCCGAGCAGGAGTTTCGCATTCAGCTGCTGGTCTTCAAACACAAGATGAAGAACCTGGTGTGGACCAGCGGCATCTCTGCTCTGGACGGAGAGTTTCAGTCTGCCTCTGAGGTTGACTTCTACATTGACAAGGTGTGTGTGTGTGTGTGTTGAGTTTGTCTTTAAACTAGAACTGCCAAATTGAACTCTTATTTATTATGAGGTCAAATATAGGGGATTCAAAGGGATCCAAAAGTTTGGAAACGCCCTAGAAAAATGGGGTTTTGGACAATATTGGCCTTTTTAATTTGTGATAATTTTGCACTGATAAGGGACAACACAAACTACAAAAACATGTTTTATTACATAAACAGTTTATACATAGAAAAAACGTAAATTTTCAATTAATCAACATATCTAGCATTAGCAGCTATTACAGCTCTGCAGAATCTGGGCCTAAATTCATTGTATTCTAAACTTAATTGTCAATCAATTGTTGAAGCTATTAAGGTGTGCTGACCCAAAAATCTTTTAAAAACCTGGACCAAGTTTAAACCAGTAACCAGGCATCACAGCTTGCAAAGGGGCATGTCTGACTTTGACATGTATATATTGCCATTATTATGTAATCAAAATGAAAATTATTATTGCTGGTCTTCAAAGATAATGTCAAGTTACTTTAATGTATTTGCACCAAAAAATAAGGATTTATGCTGATATCGTCCAAAACCACACTTTGCCAGGGGTGTTTCCAAACTTTTGGAGGGCAGTGTATGTATATATAATTTTTTTTTTTTTTTTTTTTGTTTTTTTTTTAACTGGTTAAATGACTTTTTGAGTTACTCAAAATTAATTTAATTTGTCTTCCATCAGGATATGATCCATATTGCAGACACCAAGGTTGCCCGTCGCTATGGAGATTTCTTTATCCGACAGATCCACAAGTTTGAGGAGGTACATGCCTCGGAATAATTTTTAAACATTTACATTCATATGAATATTCTGTACATTTCAATACATTTACAGGGATTCCGCGGGTCTTAAAAAAAAGTCTTAAATCGCTTTTCCGTGAATTAAGGCCTTGAAAAGGTCTTAAATCAGAGCAGCAAGTCTTAAATTCATATGATCATGGCATTAATTTTCGTGAGGGATTGTTTCCTGATGTATTTTATTTTAAAGTCAAGCGAAAGCGTAATTTCTGTGCTACATGGCTTAGGTCTGTCAGTCACCCGAAGAAAAACTTGTCGTTTTGATTTTTTTTATTGTAATAAAAATCATTTAGTTAAGTTAGAGAACAGACAATAGAATTAAAACTGAACGCGGCTTCTCAATGCAGCATGCCGAAGGACAGTCACATCACAGATCAGATTTCATTTATCACGTGAAGAGTTTGTTGAGAGTTTGTCGAGCTGACTGACAAGAAGACAGAGGTGAGAAAGGACAAAACCATGGTGGAAGAGTTTCAAAACGAAATGTAAAAGCGCCTGTTTTAAAAAATATTTTGGATTTTGAAAAGCCTGTTGACTTCTGCCATTCGTTGTTGTTTTTTTTTTTTTTTGTAAACTATATATTACATGAAGTAATATATGCCGTGCGTCCAAGCTTTCTTATTCGTATTGCTAATAACCGTTCTTATTTATTGTGTTTACTGATTTTCAGTTTTGTACCTATTTCAACTTTGTGTAAATTATTATTTTATATTAGGCATATAACATGGTGTATTTTTATTGTTTTGTTAATAAATGTTCGTTACGTTACGTTAATGCCGCTAATTTAAAAGTGAAAGTAAAATGTGTAGAGTCCTCCACAGGCCTTTAATATAGGCCCTAGCCCCACCCTTGTCCAAAAGCTTATCAGAATTCTCGGCCCAAATCCGTCCCGAGCCCGTCTTTTTTTTCCCCCTTCTCCCGAAACAGCTTATACTACGGTTTCAGCTATTAAAAGAGTTCAGTTTTGTATGTAATGGCAAAGTGATTATATTTCGTTTCGTTTTTTTATGTTAATTTAGAAAAAGTTTGAAGTTTTTTTTGTTCGTTAAATATAAGTTTTTGTTTTTTAAAGTAGCCTAAAAACCAATAGGCGGCCAGCGGATGACTGATAGTCTGTTTGATCAATTTTGCCTTCTCAAATCATCACGACTTGCCTAAAATATATAGATGTAAAACAGTTTAAGTATAAAACAATGTTTGTTTAAATATAAAACTTAGATAAATGTGTGCTATCACTCGCATATCCAATCGTTTGTCTTAAAGTCTTAAATTTACTCTCATAAAACCTGCAGAAACCCTGATTTATTTCCTTGCTAAATTATTTTATGGACCTATTCATGAATTAAACATCTACATTGTCACATTTTGATTGTACCTCTTCCATCTTTTGTAGCTTAACCGAACGCTGAAGAAAATGCCTCTCACCGGTGCCGCCTCAGGTTCGAGCAACTCCACAACACGTGCCACATAATGCAGCTCCCACCAGAAGAACTCATTAAATCCTAGTTTGATCTGACTGTGATATCCACCAATCACAGACCAACCCAGACTTCTCAACCAATCAGGAACCGCCTCTGATGCTGTTGAACCACTCAGAGGCTGCTTCTGAATTCTAATGTAGCTCCATTCAGTTCAATTAACTGGCTTGCTCTGGTCTATCAGAAACAAAACTGATGGAAGTCAATTTTTCTAAGTCAATAAAGTTTGATGTGGCTGAACTGTAGTTTGGAGTCTTACGTGTTACATCCTAAATATAGTGAGCCTGAAACGTCTTTATATACACTTACCTACATTTTACCACTATGCAGGCCTGCCGTTCTACTATTATAATTGCCACTAGGTGGCAGAAGAATCGTTGTATTCACTTGCATCATCTAGCAGGAGCATTTAAAACAATACAAAAGTACATTTATCTTTCTATTAATTTTGGGCAACTTTGGGCTAGCAGTATATTTCAACAAAAAACATCTTTCACTTTTACAGCAGGTGTCAGGATTGTTTAATTGAACTTTTACTGTTTGAACAGGACTTTTGAGAGATTTTATTTTGTGTAAGTGTATCATGTAAGGGCCACATTACTCTCTTTAATATCCTGCTGCTGGGCTTCAATACAAAGAGGAATGTCGTCCTTCATGACAACAGCTGCTTTGGTCAATATTTTATCATCTTCAGGACCTTAAGGCAAAACCGTTGCATATTTCCTTTATTCAAACAGGATCCACAAAGATTTTCCATCTACAGCTTCAACGCTGGTGACCAGACAATAATGAAAAAGAAAAATTACAAAAAGGGGGATATAAAAATAATAATGCCTTACAACACACACCATTCAAATAATCTGGTATAAAATGTTTAAAAATAAATATAATTAAATACAACCATTTATACTCAACTCTGTTTGGTAGGTCAGAATTTTTCTTTTCCAAAAATATCTTTTGTAATCTTTATTTTTATATATCAAAAAATTAAAGGTAAATAAAGACATGGTATTTCCCCCCCTCTGAGGTGGCAGTGTTCTGTCAATGAACCATAATAGCTTGACTTTTATATTTTAACAGCCTTTTCCTCCTTTTTTTTTTAAAGTTCAAATTGAATTATGGCATCACATGAACCTTTCAAGCACTAGTTTCAATGCCTTTTTTATTAAAACACGTGACACACACACACACACACACAAGTCCCTCAGTTCAAGCAAAAATGAAATGTTTTGTTAGTTGACCAGACAAACCTCTGGTGAGTTAAGTGGAAACAGTGTTTGGTCTGCTGACTGGCTTTCCTCATTGGTCCAGGGAACAGCTTTTTGTCCATTTTCTTGAATGCAGTCTTCCACTTTTTTCAGATAGTTCACAATTTTTAAAGACAGAGTTAATAAAGTCAAATTTTTGTAACGTCTTAAATCTCACTGTAAAGACACCGGCACAGAGCGGCTTGCCGTACCGTATTATTTTTTTTTTTTTGTGGTCGTTTCTTTATATCAGATGGGCTTTTCACACTGTTAACCCAGGGCTTTAAATAAATAAATAAACAAACAAACATAATATTTTTTCAATGCACGTTTTTATATAGTTAATAATTATTTGGAAGTAACGATATTACATTATTCAGCTTTGCCGTCTATTCACAGTTCACACCATTGTTAAACCCGGACTTATTTTTCAGGAACGAAAAATACCTAGGAACGTTGATTCAAAACTATTTCATTCGAAGTCACCTCCCTCCAAAACGTTCCCTGAGAGTCCACTGAACTTAGCTGCGTAATATCTTACAGCTAATTCAAAAACGTCTTAAGATTCCCAAGTTCTGGTCCAGCGGGTCGTGCACCGTTGTCAACTATATGCCAAACGCGTCTGAGGTCCGAGCGCCGCTATGGTTCCATTACCGCATGTGAGACTATTTACTAACGTAAATACTGTGACACAGCCCGTATTTTGAAGTATGGGTACGTACCGCAGTAACACTATAGCAGTAGCGTAGACAGCTAACTAAGTGTCAGCCATTTCACCTTGGGCGAAAAGACGCGGCAACATTAGCTCAACCTTTTAGCGTTATAAAATTGTCAATTTTTTCAGAAACTGTTTGGTACACCAGCATGAGAAATGAGAAACTTTGCAATCGTGCTTTGAATTTAAACACTATAGAGACAAAAACAATATATAAAAATAATAAAATAATACTATTTCTTAATCTCTCCAGTTAACATTGTTTACCACCACTGTTAAACTGTTTTAAACATTGACTATTCTACTAAACTGTGAAAAGATACTTCCTGCAGCCATATGAAGTGCATGAATATCTGAATGATTTTATTTAGGACTGGCTGTCTGTTGCTAAGCTCAAGGTTTACTAGCACTGCACTATTTCACACTACAGAGGGTTTTTACGGCGCATCATCAATCGGCCATATTGGCGGCACTGAATGTAAACAAAGCCACTGAGCCGAACGAAACTCGCATATTTTGTTGATTGATGCTGAAAATGGTCAATTATTGTCATGTTTTGGGCTGTACTAAACGGTCGAGTCGGGAAAAACATTTGGAGTACTAGAGAACAAATCTAGGAGAAGAGTGCAAAAAACTGAGAAAAGGCATTTGTGGTTGGCCAAACTGAACCAGGATTTCCAGGGCAAGAATCTTGACAACATCCATGTTTGTTCTTTCCGGTCAGGTAGGTGAAATATTAGACTAATATGTTAATACTGCTTGTACGTATCTTTACCACCTATTAACTTTAGTTTGTCAAAGTATTGCACCCTTTCCTGCTTACAAAGTCCTTTTCTACATGATTTAGCAGCTTCCACATATTTTTTCCATGATTTAGACAGCATAAATTAGCAGAACAACATGGTCAGTAGTACATTAAACGGGCATTTCATGCTGTTGTTTACATCTGAGTATCTCCAATATGGCCGCGCATCCAGGTAATTGACCAAACCGTGACGTAAGTGCAAATCCTCCATACACCAATGGCACTGCAATAAACACTGCTAACTCTGTTCTAGCTTTAGAACCCAGAGTTAAACCCTTTTTCATTTTCCAAGTGTGAAATGTTGCTTAACCCAGGGTTAATCACGGTGTGAAAAGCCCCAGAGATATACTCTCATAAACAGTTCAAAGAGTTCAATGTACACATAAATCACCATGTTATTCCCTGGTGTGCCATTGAAATATGAAAAAGTAACTAAATAAAAACTAGTGTCCATTTTTGGCCTTCCACTGGTCTGAGAGTGCATTCGTTACCCATTGTGTAGTTTGAGTGTGTGGTTAAAGTGTCCATACTCTTGAAATAGCCCTGACAAGACGAGTCGCCCTTGATTTGGGCATTCCAGGTCCACACACACATCATCTACACACCTTTCTCACACCTGGCCCTTACAAACCTGAACTCTTCTCCACATCACAGGAAAGAGTTTCCGTTGAAAACAAAGAGCCAGGAGTGGCGTGCACTTTGTTGTTTGCTCAGACCAGCGAGGCCTCGGCTAGTCATAATTCCGTGATCTCTAACGGACTCTCCGACAGAGTGTCGCTGCCCTTGTTTCTGTGCAACGGTGTGGATTTTGCAGATTCTGTTCGGGCGTTGCGTTCGGCATACAGTCCGCCATCTGCGTGCAAAGCTTCAAGAGAGCGTGCCAGAGCACGCTGGTCATCTTCAGGCAGGCTGTTGAGGTCAGAGGTCAACAGCGTGCCTGTGCTGCCGTGAACCGCGTGCACCCCGTCAGGACCCCTTAGCTCGATCGGAAGTTTGTGCTTGAAGCGAAGGGTTCCTCGACCTCCGACGCCAACGCGCTCATCGTCATCTTCATCCAGGTCACTTTGGATCAGCTGAGAGATGAGAACATGGATGGATGAATGAAATGATGCATGATTTTGGAATTGATGCAATGATGGAGTGATGGATAGATAGATGGTTGGTTGGGTGGATGTATGATTGGATAGATATGTTGGTTAGGTGGGTGGGTGGGTGAATGTATGAATAAATGGTGGGTTGTTTGGATGTTTGAATAAATAGATATTAGTTGGATGGATGTATGAATGGATTGGATAGATGGTTGAGTGGGTGGATGTATGAATAGGTGGACAGATGGTTAGTTGGGTGGGTGGATGTATGAAAGGATGGATAGATGGTTGGGTGGATGTATGTATAGATGGTTGGGTAGGTGACCGTATGAATGAATGGACAGACAGATGTTGGTTGGGTGGATGTATGATTATATGGATGGTTGGTTGGATGGTTGGGTGGATGTATGAATGGATAGACACATTGGTTGGGTGGATGTATGAATGGATGGATAGATGGTTGGGTGGTTGGATGGATAATTGAATTCAGTCATAGATTGATGAATGGAATTATGAATTGGTGGATGGATACAAAGATGGATGTTTGGTGAGATGGAATTATGGATAGATGCAATAGTTGTTGGATGCATGGATGAATGGGTTAATGGGTGGAGGAATTCATGTTTTGTTTAGTTGGTGGAAGAAAATATGGTTTAATACATTTATGGATTGGCAGAAAAATGCATGATGGGTGGTTAGAAGAAATGATGGATCCAATGATGGAGTGATAAATGTATGGATGGTAGGATGGAGTTATCAATCAGATGGTTGCATAGAAATATGGATTGGTAGATTGTAGATGGATGCGTGATGGATGGATAAAATAATGAATGGATGCAATGATGGAGTGATGAGAATGGATGCATGGTGGGATGGAATTATGGACAAGTTAGGAATTGGTCGATGGATTTGATGATGGATGTATGGAAGGATGGAATTATGGATAGATGCAATCATGGATGGTTAGATGCATGATAGGTGGGTTGAATAAATGTATGCATTGGAAGATGGATGCATGATGGTGGATGGAGTTGTCAATCATATGCATGCATGGAATTATGGATTGGTAGATAAAGAGATAGATGCATGATGGATAAAAGGAATGATGGACACAATAATGAATGGATGGATGGAGTGATTAATGGATGCATGGTGGGATGGAATTATTAAGAGATTATAAATGAATTCATCGAATTATAGGTTTGTAGATGCATTGATGAATAAATGATTGCATGGTGGTTGGATAGAAAAAAAGATAGATATATGGAAATACAGATGGATGAATGGATGCAAGACAATGTAAGGAAATAGAAATAAAGTAAACATTAACAACACAAAAACTTACAATTTGATAGCAGTTTTAGAGTAAACACCAAGAGAGAGCAGCAAACACATCTGTGATGCAGCGAAGAGCAGTGAGCAGGCTATGAAATAGCCTGGGAAACATCAGCAGGGTCACATGACTCTGGACAGCAGGAGAACCCAGGGTTTCTACTGATAGAACAGGGTGGAGACGTAGTCAGCCAGCAGTGAGAAAGAGCGGTGTAGAGGAAGAGCAAACACAGCACCCTGTCACATCGCCCACCTCTGTAACTGATGACTGGTCACCGTGGCTGGTCGACTTGGTGACCATGCGGGCGGCAAACAGCTTTTTGAGTCTCAGGTAGTCATCCAGAACCACCTTGAGCAGCGAGCCCTGATTGGATGGCAGCACTGGTCATGTGGCGTCGTAGCACGATTCTGATATTTCACCTCATTAAGAACATGATCTCACCCCACATTATATTATATTGAGTCTAAAGTGAGTTTAAGTCTTGCTTTGAAAAAAAAAAAAAAACACCAGAAATGTTCATTCTAAACTTAAAATACACTTGAAATATATTTAAAGTTTGTATTCGTGTCTAGTTAGTACTGCATGATGATCCCATCTTTTGTCTGTGCTCTCAAAAATGACTTGTTTGCCTGTGTATGTTCTCCAACCTTTGACAGGTTTATCAGTAGCTCCGATGTCAGATTTGCAGTGAATGTTCTCACCTTTATGGGCCCCTCTCTCATGATTTGTCCTAGTTTGGCGATGTTGTCGTACTCCTGAATAGCAGCTCGTAAATATCGGTCATCCTCTGGTTTAGAGGCCTGAGGCTCACGTCCAAATGTACCCTACAGAAGACAAGATTATATTTAGTGCCCTATAAAGTGAAGATAACACTTAAGTACCTCACAAAGTCAACAGAAGACAAGGAGAAGGTTTAGGTGCTTGTGATTACAACACAGTGTTTTTGTGAATTTATTACGTGTGTGCGAGCCGGGCTGTTCCAGAGGTCAGCAATGTCACTTAAGTCTTCAGGAAGGTCGTCTTCATGCTCTGCCTGTGCTGCTAACTCCAGATTCCTGCAGAAAGGATCTAGCCAAACCGGATTTGCTCTATAAGCACACAGAGAAAGAGAAGTATTGTGATAACCTTACAATTCAGTCTATGTGTTGTACTGTATTTTGAACATATCTTCTATAGTAAGAGTATGTTAAGTTTTGCCACGTGTGATTATTTTAGCAGTCTGGAGCTCTGTTAACACATACAAAAAGACTCATATCAACAACACCATTGTATCACTCACTCACCCTTCAAATGAGTACTTGTTTGTGTTGGGCATATCCAGAATATCCATCAACCCCTGATTTCCTGCAGATAGAGAAAAAAACCAAACAAGCTTCTACCGTGACAACAAACACAAAGCCATGTTTGTTAAATGTCAACTTATGTGGGGATTAGTCTCAGCTTCCTCCAATCGGAGGGATGGGACATTCCCGGCAGCTTACCTGTGGAGCCAGCAACAATCGCCTTCAGCTTCCTTTTGTGCCTATTAAAAACAAGAAACAAAATCTCTAATCTTATAATAGAACCTCAGATACCTAGTTAAGCATTCAACAGGAAGTGAGTGAACATGGCAAGTTACAAAACAGGATTTGATGTGGTGTTTCTTTCTGCGAAAATTTAATGCTTCATTGGATTCTTTAATGAAAGTACTCACACTGTGCGGTAATACCAGTTCATCAGAATAAACAACATGGCAGCAAGGAAGAGTAAAACTGCCAAGATGATAATGGCCATCTGAAATAGATAAATAAGCATTCATGCTGAATATAATGCATACTGAATACAGCAAATACATTGTATACAAACACACACACCTGTAAGGTGGTAAGGTCATCAGGTGCACGAGCGGTCACAGCAGGCTGAACATCCAGAACGTTGTAGTTTCTAAACAGATTCCTCAACTGCTCCTTGTTCTCATCGATCATCTGAATCACTCTGAAAACCAATTATTTAATTCAGTGAACCAATCAATCATCCTCAATGGATCAAACTGACTGGATGAGACTATTCCAAAGCAAGAATTTATCACTATATGTGACACTGGACCACAACACTCAGTTTTTTAAAATTATTGCTGAATAAATAAGCTTTCCATTACTGTATGGTTTGTTAGAATATGATATGATAATATTGGCTGAGATACAGCTATTTGAATAGCTGGAATCTGAGGGTGCAAAAAAAAAATCACAATATTGAGAAAATCGTCTTTAAAGTTGTCCAAATTATGTTCTTAGCAATGCATATTACTAATCAAAAACTAAGTTTTAATATATTTACGGTAGGAAATGTACAAAATATCTTCATGGCGTTTGATCTTTACTTACAGGAGAACTACAATACTACCCAATGACCCAATACTAATTTGTAGCATCATGGACGCGCATCCCAGAGCCTGTGCTACACAAGCTTTTGTGCTTAAAAAGTATACAAATTTTTATTTTTCGAAAAAATTACATTTTGCTAGATAAGACCCTTCTTCCTCGGCTGGGATCGTTTAGAGCCCTTTGAAGCTGCATTTAAACTACATTTTGGAAGTTCAAAATTGGCGCACCAATGAAGTCCATTATTTGGAGAAAAATCCTGAAATGCTTTCCTCAAAAACCATCATTTCTTTACGACTGAAGACAGAAAGACATGAATATCTTGGATGACAAGGGGGTGAGTAAATTATTTGTGAACTGTTGTTCTGGAAGTGGAGTTCTCCTGTAATATCCTAATGATTTTTGGCAAAATCTATAATTTTGATCCATACAATGTATTGTTGGCTACTGCTACCTAAGACTGCTTTTGTGGTACAGGGTCACATATGTGAATATTTCTTTAACTATGAAAACTTACAAATACATACACCACCAGTCTTAAGATTTTGAATGTTTTTTAAAGTTTTTTTTTTTTTTTTAAGAAGTCTCTTCTGCTCACCAAGCCTGCATTTATTTGATCCAAAGTATAACATTTTAAAATAATTTTACTTTTTAAAATAACTGTTTTCTATTTGAATATATTTTAAAATGTAATTTATTCTTGTGATTTCAAAGCTGAATTTTTAGCATCATTACTCCAGTCAGATGATCCTTCAGAAATCATTCTAATATTCTGATTTACTGCTCAAAAACATCTATTATTATGATGTTGAAAACAGCTGAGTAAAAGTTTAAAAAAAAAAGGATCATGTGACACTGAAGACTGGAGTAATGGTGCTGAAAATTTAGCTTTGATCACAGGAATGAATTACATTTTAAAATATATTCACATAGAAAACAATACAAAGTATTTCACAATATTACTCCTTTTGCTGTATTTTTGATCAAATAAATGCAGCCTTGGTGAGCAGAAGAAACTTCATTTAAAAACATTAAAAACTTTTGACTGGTAGTGTATATATGTACTTTAATGTGACCTTCATATAATGAAAAAAAAAAAGATATTATTTATTATAAAAATAATATTATTTAAAAAAAAATATTTAATTGCTTTTTAAACATTATTCTTTTTGTTTGCATTGGTCATGTTTGATATATAACTCTTACCTCTCCACATCTAGAATACGGTTGGTCTGCTTGTTGACCACATGAATCAGAACATCGGTTTGAGCGAAGTTTACTCTTCCCTTTTTATCCACATGAAACTATGGAAAGAAATATCATAAACAGGAGAAAAAATGGATATAACTTTGTACAGACAAGGATTTTAATCTAATTTCTCATGATATTATTAATGACAGCACAAACACACATGTACCTGTACGTCATCAGTGTTGACTATGGCTCCTGTGATGTTTGAGAGCAGGTTTATAAACTCCTCCTGAAACAACCGTACACGCTCCGGTATCTCATTAATGACGATTTTCACTCGCTGGTCATCCCTCAGGATGTAAATGCCCACTAGTGTCACATCACTATGTCCTGCTAGATCTCTCGCCAGAACCTCCACCACAAAGTACCCGGGATCATACGCCATAAACAGATCAAACGTCCGGATGATTCCATCAGTCTCACCTGGAAATAAAGAAGAGTCGCTAAAAAAATAACAGCAATAAATGGCATCTAAATAAACTGATATTTCAACAGAGAGTTGAAGAGTGTGTAAAGCACACAGACCGATGATGAAAACGTTGCCCATGTCTTCAGAGTCATTGGAATGCAGTTTGATGTAGCGGATGGACAGAATGTGATAAAGAACAAGACTGTTGTTGCCAATGTCATTATCAATTGCTTGCACCCGGATCAGATCAGAACCCACTTTAGCATCTGCAGCCACACCTAACGAAGAAAGAGAGACATGTAAGCTTACGCTTACTTGTCTAAATAGGTACATACCATAGGGGTTGTCACAAGGGTTAAAATAAATTAAACAATTAATAAAATAAATAAAATAAAAAATAATTTTAATTTAAATTAAATATGAAGGTCATAATAAACTGTCTCTGCAATTTTTTACCATAATATTTATGCGAATTATTCAGGTTATAGCTAGATTATAAGTTTATTTTAAAATATATATATATATATATTACACTTTTGAATATAATGAATTCAATCAATTTTAGATGAGGAGCAAAAGCAGAAATAGAAGTTTAAGACCAAAGAGTTTAAAAGTTGCTAGCAGAAGAAAAGGCCAATTTTGAGCTGATGGTAACGCTAGAGGGTTTTATAAAAAAAAAAAAAAAGGATATTAATAATGCAAAGCAAATAAAAGCTCAAAATTAAATAAACCTAAAAACAGTGGTGGGAAAATTGACATATAATTAAATTACCAAAAAAAACAAAAAAACAAAAAGCATAAAATAGAAACTTGAAAATGGTTTCAAAATACATCAAATCCGTTACCTGCTGTGTATTCCATCTTTGTGAATCTTGGAGACTGGTCGTTGATGTCCTCGAGGAAGATTCTTACTTCCTGTAATGTAGGGTCACGGCTCGGGTCAAGCACTTGGGCCCTCTGTGACCTTTGACCTCTCGGAGGAGACCAGTTTCGGTTACTGGAAGCTTTAACGATGATGGAATACACTGGGATTTCTTCCCGATCCAGATCTTTTCTGACCCGTAAAACTCCGGCCACACTCATACCGAAGTTTCCCTCGGTATCGCCTCCTAGAAAAGAACATCATTAAAGCACTTAAACAGGTTTACACAGGCTATGTATGAAATACTACCAACATTCTGTTAAGTTTACAAGGAAAATTCAAAGTTTCTCAGAAATGCAATGAAGTTGTGCAAACTGTGTGATACATTTCTAAATTCTATGACGAAAGAGTCCTGACCTACAATAGTTGATCAAGGGTGTCGGTTTGAGACCTTGGTTCACTGACCTTTATATATATTCTTTCATGAATATGTTTGGCAGAGAGATACAAGTCAATTCAGGAAACATCCATTTACATTTCACATTAAATTCAAATTCATAAACTCCTTTTCTACCAGCTGAACGGAGCAAATGCATCTATAGGGGTTCATTTTTGTTGTTTAGCGTCGTGTTTGCACCTGCAATGAAATAGTAGACGATAGCATTAGAGCCCTCGTCTGCATCCACTGCACCAGTCACATTGCCAACAACGGTCCCAGGAGACGAGTGCTCAGGCACAGACAGAGACTGATATGGCAAACTTCCTCTCTGAAATACATGCAACACACAGAATTCAAGACTTAAGCAATAAATGATGGGAAATTTTTCAACTATCACATTTCATGATGTACTGTAGAAGTCCTTATCTCTGTAAAGCCTACTGTATTAGATTTAATATGCAAATGTCTCAGGCCTCGAAATAACCAACATGATCAAAACTTTGCTGAAAAAACAGTTTACTACATGCCTTCTGTCATTTGAGTAATTATTATTTAGTAATAATTATTTTGCACTGACCTGAATCAGATATTTCACATAAAAGACGTTTACATGTAGTCCACAAGAGAAAATGATACCTGAATAATCCAAAGCTGTTTTTTTTCTGTTTAGTAATAGTTGTTAAGGAGTCTCTTGTTTGTTCGGAACAGTTAAACTGTCCGCTGTTCTTCAGAAAAGTCCTTCAGATCAGGTTTTTCAGCATTTTTGTGTATTTGAATCCTTTCCAACAATGACTGTATGATTTTGAGATCCATCTTTTCTGAGGACAACTGAGGGACTCATATGCATCTA
Organism: Labeo catla; assembly: GCA_012976165.1. Classification (NCBI taxonomy): domain Eukaryota; kingdom Metazoa; phylum Chordata; class Actinopteri; order Cypriniformes; family Cyprinidae; genus Labeo; species Labeo catla. The sequence continues at coordinate 50,834 of VONZ01000748.1, forward strand.
TTACAGATGGCTCAGACTCTTACTGATGCTCCAGAAGGAAACACGATGCATTAAGAGCCGGGGGTGAAAACTTTTTAAAATCAAAGATCAGGGTAAATTCTTAAATGTACCCTGGTAAACTTACGTTGTCTTCTGGGGAACATGTAAGTATCTTCTGAAGGGCAGTACTAAATGAAAAAAAAAATTGACATGTAGGCAAAAAAAGAAAAATGTACACATTCTCATTCTATTTAAAAGTTCACACTCCTGGCTCTTAATGCATCGTTTTTCATTCTGGAGCATCAGTGAGTGTTGGAACCTTCTCTAATAGTTGCATATGAGTCCCTCAGATGTCGTCAGTGTGAAAAGATGGATGTCAAAATCATACAGTCATTGTTGGAAAAGGGTTCAAATATATAAAAAATGCTGGATCATTCAAGTAACAACACAGTATTAAAAACCAAGTGTATGTAAGCCTTTTAATAGGGTCATTTTTATAAATTCAACTATTATTTTCTATGGTGGACTATATGTAGACGTCTTTTATGTATAATATCTTATTCAGGTCAGTACTAAATAAAAAAATAACATGCATGATGTATGATCCCTCTTATTTTGGTAAAATGAATAACATTTTGCAGATTCTGCAAGTTGTATGTAAACTTGTATGCATTTTATGTAAGTAGTCTGTTATACTGATAAATATCTCACTGATTTACAAGTTATCAGAATTTCATCTTAATCTTTAGCCAAACAAATGAAATTGTTTTGTTTTTATGACCATTATTTCATAGTCAGGTTTTACAGGGTTAATACTAAACTGGACAACTGGCCTGTAGTCTGTACTTGAAAAACAGTGATGTATCTGATATTTAAAAACAAATTATCAAAACATTACCGGAGGTTTCAGAAAGACAGGTTCATTGTCGTCAATGTCAGATAGAGCCACTTGCAGCGGCTGCATGGTCTCATATGGGACAGGCTGCCCGAGGTCATACGCCACCACAACCAGCTACAGACAAATATAGGAACTTAAATGGTTATTGCACCATTTGTGAAGGTTTTCTGTCATTTTTTAATTTCAGTGACCTTGGTTAAAAAGAAAGACTCACACTGTACAGGGCTTGTTTCTCTCGGTCTAGTTTAACTGCAGTGGTGATCACCCCAGTCACTGCATCAATATGGAAGTTCTCCCAGTCTCTATTTCCTGCTCCAGTCTGCAGGAAGCTATACCGGACCTCTCCGTTGACGCCCTCATCCTCGTCTGTGGCGAACACTTCATACACCACCAGCCCAGGAGGCTGTTCCTGCAACAGCACACACAAAACATGACCAAATGCTCACTCTAACATGATGTCTGACCCTGAACAAAAACAGGTCATCCAATCTCTCACAGTCCAGATACGGTGCATCAAATATGACAGAAATCCATGTGACAGATTTGGGTCAAAGTATTGAACGGGAGGACTCATCCCTGTTAATTCGTCCATGCGAGGGATCCCAGTGTTCCCAGAGTTCTGTCCCATTTAGTGCTTTTGCATCTAATCAAAGGCATTTTAAAGATTTTACAGACTGTCTGCAAGAAGAAGTTACAAAGTTTCTCAAAGTACTCAAAATACTATCTGGTATGACACCATGGTTAACAAGTCTATTAGTCACTGGGGTGGGTTTCATCACTTGGGCTCAGGAATAAAGGGCTTCACAATGATCACAAAGATCTGCAACATGATCTTTTCATTCTGGCTGTCAGATGTACACAGGAGGCTTGACCACACAGGCAAACACTAGATCTCTACTGCATGTTTCAGCATGCAACTAGACAGCTAGCTAACCAAATACATGTAATGGATATTGCTATGAAGTACCTGTGATGTGAGAAAGACAATGAGAAAGACAAAAGAAGAATGATGTGGGATAACTGAGAGCACATCAAAGTGGTTGAGTTGTAATATGCAGGGCGAGTGAGAAAGCCTGCATTCAATTACATTCAAACAAAGAAAATGTGATTTAGTAATCAATTTGTTTTTCACTGCTACAGACCTCAAGTATGTGCATGATAGTGCCATTGGCAGGACGCACAAAGATCGGCCTGTTATCATTGACATCTATGACGGTGATCTGAAGAATGGCGGTTCCCCAGAGAGGCGTTCTGCCATGATCGGTCGCCACTACAGTCAGATTAAACCTCTCAAAACTCTGCAGTAACCGCAGAGAGCGAATTAGCCCAGTGTCAGGATCCAGAGAGAAAGCATCTGTGATAGAGAGAGGAAGAGACATCAGCAACATCATCAAAATATGTAGCTGTACATGAGTGGGTTTATCAGATTGTACATGGAAAGTAAATTGAGAATGTCTTTAATTTCCAGTTAACTTCCTGATTTTGAATCAAGATAGCAAACAGGATGTTATATATATGGGCAATTTTACAGAACTGGTTCAAAGTCAGAGTTGGAAACGTCTTGAAAAAATCTTTTACCACAGATATTTGTATGTATGCAAATTGTATAATATCCAAGGCACACATTTCTAGTAATTGTGCAGTTAATTCCCATATTGTATTTTCAGAAAGTTTTGGAATATTTGTCCTCACCCCAAGTTTGTCACTACCGAAACACAGTGATACATAATTTAATAAGAATGGTTATTTTGATCTATTAAGATTTTGTTTACATCTGTCTTGTAAATGTAATTTTTTGTATTTTATTAAAAAGTTTTCAGAGATAAATCAATAGCAATTACAATTTTAACAATATTTCAAGTGTGATTTATGAGATTTGTTGTATTTTCAATCCAATTTTTCTCTGTAAATGACAAAAAGTTGATCATACTGATTTTACAATTACATTAGTAATCAATTTTACATTAGCTTGAATATACACTGAACCAAACACTATCATAACATCTTAGTTGATAATTCAGTATACTTTATTTTTGACAAAACATCCCATGTTTCTGGTATGACAGCACATTTTAAGTAGTGACAGTAATGCTTTGGTAGTGACCACGTCACATTACAGAATTTTAACCCACATACTAAAACTCTAGTAAAACTCTAAAATACTAAAAATAACTGCACTAAAATTTTTGCTTATTTCCCACAAATATGAGAATTATGTGTTTCCTTTTGTCACTAACAAAACAATGATGACATGTTTCGGTCATGACTGTTACGGTAGTGACGATTTTATGGGATAACACCCAAAAACAAAGATTCACCAAATGTTTTGGGTTTTGATGGTGACAATTTTAGATACTTTTGAACTTAGCTTAAAGATGCTAATCAGCACATGTTTAGCTAGCATAGTTCTTAACAGTTGTACACATATAAAAACTAAATGTTACGGAATAACAAACCCAAAATTAATTCCAGTAAAAAGGTTTTCGGTAGTGACGTTCCTTAAAATTACAAACAGATTTCCAGACTTTTAGCCACATTTACCTCAAAATGATAGGACCTATCTACTCACTCTGTAGCAATGAGAGAGAAGGACATAAATATTTCTTCATCATAAATGTATGGGTTTAGTTAAAATCAGTCTGAGCCAATGGACTAAAACATGCACTGCTTCGGTAGTGACATGAAATTGTGGGACACGTTATTTTAAATAAAATTTCATAATTTACAAAAAAAATATAAAATAAATATATATATTTTTTGAACATCACTTTTTTAATTAATCAAAAAGATAAAGCCAATTCTTCAATTCTAAATTCACAACCCATGTATCTATATTTCTGTATATCTGTGCGTATTTGATTTACCCGCTCCAGGGCCTTGTAGACTGTATGTAAGTAATGCATTCTCCCCTTCATCGAGGTCAATGGCCTTCATTGTGATCACTGATGTACCAACCGGCTCATTCTCAAACACACTAGTGGTGAAGACTCTCTCTGAGAAACGTGGACGGAAATCATTTACATCCAGTACTGTCAACTGCACCTGAGAGATACAGAGAGAGACAGTGTTCATAGATGTGATACAGAGGTGTTAAGGTGGAGTAACAAAAACTGTTTTGTTTTTTCTTTTTTCTTTTTTTTTTTTTGTATTTGAGGTCAGCTCATGCAAAACTGTTCACATGAAACTGAAACTTTCTGTGCAAAAAATGCAAACATGTGCAGGACAGTTTGCTGTCTGAACACTGGTAGAGAACACAGCCAATTGACAATTCACTTTAAAACATATAATGATGATTAATGATGATGCAGATCATAGAACTGTTACTGGCCATCTGGACTCACCAAAGCTGATTCGTATTTGCATTTTACTCACATTTGGAGCTTTTAGCAAGTCAATAATACGCAAAGTTTGCAATGAAAATTGCATCAGCTGTTGGTATTTTAATTTTCTGCTTGCTTTGCTTCTACACTTCCCATTTCCTCATAACAACAGAGTGTGAATAGAGGAAGTGCAAGCTGTACACTCACAAACACTTCATGTCTTGTGAAACCTCATTTGCACAGCTGATGCTCTCTTCATATCCTCCTTGAACAGGAACTGGAAGTGAACGATACTCCGCCTTGACTGCGTCAAGGTCTCTTGCTCAAATCATTTTATCCATATTTGGTTTTTCTTCCTGTGGTCAAGTGGCTTTCTCAGTTTGCAGAACAGGTTGTTCGAACATGGATTTCAGATTGAGATAAATGACAACACAAGTTCATCTGTTTGTGTCTGAATGAACCAGATCTAAACATAAAAAGGGCAACATATGTTGCCTCTTGAGTTTGGAAGCCATAATTAGTCAAATTATTTTTTTTGTTCCAGCTTATCCACATATTTATGCACCTGGACGGAGTTTTCTCTGCGGTTGTTTGGGCTTCCGCCAGGGTTGTCCCTAGCGTAGGCTGTGAGTGTGTAACGGTCCTTGGTCTCTCTGTCCAGGGCAGACAGGATGTAGATGTCACCCTGATAACATAAGACATTAACATTAAATAAATAAATGATATTTTAAGTGGCATTTTTTGTTGTCTTTGTTTTCACACCAACACACTCACTGTTGTGGGTGTGATGCCGAATTTGCCCTCTCCATCCACTAGCCCGTATTCAATGACAGAGAACAGGCCGGAGTCTGCATCTGTCGCACTCACGCTTACAATAATGGTGCCAAGTGCAACATCCTCAAAAATGGACTTCTGCACACAGAAACATATGCATGATGAAACACAATACAATATTGTGAAATATTATTACAACTTAAAATGTTTTTCTATTGGAATATATTGTAAAATGTAATTTATTCCTGTGATGCAAACTCATTATCGGAAATCATTCAAATATGCAGATTTTATGCTGAAACATTTTAGATTATTGTCAATGTTGTGCTGCAATGTTTTTTCGAGGAAAGCAACACTGAAAATATTTTAAATCCAATTTAAATCTGGAAACTAGATAAGAACAAGTCAAGACAAATCAAGACATACTTCAGTTTGGCTTGAGAAAGCCTAGCCTGAAAGTTTAAAGCAGTTGTAAAAGCTTGCTAGCATGATTAGCATGTAGTTAGCATGTTGCTAACAGAATTAACATGTTGTTAACATGTTTCTACCATGATTAATATATAATTAGCATGTTGCTAGCATTAGTATGAAGTTAACATGTTGCTATCATGATTAAGATGTTGCTAACATTTTTCTAGCATGACTAGCATGTTGTTTACATGTTTGTAGCATGACTAGCATGTTGCTAGCATAATTAGCATGTTGCTAATCATGTTTCTAGCATGATTAACATGTCATAAGCACATTTCTAGGATGTTTCTAACATGACTAGTATGTTGCTAGCATGTTTGTTACATAACTAGCATGTTGCTAGCACGATTAACATGTTGTTAACATGTTGCTAATCATTTTTCTAGCATGTTGTTAGCATGATTAGCATTACGTTATGTTGCTAGCATGTTTCTAACATGATTAGCATGCTACTAGAATGATTAGCAAGTTACTAGCATGCTTCTAGTTGTTAAGCTTAGCTAATGAGATAGATAGATTAGCATGTTGTTATCATGATTAGCATATAGTTATGTTACTAGCATGTTGCTAACGTTTTAGCATGATTAGCAAGTTACTAGCATGTTGCTAACATGATTAACAAGTTACTAGCCTGACTCTAGCATGATTAGCATGTTACTAGCATGTTGTTAGCATGAATAAGTTACTAGTAAGTTGCCAGCATGATTAGCATGTTACTACCATGTTGTTAGCATGTTTCCAACATGATTAGCAAGTTACTAGCATGATTCTAGTTGCTAGGCTTGGCTAGTGAGATGGCTAGTGAGATAGATAGATAGATAGATAGATAGATAGATAGACAGATATAGATAGATAGAGTGGAAGTTAGAATGAGTCTAAATGGATTAGAAATAGTACACTGAAGGGAAATAAACTGATTGTGGAAAACTGTACAAAATGCATAAAGACATTTTCTGCACTACTTCTAACGATATGTGTTGTACTTACTATAATTTGTCATTAAGATTTTGCACTGAATAAGCAAAAAGCAACACAGAAGCATTTTCACTAGTGTCAAACTTTGACCCTATTGCATGAGCTTTACACCTTTAATTTTCTTCATCAGAATTAAAACACTTCCTAAATTTAGCAGGAAAGAAAAGCATTCAACCTGCACAGTGCCCTGTCTCTCTGGTTTGCACTGATTTACCTGATACAAAGGTCGTTGAAAGACTGGGTTGTTGTCGTTGACATCAACAATGCGCAGATAGACAGGAAGCTCAGCAAAGCGAGGAGGCGTGCCGTGATCCTGTGCACGCACCGTGAAGTTTAACCACTGCACTTGTTCATAATCCACTGTCCGATTGGCCACAATTTTACCTGTAGATAGTGATTTTGAAAGACATGCACCATGTAGATTAAGAGGTGGAATTAAATCAACAAGCCCCATTTTTCAAGCCTCAACCATTTAGGGTTTAATGCTGTAGAAATGAGAATGCATTCATGCGTGTAACCTGTAGAAGGGTCTTCAAGTCTTATGTAGTCTCCACGGGGTAGGTGTAGGAGCTGGTAGATGATCTGTCCGTTGGGTCCTTTATCAGGATCCACAGCCGTCACCGACAGCAGTGTGGTACCAGGCACGGCACCCTCCAGAATGCTCTCTGAAAAGTTCGCTACTCCGAAAGGGCGAAAACGAGGAGCGTTGTCATTCACATCCAGCACATTGATGGTTAATTTGGCTGTGGAGAGAAATAAAAATTAACTGAGTTGATTTCCTGGAAAGAGGAAAAGAAACAAAATTATTCCCCCAGGGTGCTTCAGTGTCAGTCAAGATAAGAAATCATAAGGAAGGAAAACCTGACAAACTGGAAGTTGGTTACCAGCATGGTTTCTGGAAATCCTGGTTAACTGTCCCGGTCAAGCCAGTTAATAACCCTGGTGTGGACATACATTACCAGTCAAAAGATCTTGAACAGTAAGACAGTTTTGGACAGTAAGCCTGCATTTATTTGATCCAAAGTACAGCAAAAACAGTAAAATTTTGAAATATTTTTAACTATTTAAAATAACTGTTTTCTATTTGAATATATTTTAAAATGCAATTTATCCTCATGCTTTCAAAGCTGAATTTTTAGCATCATTACTCTAGTCCTTTAGAAATCATTCTAATATTCTGATTTGCTTAAAAAACATTTATTATGATTATGTTGAAAACAGCTGAGTAGAATTTTTTCAAGTTTCTTTGATGAATAGAAAGTTCAGAAGAAGAGCATTTATCTGAAATAGAATAGAATGCATTTGTAGATTGTATATGTACGTTTGATCAATTTAAAGCATCCTTGCTAAATAAAAGTATTAATTTCTATAATTTCTATTAAAAAAATATAAATATCCAGACTCCAAGCTTTTGAATGGTATAGTGTAAAATGTTACAAAAGCTTTTTATTTCAGATAAATGCTGATCTTTGGATCTTTCTATTCATCAAAGAATCCTGAAAAATACTCAAATGTTTAAAACATTAATAATAATAATAAAGCAAATTAGCATATTACAATGATTTCTGAAGGATCATGTGACTGGAGTAATGATGTTGAAAACTTCAATTTAATCACAGGAATAAATTACATTTTAAAATACATTCAAATAGAAAGCAGTTACTTTAAACAGTAAAAATATTTACAATATTACTGCTTTTGCTGTATTTTGGATCAAATAAATGCAGGCTTGGGGAGCAGAAGAGACTTATTTAATAAACATTAAAAATCGTACTGCTCAAAAACTTTTGACTGGTAGTGTATTGCAATGCATTTAGTTTCTTTATCTAAACAGTTTTCGACAAATTTAGCATTAAATCACTTGCTCACCAATAGATCCACTGTAGTGAATGGGTGCCGTAACAATGAGAGCTTGAAAAGCTGCTCAAAACAATAATAGACATGTAATCAACAAGCATACTTGTAATAAACATGCAGCTTTTTACTTCACAAGACATTAATGACAGACTAGAGTTGAGTGGATACTTGTGGATAATTGTGATGTTTTTATCAGGTGTTTGAACTCTCATTCTGACGACACCCATTCACAGCAATGGATCCAATGGTGAGCAAGTGATGTAATGTTAAATTTGTCCATTTGCTCTAATAAAGACACAAACTCATCTACATCTTAAATGGCCTGAGGGTGAGTAAATAGAAGAACAGATGAAAACAAGAAATGAAAAGACAAGAAATGATGTAAGTAGACAGAAAGATCTTTCTTACCATTGGGTACACTGACGGACATGTCAATAACATCACTGGCATTGTCATGCACTGAAACGATGATCTCAAAAGTGGCAACCAGCTCTCGGTTCAAGGGGTTTCGTACAAACACAGCACCTGAGAATAAAGATGGATACAAATATCAACACATTAGAGCATAACAGGGTTCCTTTAAGTAAAAATAACACAGAAAATAGATTATAGAAAATAGCTCCATGTGACAAAAATGTCTAATTGCTTACCTGTGTAAAAGTCAATTCCAAACGACTGCTGCAGCCCATCCACTGGATTATTCCCATCATCCTTTGCTTCCACAGAGATGATGTAATACTCCAGGCGGGGTCGTAGATCAGGGTCCTCGGCGGTGAGCGAAGCTACGACCTCTCCTGGCGGAGTTGACTCATTAACGCTGATGGTCTGCACAGGCCGGATGAAACGAGGACGGGAGTCGTTGACGTCGTCTAGAACAACAGTCAACGTCGCTGTTCCCGAGAGAGGTGGTGTGCCTCGGTCAGTTGCAATGACAACTAGACGGTACGAGCTACGCTCCTCTCGGTCCAGTGTAGCATTGCCAACCACAACGGCACCAGAGAGAGCATCAACAATGAAACGGTCTTGAGCGCCGCTGTCTAATCGATACTGCAGCCAACCGTTAGAGCCGGCATCAGCGTCACTCGCAGACAGCTGTGTTACTACCACACCTGAAAATACACACAATGACACATAATACATCATATATAACATTTTATTTATTTATAACTTATATTTATTTATTATTGTTTTAGTTTGTTTTATTTTTTTAACAATTGTTTTATTAATTATATTAATTAATATACTTTTTTAGTTTGTTTTCATTTTAGTTTAAGTTTTCATTTGTCTTTTTCATTTTTTTCATATTTCAGTATAGCTTTAATAAATTTTTATTTCAACTTTTTCAATTTTTAAACTTAGTTTTTCATCTAAAATTTATATTTTATTTTATTTCAGTTTTACTTCAATACTTTAAATATTTTTGTATTTAAAATTAAACTATTTTAAACAGTTTGTATGTTCAATTTTCATTTGCTTTTTAAAGCTTTAGGTTTTTTTAATCTAATGTCTATATTTTATTTTATTTCAGCTTTACAGCTTTACTTCAATTTAGAAATGTACATACCTTAAGAAAAAATAAATTTGTAGATAAATGACAATTATAAAAATAAGAAATAAATAATAAATATTAACTCAACAACATTAATTATATTATCAATATTTATTCTATTTAATAGTGTTTTTTTACAGTACTGTTATTTATTACTGTTATTATTAATAATAATACTTTATTATTTTTATTTTTTATATTTTTTATTAATTATTATTATTATTATTAATTAATCAATTACTTTATTTGTTTCATTTTTCAATATAGCTTTAATTAAATTTTACTTCATTTCTAGTTTTAGTAATTTTCGTATTTAAATTGAATCTTTTTAAACAATTTGTATTTTTAATTCTGTTTAATTTTTAAAGTTTAGTTTTTTAATCTAATATTTATGTTGTATTTAATTGAATTTTATTTCAAATTGACTTTTAATTTAGAAATGCATAAATGTAAATTAATAACACTAAATAACACTAAAAATAAATAAAAAATAATAAATATTAATTCATAATATTAATTATTATAATCCATATTTATTAGATTTAATAATAATAACAATAATAACAACAACAACAACAATAATAATGATAATAATAACTCATGGTTTCTCCATGAGTTCCTTGCTTCTGTCATCTTTTGACTTAATTAGTTTCTCCTCCAGTTCATCCACCTCCATCAGCTGATACTGTCTCTCTCACCTGTGGGGCTGTTTTCTGGCAGGTGTATGGTGAAACTGGATGGATTGAAGACAGGTGGGTTATCGTTTATGTCGAGGATAGTGATAGTGAGTGGGACGGTGCTGTTCAAACCGCCCACATCCTCCCCAAGCAGAAACAGCTCCACCCGTGGCACAGAGAAAGCCTCCCGGTCCAGCACTGCACCCCCACGCACTGATACCACCCCTGCAGACACAAAGAGAGGGGGTGGGAAAGAGAACGTGTCACGAACGGGAGAAGTGCTTGATTACGAGAAACTTTGTGGGTGTACGTAAGGTGGGAGGACTGCCGCCTCTTGTATAACCGAAACCACAGATATGAAAGTATCTGCATGCTTGAAGGAATTAAATTTAAGACTATTTAATCAATGATAAAAAAAAAAGACCAATTCATGACCAACTTTTTAGATTGTATTAAAGGTTAAATGATTAGTTCACTTCCAGCATAAAAATGTCCTGATTATATACTCACCCCTATGTCATCCAAGATGTTCATGTCTTTCTTTCTTCAGTCGAAAAGAAATTAAGTTTTTTGAGGAAAACATTCCAGGATTTTTCTCCATATAGTGGACGTCAATGGGTTGAACGTGCAAAATGCAGTTTCAATGCAGCTTCAAAGGGCTCTACACAATCCCAGCCAAGGAATAAGGGTCTCATCTAGCGAAACAATGTCATTTTCTAAGAAAAATACAAATTTATGTACTTTTTAAACACAAATGTTTGTCTTATACTAGCTCAGCCTCATACATTATGTAATCACGTATGTGTAACATAGGCAGAAGTGTTTACAAAGCGAACGTGCAAAGAAAGTCAAACGCCTTTTACAAAAAGAAAGTTAAACAACGATGTTGGACAATTTTGAAGTTGGAGAAGAAAATGAGATGGAGTTTTCCACCCTCCGCTACCTTTTTGAACCAAAGTACACAGACGAAGAACTACCCACAAACATTTGTGGTTAAAAAGTATAAACATTTTTATGCATGTATTATTTTTTTTACGAAAATTTAAGTTTCGCTAGATAAGACCCTTATTCCTCGGCTGGGATGGTGTAGAGCCCTTTGAAGCTGCGTCGAAACTGCACTTTGCACATTCAACCCATTGAAGTCCACTATATGGAGAAAAATACTGGAATGTTTTCGTTAAAAACCTTAATTTTTCTTTTTGACTGAAGAAAGAAAGACATGAACATACTGGATGACAAGCGGGAGAGTACATTTTCAGGACATTTTTATTCTGGTGAACTAAACCTTTACATTTATTTGATGTTAAAATACTACATCACTACATTTTGGGAAACAGGAAAACAAAATGGATATAATCCATAAGATCTGTACTGAACTTCAGACCTGTGCGGGAGTCTATGGAGAACAGGTCCACTCTGGTTCCCAGAAGACGATACCTCACCACTGCATTCTCCCCAATGTCTTTGTCCTCTGCTAGAACTGGGCCATTCAGAATCAACACAGTGGTGCCTGAAAAGACACAGAGAGAGATTTAGAGATTCGGCTTCCGACGTTCAGCTTTGATCTGATGTTAAATGAGTCATGACCAAGATAACTGTTCATTGTTCATTGTATTTATTTCTCCTCAAAGTATGCTATATTAGTCACAACTTTGTTTGCTCAAGAGACGCACAATTTAGTTTAATGATCATTTTTATGATTATTGAATTATATCAGACTAATATCACACTGTGTTCACTCATTTACTCCAGAGGTGAAGGTTTCTCCATGAGTTCCTTGCTTCTGTCATCTTTTGACTTATTTAGTTTTAAAAAAGAAGTTAGGCAGTTTGGTTTTAAAAGACTTCAGAAAATATTATCAGATGAGAACAAAACATAAATGACAATATAACAAGCTTTAAAGGACACGCCCCTTAAAAAAAGGTTGTTTTAGACAGAGTGTCAGAATGATTGATAATACAGTGACTTTATAACAGCTAAGGGGCATCGTGAGGCACGATGTGGAGCAGAGTGCCTAAAACCCCCTTAGCCATTACAAATTCACCAAAAACCACGGCTTCACAGGGCTTACTGCTTTAATAAAACGGTTATTCCATATACATAGTAAGGTTTCACAAAATAAAAAAAAAGAAAATAAAGTGTAATGATATTAATAAAAACATTATTCTTCCGCCAAACAATGTAGTTTCTCAGAAACTGGTTGCAACAATGTGGTTGCCGATCAACACACAGATGTAAACAAAGGTGTACATTCAACGCAGCTCTTACAACCAGAATCAAGGACCAGAACTATCTGCTTTATAATAATCATAATAAGACAGATAGTTCCGGTCCTTGATTCTAACTTTTTTTGCTCTGCTTTAATTTGTAAAACTTTACTACGTATATGGAATAACTGTTTTATAAAAGCAATAAGCCCTGTGAAGCCATGGTTTACAGTGAGTTTATAACAGCTAAGGGGGTTTTAGGCACTCTGCGAATATAAGCCTTGTGAAGTCATGGTGTACAGTGAATTTATAACAGCTAAGGGGGTTTTAGGCACTCCGTGAATATAAGCTTGTGAAGCTGTGGTTTTAACAACGCCCCTTAGCGGTTATAAATTCACTGTAAACCACAGCTTCACAAGGCATATTGCTTTATTTTTCCACATATTCAAAAAGAACCTTAGTAACATTATAAGTAAACCTTAAGGAACATTTTAAAATAACAAAAACAATCCACATCATGACCCCTTTAAGAATAAATAAAACTGAATTGAATAAACACTGTACTAAACTGAGCTGAATAGTGACACTATTGTTCCTGTAGAGCTGCTTAATTGCTGAATCAGATGTTTCATAATTGATGAACTGCCACATGGACACTTTTACTGAAATGAATCAACACTGAACTGAATTGAGCTGAATAATGATTGTCTTCTATTGACCTGCTTATAGCTGAATTGAATTTGTTTTATAATTGATGAACTTTGCAACACTGACAACTAAACTGAATCAACACTGAACTGATTTAAGCTGAATAATGAGAATCTGTACTGTATAAAGTGCTACATAAATGTATGTGATCTAACTTGACTATTTTTATCCTTTAGCCATTTTTGCTAATGTGTTAATAAATGGTATTTTTGTTCTGAAAGTTGTTCTGAAAGTTTTAATAGTGCAACAAACTTGTGTTTTAAAAAATCTGTCATGACAGAGGCAATCAACGCTACTGTTTTAAACAAGAGATACATCTTTTTTTTCTCTGCCCTTTCTTTGAAGGGACAATCTTCACACAATCTTCATTCTGAGAGTCGGGATGTGGTTAGCGAGAACACTGGGTACCTGTGGGTGAGTTTTCACTGATCTCGCCCCTGTAGTTAGACTGTGTGAAGATGGGCCTGTTGTCATTCACATCCAGCACTGTCACCACCAACAGCTCTGAGTCCTGAGCAGAGAGAAAAAGTCTCATGACAGTGTTCACCTGATTGTTTCATTCACACTATTTGTGAAAGCTGGATACGTTGTTTTATTTACCCTGCGTGCAATGCGAGGGTTGTCTGGGTTGTCTTTGACGGTGATGGTGAGGCTATATTCAGCCACTCTCTCTCTGTCAAGTGGCCTGTTCACCTGAACCACACCTGACTGTAGGGAAGAGCACATCAAAATTATTATTTCCATCTCCTATTTAAAAAAAATAATCTGCCTCTTATTCTTTGCATCTGTTTGCATCCCTATATCTCACTGTCTCTTACGGTCTCATTAATGTAGAATGATCCATCAGTGTTGCCAGCAGTGATGCTGTATGTGAGGAGAGCGTTGCGGTCGCTGTCAGAGTCTTGTGCCCGCACTTGTGTGATCGAGGTGTGGACCGGTGCTCCCTCGCTCACGCTGGTGTTATAGGGTAAGTTAAGCAGGACGGGGTCATTATCATTAATGTCCAACACCTGAATGCCCACTACCACCTGATACAGAAAAACAAAAACACTATGTGAATTATGGGAAGTTATTCAGTGCAAACAAATTCGCATTTAAATCATGCTAAAGAGTATCAAATAAAAGCATATTCCATTTCCTCTTTTAAAGTTTTTATTTGTGCATGCTTTATAGATTTGAAGCATTTGTTTTCAGTGTTTTTAGGTATGGTGAAGAATGTGAAATCTGATAGAAATTTACATTACATTACATTACATTACATTACATTTACATCAGTTTTTTTAATAAAGTTTCCAGGTTTGTTGTGTTTGTTTGTAGGGCAGCGCAATTTGTCTAAAATGGTTTGTGATTATATATCAAGTAATAGCAATATTAATAATAACTTCAATTATTACTATTATTATTATTATTATTTAATACAAATATGAAAAAAGAAATATCGCTGTGGTAATATTTCAACTGTAAAATAACATTTGAAGATTTGAGACAAATAGAATAATAATTTTATTTTACAACTGCAAAATTACAATACTAATATTTATGACCGTTTTAACTTCTTAATTTTCAATCATACATACATTACAGATTCAAAGCATTTTCTTTTAATGGTTTTAATTGCTGTGAAGAATGGACAAAAGGAGGCCAAAAGAATACTGTGATCTTTCTGGGAAAAGAAAAATGTTTTATTTCATTTGTTTTTTAAGCTTGTTTGCTTGTATGTATTAAAAAATAAATATTGCTATTGCACTGAAAAATAAAAGTAAGGTTTTAATTGCTGTAAAGAATGGACAAATAATGGCCAAAAGAATTGGGGAAAAATCTAACTGCGATCTTTCTGGGAAAAAAATATATATATATATATATATATATATATTGTTTGCCTGTTTGTATTAAAAAGAGAAACATTGCTATTGCACTGAAAAATAAAAGATATGAAAAAACAAAACATACAAAAACTATATTTTACAACACTAATTTATGACTGTTTTAATCTTTTCATTTTCAAATGTTAAAACAATCACATTTTTATTCTGGTGCATTACAGGGAGGCCTTAAAGCTTCCCTTTTGTTGACAACAGAGGGATTATAAGCACTTCTCATTTCAAGTAAGATTACAAGGAAGATGGCATATGTTGCGTTCCCAAATGCATGTTATAAGTGACCCAAACTCAGAACAGAAACAGAGACGAGTTTGTGCAGAGCAGCATTTACTGTAAACCGAGCTCCTCTGAAACAAGTCCTTTTGCACAAAATAACACAATTCTGAGTTTAAAACAAACTCATACAGACTTTTCAGTTTCAATTTTCAGTTCTACTTAGATCAACTGTGCAGCTCTAATGGCCTAAGATGCCTTTTTTTTAATGTATTAATGAATATCAGCTCAATTCATTTAGCTTGATGCTTAACTAAAACGCAAACTGTACACAGCAAAAGGGATTTTGTGGTCTCACAGTGCAATTTATTGTGTCCCAATGCTGCCATATTGTCTTTCCACATACCCAAAAGCATGTACTTTCCCATCAGTTCTTAATTTTGTGCGTAGTAGAAGAATATGAACTGAATATTTGTGGCAGTGTCTACCGTAGCGCTGAGCGCTGGTGTTCCCAAATCTTTGGCAGTAATGGTGATGTTGTAATAGGCGATAGTTTCTCTGTCCAGCTCTACATCTCTCCTCACTCTTAACTCTCCCTCAACTGATGAAATTACAAACTCATCTGGGAAAGAGAGAGACAGAAAGAACCAGAGACAGAGAAAAAGGTGCAACTCATTTTTAAAAGCAGACAAAACATAGCAAATTTAAACATTATTACTTTTTCTAATTGGATCTGAATCAGCTGTCTATCACACACACACTTTTCAGGTCCCCTGCGGTGATGCTGTACTCCACTTTTCCGTTGGATCCCGAGTCAGCATCCGTAGCTTTAACAGTCCACACACGTGGACCCGGCTGGCCCTCTGTGATTTCAAACGGACCCTCGAATGCTCTCGGAAAGATGGGTGCATTATCGTTCACATCTACCACATTCACTAGGACCTGCGGTACAGGACAGTGTGTGAGTGTGATATAAAGGAATCATGAGGATTGTGAACATGGGTTTAGCGGATGTGAACTCACTGTGGTGCTGGAGGTCAGTCTGAACTGAGGTATAGGACACTGATCTGTGGCTGTGACCGTCAGCACATAATGACCATTACTGATCTCATAATCCAGCTCCTTAATGACCACAATTTGACCCTGTGAACACAAACAAACACACAATCTGTGGCAACGGAGTTTGTGAATCATTCTCAGGAAGTCTTTTGTGAACTATCACGTCTCATTTGAAAGATTTTTTAAAAATACTTTTATTCAGCAAGGATGCATTAAACTGATCAAAAGAGAAAGTAAAGACATTTATAATGTCACAAAAGATTTCTATTTCAAATAAATGCTATTCATTTAAACTTTCTTTTCATTAAAGAATCCTGAAAAATATATATCAGAGATTCCACAAAAATATTAAGCAGTTTTCAACATTAATAATAATAAGAAAATGTTTCTTGAGCAGCAAATCAGCATATTAGAAAGGTTTCTGAAGGATCATATAAAAACGGAAGACTGGAGTAATGCCTGCCAAAAATTCAGGATTGCATCACAGCAAAAAATTACATTACAATATTTTCAGATATGAAAGTTGTATTTTAAATTGTAATAATATTTCACAATACTACTATTTCACATGTATCTTTTTGATCCAATAAAAGCAGCCGTGGTGAGCATAAAAAGTCTTCTTTCAAAAACATCTATATTCAAAAAATATCTTCAAATAATTAAGTGTTATTTTAAATTGTAATAATACTTCACAATATTACTGTTTTAACTGTAATTCTTGATCAAATAAATGCAGCCGTGGTGAGCATAAAAGTAGTCTTTCAGAATTATCTATAAAATATATTTAAAACATACATTCAAATAGGAAAGTGTTATTTTAAATTGCAATGTTAATTCACAATATTACTGCTTTTACTGTATTTTTTATCAAATAAATGCAGCTGTGTTGAGCACAAAAGTCTTCTATCAGAAACATTTACTGGGAGGAACATCATACTGTTTTTGACCACAAAAGTTTCTCATTTGGTATTTGTCAGCATTTCATTGTTTACACTTACATTGGCCTTTTCAGTGTCAGTTCTAGGAAAACTATATATAATCAAATGTGTATACTCAGGCTATAATGCAAAAAAGTTATCTATGCAATCTATGCAAACTAAGTATTTAAATTCAAAAATTACTAGCTGGGTTAAAATAATAATGCAGTGCTTTAAAACTACACCTACAGTTATTAATATATAAATAACTACTGATATGTGCATCAAGGTTATAACGCCATATTTAGGATTTGGGAAAACAGTTTAAGAGTAGTTGTTATTCACTGACTACTAATCTGAACATTAGGAGGAGCATTCAAATAAAAGTTAAAAGGTTGCCTCATGTACAAACACAACTGAGAAAAAAAAATCTAACAAACAGATCTACATTATGACAATAGACACGTCAGTGTTTTTAACCAATCTTGGTTTCCTACTGTATTTGGCACTCCCTGACTCCTCACCGTTATGCTATTGATCTGGAACGTCTGGGCCAGGTTGCCCTTGGAGATGGCATAACGGATGGTTCCGTTGAGTTCCTCATCAGGGTCGATTGCGGTAACCTTTGCGATAATGGCTCCTACAGTGTTTGGCCCCTCTCTGAGCTCCGTCACATACTCCTCCTCCGGAAACTCAGGCGCGTTGTCATTTTCATCAATTATACGCACCCAAACTGTGGTGGACGTCTGTGGAAATGGATGACAAACAATAAAATATCAAATACATGTAATATTTTACATGAATGACTAGGGTAATGCAACAGGACAGATATATGTATATAATAATCAACAAGTAAAAACATGCCACTTATAAATAATTGTGGAAAGAGTGCCAATGCATTGAAAAAACAGAACCTTCTACTATTTCTACAGAATCTGTAACTAAAAATGTGATCATGCTGCATGTCTAGTTAGCATGGCAATGTTTAAGGTCTTTGGATGCAAGTATTTGCATGTTTTCTTCTGAACATCAGTGTGGAGTAACCTTTATCTCATGGTATCATAGTAAACTAGTGTAGCAAGTTTGAATGCTATTTGCATAACCTGATGCGTGTGTGATGTTAGGAGGTTACTGATGTGTGCATTTCCTCTGGCGTCTGATGCTATCAATAGATATCAGATCCAAACTGATACCATGTCTCCCCTCAAAGTTCACTCAAGCACATCTCACAAGTGGTGAAACCGAAATTTGGCCAATTATGATAAATTCTGCATATGGTCTCTAGAGGAACATTGGATGACTATGAATTTGTACAGATAAAAATAAAATGATTTTTGTGTTCTGTTAAAGGAGAAACAATTTACAAATAATTTATTCACCCCCTTGTCATCCAAGATGTCTTTGTCTTCAGTCGTGAAGAAATTATGGTTTTTGAGGAAAGCATTTCAGGATTTTTCTCCATATAATGGACTTCATTGGTGCCCCGATTTTGAACTTCCAAAATGTAGTTTAAATGCAGCTTCAAAGGGCTCTAAATGATCCCAACAGAGGAAGACGGGTCAACTATCAATCATTTTTTTTTGAAAAAATAAAATTTTTATACTTTTTGAGCACAAAAGCTTGTGTAGCACAGGCTCTGGGATGCGCGTCCACGACACTACAAATCACATCTAAGTTCATCGTCTGTGTACTCCGGCTCAAAAAGGTAGAGTATGGCTAAAAACTGCATCTCATTTTCTCCTACAACTTCAGAATCGTCCGACATCGTTGTACCTTTTTGTTTGTAAACATCGTTTAACTTACTTGCACTTCCTTAGTCTTTGCGCATTCGCTTTGTAAACACTGTGTCTGTAGTTCCGCCTATGTTTCCGAGTGACCTTTTGACGTGATTCAATAGTACGTAGCATTGTGGATGTGCATGCCAGAGCTAGTGCTACACGAGCTTTGGGCTTTTTATTTTCCGAAAAAAAATGACCAATCGTTTCGCTAGATAAGCCGAGATTCCTCGGCTGGGATTGTTTAGAGCCCGTTGAAGCCACATTTAAACTACATTTTGGAAGTTCAAAATCGGGCACCAATGAAGTCCATTATATGGAAAAAAAACCTGAAATGCTTTCCTCAAAAACCATAATTTTTTCACGACTGAAGACAGAAAGACATCAACATCTTGGATGATAAGGGGGGTGAGTAAATTGTATCTATTTGTAATCTATTTGTGAATTGCCTCCTTTAAAAAACCCTGAGAGGAAAAGCCATCTTAAAATATAAATACAGTTTTACATTTATATTGTGAGATGAAAATAAAAATGATATGTGATATTATATGTTGTTTTAAATACTAATTAAAATCTCTATTAAAGCCTAATTATTCAATTGAAACTTGATCTGCAGAACAGTGGAAATGGATTTATTATCATTATCATTAATTAGCATTATTATCATTAAAATTGTATGTTTTAATATATATTCATACTCACACAAATTTTTATTGCAAAAACAACAAAACTGAAACATAAAAAAAGAAATGTTGAGTAAAATTTACTATTTAAATTTATATAATAATATTAAATTAATAATTAATTACATTACTACATATTACAAAAATAATAACATTTAAATTATACTTTGTTTTAAAATAATTAGCATAATTTATTTTAAATAGATACTGATAAAACATTACTTTTTAAAAAAAAGAAACACTACAAAGACCAAATCATCAGCCATATTTCATTCTTTTACACGTTTGTATGTAAGTGGACGGACATATTACTAAAGACAAAAAGCAACCTTTTCTGTTTAATTACAATACTTCATATTACCAAACAAATAAATAAACCACACTTCAAAGACAAAGTATAATCATATAAGTAGATGACCTATTATTTAAGAAAGAAGCAAACTGAATTTGTAGTGGGAGGAGTGTCAGCTTTTGAGGGAGGAGAGAAAGAGGCTGAGTGAACTAGCGCTTCTTGTTACAATGCTCCACTTCTGATATGATTCTGAGAACTAACTTACTGTAAGCTGAGTTCACAACAAACGGGAATAAGAAAAAGACGGCATAAGATTTCTGTCATCGCAGCTGGAGAAACTGTAGAGGACTTTGGACATAAACTGAAGATATTTCAACAGTTTTGTGAACACGTTACGGGAGATCAGGACTGATGGATGTATTCTGCGCTCTGTTGCTCTGCTTTCATCTTTTAACTGCGGTTCAAGGTAACGTTAAACCTACTCTGGATTTTATTTCAGACTGTCATACAAAACGCATTCTTACATTGCTGCACTGTTTTTTAATAGCTTTTTAATAGTTTTTTAATTTAATAGTCTGTGGTACATACGCGTCACATTGACCTATTTAGCTTTTGAGTTGCGTTTTGCTTTTCTGAAGCGCTGTAATATCGTGGTTCACGTTTTACAAACGCGTCTGCCTGTCTTGTTTTAAAACTACAAAAAAAAATTACGTTTCGTCCTCTCAAGTTCTGGCTTGAAATCCACACTCAACTTTACAAAAATACGTATCATCATTTGTCAATAGTTTGCGATCGACTGTGTATTACATTACTGATCAACTTAACACAATTCCGCGACGCGCTAACGGTTACTTTCCTCACATTTACTTTAGCTGCTCCTTTTAATTTCAAAGCCGTGTGATTATGGTTAAGTACGTACTTATCTGGTGAAATCATACCGACAAGAATGTCAATGTTTTGGTGTGTCCAGTCGTGCATAGAGATAACATCAAATTTTAGGATACTGTTGTGATGACGGCTTGATTCATGAATATTAATCAATAAAATGAGGGTTATCTAATAAGCCTAGCTGATTGGCTTAAACGGCAGAGGGCGTTAGACGGCTATCGAATCCGACAATGCTGCTGTGAATATTAATATAGCTGGCGTGCCTAATTAATATTCAATAGCTACGTTCAGTCAACAGTAGTATTCTAAATTTAGTTAAGCAAATCCAGTTTTCGACGTCTGCTGTACGAATTTGACCATTATTAAACGCTATAATCACGATGTGTCGCCTTAAACTGAATTTAACAGACGTTAAAAACCAGTTCTAACCAGTTGGAAAAAAACACAGACTCCAAATAATATAAATAATGTGTGACAGGTTTGTCAAAACTCGTGACTTTTTACAAAAAAATAGTTAATGATGATGAAAAGTCTGCACTTTGTGTCATATCCTTTATTCAGAATTTTTAATGCACTTGTTTATACATCAGCTTTATTTGGATATCATACTTCCTTCTCTACACAGCTTCCTTCAGCCAATCAGAGAAGCCTAGACAAAACATTTAAAAGTAAAATTTGACACAGTTAATCAGCTGTTTCACCTTACTTTACCCAGCTTTGGTGTGCATATAAAGCCATTAATCCATAGACTATGGCTGTTTCATCATTTAGCTAATATTGATTTTTGCCCATTTTAGTGTGGTTGTCTAAAGCTAGACAGGATGAGGTGTGGGTCTTCAGCAAGTGGCAGGATCTGTAAGGTTTGCTCCAAGAGGGAAGCTGTTAAAGCTGACTATCCGTCAGATCAGTTCTCCATACCAGGGGGTATCGATTCGATTGGTGAGGACATGTGATCTTTCTCAAAAAGCCTGGTGGTTTCATCCTAACCAGGCCTGGGAAATCAGGAAGTGTTTTAAACAGAGATACAGAGCATATATTAGAGACAGAAAGGATCCTAGATGGAATGAGACTATCTGTGGATATTACATTCCTGACCCCCTGGGTTTGTAATTCCCCATAAGAGGCTACATCCACAACGTCTCCTCTGTAAAAATACGAAGAGGACAACATGATTAACTATAGGCTAAGTGAAAAATAACGTGAAGGAGGAAGGATGATGCAATGATAAGCATTTGTGGTGCTTACTAAAGGAAACATCACTATGCTTATTGTTATTGACACTTCTATGACCACAGTGCCTTTTAAAAAAAAAAACCCACATGATTACAAATACAGATCTGCGGAGATAATTCTAAAAAGATATAATCGATTTTGCTTCTGTAAGTGTAAAATAGTCTATTACTAAAACAATGGATGAAGCTGAGGGAGGGCAGATACTGATCTGCAGGAGGTTTCAGGTGAAACGGGACGGTCCCTCACAGTCACGCTTTCTGTAGACGGGAGGGAGGTTCTTAGACCCCTATGGCTTTCATTAACACCTTTTAATGAGGCTCTTACACAAACAGCGATAGCGAGAAATGAGAACAACTTGTAGGTGGGGGCTGTGAAGGGGGTTCTGTGTTTAAGTTGACTCAAATACATGAAATGCACTTTTCGTGACCTTGTATTATTGTCTGTCATGAAATTCAACATCTGAGTTGCTCTTTTTCATATATACATGCATACTGTCAAGCTTTAAAAATGACAAAAAGCAGCATAAAATGTCGATTTTGTACAATATTTGAGCCAAATAAGAATCTGGTCTTCTTTTATGATACTTTAGGCTGCTTATTGAAGCTTGACAGTGTGAGGAATTGTTTGACATTTACTGATAATCTTCCCCTCCAAAAACTCTCAAATGTCATTTATATTTGTGTTCATTTCCAAAATAGTGTCATTAGATGCATCAAAGCAGGTTTGACATTTATCAGGTGACTGATTTAAGAGAAGTCATCATCAGTGAACACTTTAAAGCTATTGCATAAAACGTAGACTACACTGTTTTTTTTTTTTTTTGTTTGTTTTATTGGTGTCATTTTGGATCTTGGTAGCATAAATGACCATCCATTTTCTTTGTAATGAAAATAAGCAACTTAGCAGGATGATTCTGATATGCGTGTAAATTCTGTGACACACATGCTTTTGTGTTGATGTCACAGATAAACGCATTTGCAGACAGATGCCCTCAAGGAGGGAACATTTCATTATTATTTCTCTCTCACAGATGAGTGAGAAAGTTCTGGGCTCCGTTCAAGTTATGTTATCAGTCAACAATACCTCTGAGTTGTGCTCAAGTGGTTTTGAACCTCAGATCAGTGGCTTTTTATGCTTTTCAAGCAACAGTTTGAACTGGCTCTGCCTTTAAAACACTTTCCAACACGCCTTTGATCCGATCCTGACCCGATACTCAGCGATGGCTCGTTTGTGTCCAGAGAGCAGGGTAGTATTTCATCCAGTCACAACAAAGACATGTTGAACTCTTGGCAGCTGCCAGAGCAGGTTTCCCAGCATAGGATCTCACGAGGTGGAAA
Source organism: Labeo catla (assembly GCA_012976165.1). Classification (NCBI taxonomy): domain Eukaryota; kingdom Metazoa; phylum Chordata; class Actinopteri; order Cypriniformes; family Cyprinidae; genus Labeo; species Labeo catla. The sequence goes on from VONZ01000748.1 coordinate 74,526, forward strand.
ATGGAGCCCTGGACCGGATAATTACGAACGCTGATTGGGAATATGAGGACGGATGAGGTTTATAGGGAATAATAGGGCTGGAGGGGTTAGAACTGTATTGTGTCTGTGAGAGACAGGAACGGACACACCGCCCTGAGAGCACTTTATCGCAAAGACGCCGTTTCCTATTGCTCTTCCTGACACGCATGCACAGGGATTTAAGCTGTGTACATTGAAGTCGCTCAGGGCATCTTAAATGAAGAACAGTTTATACACAATAAGATCAACTATACGTGTATTTTTTAAAGTCAATGATAGAAAAGTGTGGCACATATTGACAGGCAGCCATGCATTCAAGCAGTCAATATCTAGGTCAGTCATTCATAAATATAGGAAATGTGTATCCATTCATGAGAAATCGGGGTCTTTCCCATTTCAATGGTCTGGTTATTAAACATTCAGCTTTGGTTCATTGGGTTTATGTGTGTGATTAGGGTGTGGGTCTGTTTTGTCTACTACTGGAAACAATGCACTCAGTGTACTACCCTTCTACACATGCACATACACAACGTTCGCACACACAATAAAACTTAAGCACAAACACCGTTATGAACATAAAAAACAATAGCAGCAAAGAACAGAAGTCTGACGTGACACCTGCTGTTGTTGTTCAATAATGTGGTGGAAATGCCTTTTTTCCACAGAGCACATCCGGGTTTCACAAGACTTGTTTTTCAAAATTCAATTACTGTTATAGTAGTTTAACCCCTTAAGTGTCACCAGCCCACTGGTTGGCTCTTTTTTATTCGTTGTCTTTTTTCTCTATTACATATTTTAGTAATCATCATAATTTATACATCATTTCAAATCTTAAAACCTCAAAATTCATGCTGTGAAAACCATTTTGAAATCTACCATGGAAATTATACTTTAAAATCTTTTAGCTGTCTCCTCCCCCTTAGTAGGCGGAGTCAAGTGTCATATTACAGAACATATTATGGTCTTTTAGAATCAAAACTTTTTATAATCTTGACAAAAAGCATATCGTTGGAGTCTCAAGATTCCATTTTTCGTGGTTACTTTGTGATAGAAGTTATACTCACAGAGCAATTTAGACATTTGTGACAGAAAAATGCATTAAAAAAAAAAATCTATGGAGTTTTGATGGCACCCAATGGCATTTTTTTAATATCAACTTCAAATTCAGAACATAGCTTATTTAGACATAAGGCTTTAATCATGCTTATAATCGCAGATGAATCGCGTTCAATATGAGCATGATTTTGCGTAACTTGTAGCTTGATTTACGGCTCTGTGTATTAATTGCCGCTCTAGCACGTGATGGAGATTTACTACTAATCAAAGAACCGACTTTACTGACTAAACTTGCACGATAATAGCATGCGATTTATCATGCAGTACATATATATATACATTATATATATATATATATATATTAGTTCATTTGCAAAAACAGATAACTTTTAACAATTTTCAAAAATCATGTTTTTTTTCATTGTACATTTCAGTTAATCTCAATCAGACTGCAGTTGTATTATTTTGATTAAAAAAACTACAAAATACAGCTAACTAACACAATAAAAACATGTTAACTTATAAAAAACATGATTTTTGAAAATTTAAAGTTATATATATATATATATATATATGTGTGTGTGTGTGTGTGTGTGTGTGTGTTATTAAATGTATAAATAAATAATTAAATATATAATATTGTAGTGTCTAACAAATCAGTTGTTCAGTGACACTCATTCACCGTTGATAATTAATGTAGAAATATTATATATAAAAGCGGAGTAAAAAAAAAAAAAATGATAAACTTAAATTGCATTTATTTTATACTAAGTATAGTTCAAGTCTGTTAACAAATTTGCTGACATATTGCTCAAGACTTTTAGCTGTCTCCTCCCTGATATAAAAATTGTAATTAAACTTTATTTGGAATACTACTTGTGCACAGTACACATTTCTTAATATTAAACCTAAAACCTGTTTTATTGTCATTACTGATGAGGATTGTAAGATCTTTAAATAATACTGGTTTTTAAATGCAAAATATTTGAAGTGTACCACTTCAGCACAATCAAATAAACTTCAGTATATGTTTAGTTGAACTTCAGCATTACTTCCGCACAATTAAAATGCATTTACAATGCAAGTACAAAATTAGTTGTTCCAATTTAGCAGACTTTAAATATACCAGTTTAGTATACTAAAAGTACAGTTACAGGGTATTTTTATTAAGTACATAATATGTAAATGTATTTGTAGTATACTTAGCATGATACATTTTAGTATATTTATTTTTCCATTAGGGGAAGCATTTCACGACAAGCAAATACTGTATGTTAATTTGGAAAGATTAAAATGAAAAATAAATTAGTAATAAATCATATAATAATGACACTTTAAATGTGTGGCTTAAATTTTGACAGTGATTGAACATTAAGATAAAGACAACTGCTAAAGCCTGCAGTAAACAAACTCTGAAATGCACATGTGGTCAGCTGACTCTAAAGTGCTGAAATTCACACATTACAAGTACCAAATACACACTTCCTATGAGGAAATAAGCAGTTGAGCTGAAGCAATCCAAAACAAAAAAAAAAAAAAAAAGAAAGAAAGGTTGAAATTTAAATTCAAAACAAATAGTCAAATTCAAAATTTCAAATTTAAATTTAAATAATTTTGTTGCCACCGATAGCCTTGTGGGCACCGCGCCGACATACAGCACCACTGCACTATGGGCATCCCGAGTTCGAATCCTGGCTCAAGGAACTCTCCCACTCCCTTCTCTCTCTCCTACTTCGCTCCCTGTCAGATATGATCTGTCCTATCATAATAAAGGAAGACTTAAAAAGACCAAAAATAAATCTTTAAAAAAAAAATTATAATAGTATTTCCAAGAGCCAAAACATCATACACACCTTATCTAATACAAAAAGTATTTTTTAAAAAAATATAAAATCACTGTTTTTTCCTTCTGTCTCTCCAGTGAGCGGTGAGCGTCACACTTTCAGTGTCTCTGTGCCTCATCGGGTCTACGAGTGTCCTGAAGGGGCCAATGTCACTTTCACGTGTGTTCAGTCTGGACCCAAGGCTCATTCAGAGGACAAGTTGTGGGACACCTGGCTTTTCACACCTCGCTCGCAGGACCGCTGCCACAAGGGCGCACATCCGCGCGGGTCCAGCCACAGCAACGCCACACTGGGAGTGCAATACACCGAAAAAGGCAATTCTTTTTCCATCACCTTGCAGAACATCAAGCACAGAGACCAGGGCAAATACTGCTGTCTGCTTCTGGAATTTAACAAGCAAAAGGTGGAGCAAGGGGCCCGTGAATTCATCTATCTGAATGTGGTGCCATGTAAGTGAGCGAGGCGAGATGTCAGGTGTGACATTCATGTATCCCCCTCTGTTCTTGCATGATCTTAACATGTCACTTTTCCACAGCGACGACACATACTCACAACGGCAGTCTGAAGTGTTCAGAGTGGTCTCACAGTCCTACAGATGGTACGTTAAACACCACACACACATAATACAGTGGTGGCTCTAAGAAGTATTAAAAGACGTAAATTACACTTTAGAAAATCTGTCAAACCAAGAATGCATCTGTAATTGAATAATGCTGCAGTTTTTCTGAGAACTAGCTTTCACTTATGTTCAATGAAAATTCCCCGAAGTTCACAAATAGAGTTTTGTGAATAAGACACATGTATAATGAGCCTGTTTGACAAATATAAAAAGAAGAAGAAAAAGAAAAAAAAAAAAACTGACCATGACTAAAAGGGATAGTTCACCCAAAAATGAAAATTCTGTCATCATTCATTAAAAGAAGATATTTTGAAGAACATGGGTAATCAAAAAGTTGTTGGTCCCCATTGACTTCAATAGTATGGAAAAAAAATACTATGGAAGTCAATGGGGACCAAAAGGTGTTTGGTTTGGTTATTCAGAATATCCTTTTTGTGTGTCCAGCAGCAGAAACTCAAAGTTCTAGAGTAACTGGAGTGTAAAAGGTGACAGAATTGTCATTCTTGGGTGGACTATCCCTTTAATTTAAATACCCAAATGCAATTTCAATGCATTTAACACCTAGTAAAACTAGACTGAGAGTGCTTAGTGAAGTTTAGTAAATTTGACCTTAAATCTATAATTTCTTTCTCTAAAAGCCAACTTTTTAAAAACTTTTTGGCTGAAATATGTGCTTGTGCTATTTTTTTTTAAATATATAATATGTGACCCTGGACCACAAAACTAGTCTTAAGTAGCACAGGTATATTTGAAGAGTTCAGATGCAAAAGCCTCTAAATCCATCTGATGTATTTCTTTGAAATTGGCATTCCTTTCTGGCCACTTTGTATAGGTTTCTATGTAAGTAGTGGTTCTTCTGATTGGGCTGAGGCTGGAATTTAGCGAGTTTGAAGTAAAAGTATTTGATGGACGTATACTATGTGTCAGGATTATTCACTCAGAATCATTATCTCATTTTGGACTGAGATGGCTTTTAGCTGGTTTTGCATCTGAACTCTTCATTTGTAGCAATAGCCAAAAATACATTGTATGGGTGAAAATGATTATTTTTTCTTTAATGCCAAAAATCATTATAATATTAAGTAAAGATCATGTTCATTACTAATCATTACTAAGAACTTTATTTGGACAACTTTAAAGGCGATTTTCTCAATATTTAGATTTTTTTTGCACCCTCAGATTCCAGATTTTCAAATAGTTGTGTCTCAGCCAAATATTTTCCTATCTTAACAAACCATACATCAATGGAAAGCTTATTTAGTCAGCTTCCCAATGATGTATAAATCACAATTTAAAAAAATTGACCCATATGACTGATTTTTTGGCCCAGGGTCACATATATGCAAATTAGCATCTAATGTAACAGCAATCAAGCATTTTTAAGTGTGGCTTTATGTGTGCAAATACTTTTGGATGATTCACTACAGATTTATTTTTTCTTCTTTTCCACCAGTAACATTTCTGTTTTTCTTTTTCAGACTCTGTGGCTGAAGGCCTGGCTATCGCGGCTTGCGTCGCTTTCATTCTGTGCCTCCCGCTTATACTGATGCTGGTTTACAGACAGAGGGAAACAGTAGAGCGACACAGACGTGAGTACACTCACATACACACACATACTTAGTCATGCATTGCTCACACTGACCAATATTGTGTGAGACTGCACATGTCCTGCACCCCAGAGACTGCTGATGGGAGTACAGTAGCTGCACTAATTGTTTTAAAAAGACTGCATATCCTTCCTCACTATGAACCATTTCCTGTTCCTGTTTTTATCAGGTGCACACGAGCTGGTGCGTATGGACAGGTGAGTTTCCAGTGACCAAAATACTTTACTCTAGACTCAATAAAGAATATTTGGCAGAATTTCACAAAAAAAAACAAAACATACAGATTTCATATTTAATTTCTAAAAGTAATATAAATAAAACAAAGCTAATGTGTAAAACTAATAATCTTTATTTTTTTGTATTGCAACAATACTTCTATGATAAACTATATCTTTCTTCTAAATTCCCATTACCTAAATGCATTCAGATTTTTATTTTTATTTTTTTAAATTTACATTGTAAATGTTGGTTCTCATTACTGTAATGCACTTTTTGTTCTTGAATAAAGTAAATGTGACCCTGGACCACAAAACCAGTCTTAGCTAGTGTGGGTATATTTGTAGCAATAGCCAAAAATACATTGTATAGGTCAAAATTATAATTCTTTCGTTTGTGCCAAAAATCATTTAAGTAAAGTAAAGATCATGTTTCACTGAGATATTTTGCAAATTTCCTACCATATATATATATCGAAACTTAATTTTTGATTAGTAATATGCATTGCTAAGAACTTCATTTGGACAACTTTATAGGCGATTTTCTTAATATTTAGATTTTTTTGCACACTCAGATCCCATCAATGGAAAGCTTATTTATTCAGTTTTCAAATAAAAAAAATGGACCCTTATTTATGGTTTTGTGGTCCAGGGTTACAACTAATAAATAGTTGTTATATATATATATATATATTTTTTTTTTTTTTGAGATAAAATATATATCCTAGACATGTTCTTGTTAGGTCTCATTATACATTTATCAATTTTAAAATACATATATACCATATTTACATTTATAATCTCATTCTCTCTCTAGCGAAGCACAGGCCCATGAGAACCCAGTGTTTTTGGGCGATTCTCCTCAACCTAAACCTAGGACTATATCCCAAATAATGAGACAGTCATCTGAAACAGGACGCCACCTCCTGTCAGATCCCGGCACTCCATTCTCTCCAAACATACAAGGAGAATTTTTCTATCCAGCACAAGGTATGACACACACACACACACATATTTGTAATCCAACTCCAGCTAGATTGCTAAAGCTTGTCACTGCTATGTAGGTGACAAGACACATCTGGTGAAGCTCTACACATGCAGACACATACACAATGCACACACACCACACAAACACACAGAAACATTTTTTTCTTCCTCATGGTAGGCAGAGGATGTACCCAAAGTTTCAACTAAAACTGTGTGCAAATCTGCACACAGTCAGACAAAACCCAGAGTCTCGTGTGTAGGCGCATGTTATGAGGTCCAGCTCAGTCTCCACACACGCCTCCTTCTCCTTTAACCTTTAGCTCAGCGGAATTTACAGAATGTCAATTTCCCCTTTTCTCCCTCATTTCACAACACTCATTTCTGCTTCTCTGACGACAATCTGGATTCTGAGAAACCGAGAACGTGTGTGTGCATGCGTGCCTGCTTTCATGTGTGTTTCTTCATTATACATGACCTACTGGCACATACACAGACAGTTCTGCATTCCCACACAGACACGTTAATGTCAACATTAAAAAAGGTTGCAAACCATTTTACCTACTTAATGTGTTGTACTTTAAAGCAAAACAAGATATTCAGTGATAAAAATATAGGGTGGGACTTAACTGTATCCTCTGAATCAGCTGAAAGGAAAGTTGTATCCAAGCAGGCAGTTGTATTTTGATAGATTACGAAAACACACAAAATATAGAACAATAAAAATATTATTTTTTTAATAAAAAGAACAAGATATTGAATTGTTTTGCATTACAACATTATTTTAATTATAATAATTTTTCTCTTCTAAATTCCCATTATCGAAATGCATCCAGATTATTTATTTACCAATTTTCATTATTCTAAATGTTGATTCTCATTACTGTAAAATTAGTTTTTTTTTTTAATAAAGTAAATAATTACTGTAACAAATTTTTAAGGCTGTACAACCAAGGTTTAAATTGGACTCCACATAGACTCCAGACAAGTAACCTGATTAAAACGTCAATAGCCAAAAATAACTAGGCAATCACCAAAACGCGACTATTATTCTAATCTTCATCTCACAGCAACCAGCCGATTCATTGCTGAATGATTCAATGTCTTGAACGAATCGATTGAGTCAAAGTTTCATTAGCCCATGCATAAACATCTGATAAATCAGCTGTTTGAACGAATCGTTTAAATGTATGACTCAGTGACTCACTCATTAGAATCTCACTTGCCGTCACATACTGGTGTTTTAATGTCATTTAAAAGTATAATTTCCCCCCATCATTTCTTATTTGTATATTCAAAAAAATCTTTAAAACAATCTCATAACATTATTTAATGCAGTTGTATTATTATTATATGAATAAATTAAATGAATTTATACAACTAATGTAAGAATTTGAAATGAAAGATGAAGTATTAATGAGGTTGGGGGAAAATTCCCTCTATAAAGGTAAAAAAAAAAAAAAAAATGCCTTTGGATTAAATATAAAAGAACATGCAGATTTATGTCACAGCTATATATATATATATATATATATATACACACACATACATATATGTGTTTTACAAATTAACTAAATAAATCAATTATAAATTAATATAAATTAAATGAACTAATATATGATTTTACGATTATGATGACGACTATTTTTTTTACATGAAATAATTTGACAATGAGAATTTAGGGGAAAATTTGCTTAATAAGAGTGGGAATATGTATTAACAATATGCTGACTTTTAAGACCTTAAAAAAATCATAAAAGAGAGTTTTCATAACTTGAATCACATAATAAATGCAACTTTACTGCAACTTTTGATTTAATATATACCTTCAACGCAACGTACAGTAAGTTGCAGTGCCACATGCATCAATGGAAAATAGTTATGGACTAAAACTACTATGTAAACACGCAGTAGTACACTACCACTCTTAATGCAAAGCTCCCACCACATTCCATTCAGACTGTTCACTGACACTAAGCTGCAAAAATGATAAAAATGGCACATTTACATATGGACCGCCCACACAACCCAGCAACACCTCTCATTTCACATGTAAGGAGTTTACACAATCAAAACAAAGGGCGTTTACAGAGAAAGGGTAAAAAAAAGTTCATGTAAAACTGAACTATAGCTTATTTTGATGCAGAAAAAAAACTAATATGTTTACTTTGTTTTCCCAGAACCCATCCCTGAGTCTCCTAACTTGCTGGAATAGACGTCACGCTCACCCCAGGAACATCTAATGCTTCTTCCATCTCCTCCACATCATCAGGCCTTTGTTCTTCTTGTCTTCTGCAAAGATGATTAGAAGAGACCCACCCCTCTGAAAACAATGAGAACTGAGCTCTCTGCTGTTATGGTGGGACCACTTATCTGGTGATGTCTATGTCTATCTGCTGAACTGTCCTTAAATGGGTTTTACCGAGAAGGAAATCTGACTATTTCACAAGTTAGGGCATTAGGGAGAGCATGATCGCAGGGAATTTTCATGAAGAGGATCCAAAGATATGAGTTGAAGAATTGATTTCAGCTAAGCTGTTTGCACACATTTCTGTTCATCACATGCTTTGTGTGTCAGTCATTCTGTGATTTGCACTTAAAAGACCATTTCACTCTTTTTCTTTCTTCTCTAATCTGTCAGTCCCCATCCTCACCTCCTTTCCAAATGAAACAATCAGTTCATCTTCTCTCTTCTAGAGGTCAGGGGTGTATTAACACCTCATTCGCTCTTGTTTTACCCATCTCAGTACTCAGTTTCTCAATAGTTATTTCTTCAGTACTCAGTACGTCAGTGCCAAAGTAACACAGTTATCACTTTATCACTGAATGGTGCCAGTGCTGGTCCCAGATCTCAGAACCTGCCTGTTTTAGCATTCACTTGAAAACCAAAGACGCAAACGACTGTGTTTTAAAATGTTACATAATTGATAATTTATGTAACAGACCCAGATTGGGACCAGCATCGGCGCGTGTCGGTAGAAAAGGATGTTCTCAGTGCACTCACCGTCAGACCTGCTGAGAAACGATGGGCTATTTTAAAACCCCTTGCGGTGAGTGTGGTGCTTTTATGGTATGTAGCTTAATGATGCATTCATTGCATTCAAGGATAAGTGCAGATTTTTGTGGTAAATGTTGCATCGGTGACAATCAAACACAATGCCACTTTCTTACGTCTCCTATGTCACCTGTGGCTTTAAGGGCCTGAGTGCTCATAAAAGAAGATTTTCTATCTTTTGTATTGATTTTTTTTTTATCTATTATGTATGTGTGTGTGTGTGTGTGTGTGTGTGTGTGTATCTCCATTATATTCCATCAAAATATATAAATTAAAAAAAAAGCAAAGAGCTGGTCAATGTTTTCAGGAAGCTTCAAAATTTAAATCCACTGCCATAAAGAGTGCCAAAACTTTGCTTTGTGTATGAATGGATGGTTTGTAGGTGAATGATTGCAAATCCACATTGTAAATATGCCATTTTACCAGTTTGTACATTTGAACTTGCACATGTGTCTGTACAAAGGTAGTACCGTATATGTAGCTCCAGCGACAATGCTGTGACACAACTGCTGATGCTTATATTATAATCGCTTATATCTTGTTTTATAAAAATACAAATAAATAAAAAGTTCTGGTGAGAGCTGAAAGTCCTCATGTCGTGTTTATGCAACAAATAATCTCTTCAATCACACGAAACTGTCTGAGACAGCAGACGGTCAACCGAAGGGTGACAGGGCATCTAAACCCATTTATCGGGAACTTACTCAATTTCTATTAAAAATACAAACTTCTGGCCTCTGCTGTTGTTCAGATTAGTCAAATTAGTAACATGAATGAACAATGCATGATACATTTATTACACTATTTATTAATCTTTGTTAATGTTAGTTAATAAAAATGCATTGCATTAACTAATGTTAACAAACACAACTTGTGATTTTAATAACGCATCAGTAAATGCTGAAATTAACATTAAGATTAATAAATGCTGTAGAAGTGTTGTTCATTCTTAGTTCATGCTAACTAACGTTAGTTAACTAATAAACCTTATTGTAAAGTGTTACTGTTGAGTCATTTGAAAGTCAACATATCCGTTTCAATCTCTCACTTTTTGAGAACTCAGCATCTATTAGGTGCTTTATAAAGTGGATACAGATACTACAGGCTTAAAAGTCACACTTGATGAAACACAGACTGCTGAGAGGTTCACAACAGGAATCAACGAGTCTTTAGAGTGCAACTTCCTGTTTCAAAAATAAGGCAGGTTGTGGTTTCCTGTTTTTGCTGTTTAGTTGTTCAGGCAGATTTTTTTAAAGAGCAAATGTAGTATCTTATATTTATGATTTATCTTATATACGTATGATATGGGTGGGATTTCATTGTATCCACTGGGACCTGACTGGATCTTGAAATGTAGGCTAGTATACTTTTCTCCACGCATGTGGCCTTGGTGAATTAGAGGTGGAGGTTATTATGATGAAACCCTGCAAAGAAAAACAAGAACTTACTGATAAAGGTGGCATTCCGTCATCTTCCACAGTCACAGTGAGTGTGTACTGCTGTTGTTTTTCTCTGTCAGGAGGTGACGGTCGGGTCACTATCTCTCCCGTCATACGGTCCATTCTGAAGGTCAGGTCCTGGTTCCCACCGGTGATGTAGTAAGATAGCATGGCATTGGGACCGATGTCTCTATCCGTCGCTACGACACGCAGAACCGACGTACCGCCACCCACGTTCTAAAACACACAATAACCATCTAAATATTTCAAAATAATAATACCCATAACGGTTATATCAAAAACAACACTTTAACACTTTTAAACAAGTTAAAATGAATACTAAATATTAAGGGTGTAACGATACATTTATTTGTACCGAACCGTCAAGGTACGGGTATCTCGGTTCGGTGCATGAGGCCTTACAACAAATAGAGGCAATTCACCCTCAATCCAGAAGGGGGCGCCCGCAGTAATGCAACTCTGTTTGATAACTGCCGACAGAAGAACAGCGAATGCTAGGAGTTGCGCATTTGAAAACAAAGACCACTAGACAGTGACCATGTGCTGACTCTCACTGACAAAGGAGTGACTTAGGCTTGCGCACTCAACTGTCTGCGAAATGGAGCTTTGTGCTCTTGTATCCTACTTCTCTCATTCGGCACAAATCCAAATATTCCATAATATTTCCATATTTGCGATGCATCCAGATGGTAAACTATTATTTATTATGTAAATTACAGACTTTGCACTTCAGTCGCGTTCTAATGTGCGCATGCTGATGTTTGGTTCACTGTTTTATTTTGATAAAGCACCAACTGCGCTGTCTTGTTAGCAATGCTAGAAGCCTGGAACTGATATGTTTTGTGTTTGTGTGCGCCAGATTACTTCAACTTTCAACTTTCCTCATACCAGCAAATCAACTTAAACAAAAAACAACTTTCTGCTGAAACAACGTTTCCCTTCTGTTACAAAAATGAACTGAAACTCAGCAAATGTAGGCTACGTTAAGTGTTGCACAGTTTGTTTTCCTTCGGTTATCAGTAACTAAATTAAATATATTTCAAGTATTTATTCCTTGTATGTATATATGTACTGCATATTTTATAGCCTATATATAACAATAATTTGATATAATATTTAGTATTTTCACATGTAGGTGGATTTTTAAAAAAAATTGTACTACTGTCTGTTTAAAGTAAATGAAAAGAAACCTAGCATAGTAGCTTTGTGTTTTTTTCTGTTGTACCGAAATCATATCGAACCATGACCCTCGAACCCAGGTACGTACCGAACCGTGACATCTGTGTACCGTTAAGTTACACAAAGACAATACACAAAATGATACACAAAAAGTCATATTAAAAGCAAAATAGTTATCCTTTAACAATTATTAGAACCATCTTGAATTTGTTCTAAACTAATAATAATAAAATCTTATTACAAAATAAATAAATAGATACATAAATATAAAACATACAAATGACAAAATATACTTATTATATACTATACTATATTATATATATATATATATATATAAAACCAGGTTTTATTCTGATTATTTTTCTATTTTTAGTGCTTGGGCAACGATTAATCACAATTAATCAAATCCAAAATAACTTTTTTGTTTATATAATATATGTGTGTACTGTGTATATTTATTATGTATATATAAAGACACACATATATAGTATATATTTTGAAAATATTTAACAATATATACTACATTTATATTATTAATTAATATATTTAATATAGAAACATAACATTTTTCTTAAATATATACGTGCATGTGACTGTATTTATATATACACATAATAAATATACACAGTACGCACACATATATTATGTGACAAAAACTTTTATTTTGGATGCGATTAATCGTTGCCCAGCACTACTGTTTTTTTTTTTTTAATGATTAACACCCAGAATCCTTTGTGATGCTGATGATATCATTGGTTTGAGGTGCCGTGGTTCTGACCTCACTGACGCTGACGTTGTACCCACGAGGGCTCTGCAGCACAGGAGGGTTATCGTTCACATCCAAAATATTCACTGTAAGGGACATGTCTGTGAACCTTGGAGGAGAACCGTTATCCATCGCCCGCACCTGATCCAAACACATCAAAACACACACACACACGTTTTGTTTCCATGTTATATGTGGACATTCTATAGGCGTAATGGTTTTTATACTGTACAAACCGTATGTTCTATCACCCTATACCTACCTTATAACTAAACAGGAGACTGTGCACACTTTATCAAAAAAAATCATTCTGCATGATTTATAAGCCTGTTTCCTCATGGGGACCTAAAAAATGTCCCCACAAGGTCAAAATTTACTGGTATTACTACCTTTGTGGGGACATTTGCTCCCCATAACGTGATAAATACTAGGTACACACACACACACACACACACACACACACACAGGAATAAACGTGGACATCAGTAAACAAACACCCATGTACCTCAGAACTAATTATGCAAAGCACACTATTTTTAACTTTACAAGGAAACATGGACAAAGTCATGTAACACATGGTGACTATGTATGACTCTGTCTGGAGTTGCTAGGCATTTGAAGGACATTTTCTTATTCAAAGTGAGATGTTTACTTCCTAGACAGACAGGCCTTAAAAAAGGCATCATCAGTGCATAGTCCATTTTTAATTAGATGTAACTATTTAATTAATATTTTTATTAATAAATTACACTACCGTTCAAGTTTGGGAGTATTATTAAGTATTATTTTTTCCTCTTATGACCACCAAGTCTGCATTTCTTTGATCAAAAATATAGTAAAAACAGTAATAGTGTTACAAATTATTACAATTTAAATAACTGTTTTGTATTTTAATATATTTTACAATGCAATGTATTCCTTTGATGCAAAGCTGGATTTTCAGCAGCCATTACTCCAGTCTAAAGTGTCACATGATCCTTCAGAAATCAGTTTAATGTCCAGATTTGCTGCTCAAGAAACATTTCATATGAATATGAATGTTGAAAACAGTCATGCTGCTTAATACATATCCTTGATGAATAGAAATATGTATTTATCTGAAATATATTTTTGTAACAACACGTTTTTCCTGTCACTTTTGGTCAATTTAATGCATACATGCTAAATAAAAGTGAACCTAACTGAAACTTTTAAACAGTAATGTATATGTCTAATAAAACATGGCTTTTAAAAACTAGGGAGTATGTGTATGATATAAAATGTTGTCTATGAAAATCACTAGAGCTGGTTACAGAGCCACAGTGTGTGTCTTTTTGTCTCACTTTAAGCAGATAACGGTCCACGGCTTCGCGGTCCAGATGGGCGTTCAAGTAAACCTCTCCATAGGTATTATTGGCTGTATTGATCTTAAACACATCCTGCATGTTTCCTGCAATCAAGGTGAAATTCACCTGAAGGAGACAAGAGGGTGATAAAGATGGGGTTATGAATGATTGACAACTCATTCGACAGTGTTTTGAGTATTTCTTCTCCCTCACCAGTCCGTTTTTTCCAGCGTCTTTGTCTCGTGCCAACACGAACGCAACTCTCTTGCCAATTGGTGTGTCCTCTGGAATATCCACCGACAAATCCGAAGTGATGTCAAACTCTGGGCTGTTGTCATTCTCGTCAAGAATGGTGATTGACACCTGTCAAAAGAATAAAGTAATAAAAAATGTGATGTTAAAAACTATTTTTTTTTATAGAATATTAACGTTCCATTAAAATGAATCACTCACTTACCTTCTACAAATGTGCATCCGGACGGAAATCAGAAAAAAGAACAAAAGAGGTTAAATTACATATTTCTACACTACATCAAAATCATATTATAATATACATTTCATATCATTAACACAGAAATTAATTTTTAAAGGAATAGTTCATCCAAAAATACAAATTTGCTAAAAATGTACTCACTCTCAGGCCATCCAAGATGCATATATTTATTTATTTATTTATTTATTTATTTTTTACAGTAATCCACCAGTAATCCACACCACTCCAGAAACAAATCATTCAACTTTAAACTTTTGCTTCTGGTCCAAATCCATAATAACACCTCCTCTAGCGAAAAAGTGGATCCCCTGTTGTCCTCTCACATCAAAATCCACTGACATATTTGTTTAGGACTGTTTTCAACTGTTTTCTCTTGTAAACAGTACTTGCTTGATCTGTGTATATTTCTCTCCTGATTCAGATAAGACTACTATTTTGACTGGAAAAAGCAATAATATAAATACAGAACTTGTATTTTGCCTGAAAGCAACAGCAATACATTTTAATGATGGATTTGGTTAGCAGAAGATCCATTGGTGAGCAAGTTATGTAATGCTACATTTCACCAAATGTTCTGATGAAGAAACAAACTCACTGACATCTTGGATGGCCCGAGAGTATGTGCATTTTCAGCAAATTTTCATTTTTGGTTGAATTTTTCTCTACAGTAAGGCTTTAGTGAGTTTGGCCTACAGACTGAACAGACGATGGAGAACCTCATTACCACAGTGGAGTCTCTCTTGGGTCCTCCATCATCAGCCACAACAGTGAGAGTGTATGAATCGCCCTGCTCTCTGTCCAACAGTCCTGTTACAGTAATACGGCCCTGTAGAGCACACAAACTCCTTTATTATTTTACAAAATCCATGTAGAGAAGTGAACTGATGAACTTGCTGACTGAATAAAATCAGAATCATTGTCACCAAAGCGAGACAATCCAGTGGTTTTGGCCACTTGTTCTGTTCATACCAAGCAGGATTTTTTGCTGTGTCAAGCTGGTAAAAGAAACCCATTCTAAACCCGTGATGCGTCATAGCTTTATTTTTTTGTTTACCCAGCATGAAAACTCAATGGCCAATAAGATTTAACCTTTAGTTTCATGTGTGCTTATATTTTAGTGCAGGCTTAGACTCTACTTTTTTTCTTTTTTACATTTTCTGCACTGATTTTTCGGGAAAAAAAAAACAACTAAGCTGGATAGATTCAACCAGAGTAAATGTGTTAAACAGACCTGAGAGTACTGCATTTGCATTACTAGCTTTGCCAGAAATGGCAAAAACAGCTGAAGCTGAAGCTGCATGCTGTAGTCATTTAAACAAGTCAAACACTGACCTGCTGACTAGTCAATTAGTAAAAATGAGTCGTCGTCTGTGCACTATCACATACAGAGTTTTCTTTTTGGGTTGCGTTTTCACATCCTTGCAACACTTTGTTGCATCACTCTTGGTGTGAACACGCATTTAGAAACATCAAAAAATCATGTCTTATAAAGTAGGTTCAGTGATTTTAGAGAGCCTAGCAATAACAAGCTAGCTTTGAAAGCATGTCTATTATATTAAGTTTTCTCACCGTGACGCTGTCAATCTTAAAGAGCGCCAGGGCAGCGGGTGAGGTGTCGGGATCAAAGCGATACGACAGCTGGTTCAGGTTATCGGCCGATTGCGCCTTCACCTGGACCACCTCTGTTCCAGTGGCGATGTTCTCCTTTAGCGACGCTTCGTAACCGGCCGATAGAAAGGCCACGGCCTCGTCCAGTTCGTTCAGTAAAGTTACGTAAACGGTGCAGTAGCCACGGTGGAACGGTGGAGACTGATCTGTGGCTGAGACGTTCATTAAATAGCTGGTCTTGGTCTCGTAGTCCAAGTAATCCACAGTGGTTACCAGACCCGTACTCACATCGACCTCAAACTTACGGTCTGAACCAGAGACCAGAGCGTACGCTACAGCACCCCCATCTCCTGAAAAATGAGAGACAGCACAAGTTTGGGATCAGTAAGATTTTTTTTGCTGTTCTTTTGAACTTTTTATTCAATCAATCAAAAAAAATGTTTTCAGCTTTGCAATAACAGGCAGAAATTACATTTTAGACAGTGCTTTTTGATTGTAATAATATTTCACAATATTACTGTTTTTACTGAACTTTTGATCAAATAAATGCAACCTTGGTGAGCAGAAGAGACTGACATCAAACATTTGAATGGCACTGTATATGTAGTTTTATTAGAAATATATATATTTTTTTATGTGGATAAATTATCAATCAAATTAAAAAAAAACTTTTTTTTAAAAAATAGACATATTTAAATCTATTTATTCAGTAATGTTTTTAAATGCTTATTTGTATTTAAATACTGCATTTAACATTATTAATCAGTGCATTTCTGTTACACTACCAGTCAAAAGTTTTTCAACAGTAAGATTTTTAATGGTTTTTGATAGGATCTGCTTACCAAGCCTGCATTTATTTGATCCAAAAGGAGAAGTGTAAAATTTTAAAATTAAATTTCGAAATATTTTTACTATTTAAAATAACTGCTTTCTATTTAAATGTATTTTTTAAAATGTAATTTATTCCTGTGACTTCAAAGCTGAATTTTTAGCATCATTACTCCAGTGACATGATCCTTCAGAAATCATTCTAATATTCTGATTTGCTACTCAAAAACATTTATTATTATTATTATTATTGTTGTTGAAAACAGCTGAGTAGAATTTTTTCAGGTTTCTTGGATGAATAGAAAGTTCATAAGAACAGCATTTTTCTGAAACAGAAATCTTTTGCAACATTACAAATTTATCATCACTTTTTTTTTTTAAGCATCCTTGCTAAATAAAAGAAAAAATGGCAAAAAAAAATTATACTGACTCTAAGCTTTTGAATGGTATAGTGTATGATGTTACAAAAGCTTTTTATTTCAGATAAATGCTGATCTCTGGATCTTTCTAATTATCAAATAAAAATGTACTCAACCATTTTAAATATTGATAATAATAATAAATGTTTCTTGAGCAGCAAATCAATATATTAAAATGATTTCTGAGGGATCATATGACACTGAAGACTGGAGTAATGATGCTGAAAATTTAGCTTTGATCACAGACATAAATTGCATTTGAAAATATATTCAAATAGCAAGTAGTTATTTTAAGTTAGTAAAACTATTTTACTAATCAAACAATTAGTAAAAATATTTCACAATATTACTGTTTTTGCAGTATTTTGGACCACATAAAAGCAGGCTTGGTGAGCAGAAGAGACTTATTTAAAAACATAAAAAATCTTACTGTTCAAAAACTTTTGACTGGTAGTGTATATTTATTATGTTTGAAACAAACATTAAAAGTCTATTTATTCACCAACTTAAAAAAATGTGAATTACTCCATTGAGGATTGATTGCTTGATTTTATTTTCAAGTGGCACTCCTAGTCCTCCAATGTCGTAAACTAACTATTTCAATGACGATCTTTATTTATATACAGTATCAACTCCAGCACACTGCACTCTGAGCCTAAGGCCTGCAAAGACGCAGCTGGATGGACGTCTCTCCAGCTTTTGACATGCTGGACATCCTCTGTGAGGAAGTGAAACAGGGAAGCAGTAACAGACACAAGCAGAAGTACAACAGCAATGCTGTGATATTGTTTGGCATTAAGAACTAGTGGAAAAATACAACACAGCTTGAGCTATGTTAGGTGTATGACACCCACCCACTTAAAAAGGTCAAAATAAATGAGAAGTGTTATGAATACACAATAATGGCAATTATAGATCAGACAAATTTATCTCCACAGTGAACTAGTCTGGTCTGCAAACACATACAAAGGTCAAGAAGAGAGTGTGTTTACACAGGCTTGTGCGTTGATTGTGCTATGTACCTGTGTCGGGGTCTGTAGCTCGAACCACTACCACAGATGTACCGATCCCAGCGGTCTCTCTGAGCCCCAGACGATTGTACTGCGACTGAGTGAAGACTGGAGACTCGTCATTCACGTCCTCCACATACACAATCACCTACAGACGCAAACTCTCTATTACATTCAGTACTTGTCTTTAATGATGTTTACAGCTAATGCATTGTGCAGGGTATTTAACAATATTAACTCAGAGCTAAATAACAATGTACAGTAGGTATTAAGCAACCTTGCATTCTATTCACACTTCACTTTTTAATCAGTTCCTGATTGATTAAGTCAGGTCCTTTTTATCACTGAACATCCCTTTTTACTTGGAAGAGTTTCACAATATGAAGCAAAATGGGTTACAAACAGTAACTGTAATAAAACCTATTGAATAAGTAACTTTAAATGGAATTTTCTAGGGTGTTTTATTTTATTTTTCACACACAAACATACCCTGACAGAGCTGCGCATACTGCCCATGTCACTGTTGTAGGCCTCCACCTCCAGCACATGAGAGCTGCGTGTCTCTCGGTCCAGAGCCACAGTTCCCCTACTGATGAGTCCAGACAGACTGTCCACGTTAAACTGACCATTGTTGCCTGCAGATAACAAATCACACACACGAGCCATACTCTGAAATACTACATCACAAAAAAACAATAGTGCTAATTTATGTTTCTTACAGAATTTGTCTCTAGGTTTTTTTTTTATCTCTCAATTTAACCTTTTCTCTTAGTTCTGATACAGATCTAAACAATTCTTAGAAAAATAAATAAATAAATAAAAATATTACAAATTCAGATTTTTTCCCCTCATAATTCTGAGTGAACACATCGTAGTTCTGACTTTTTGAACTTTGAACTTTTCTTCTCAGAATTGTGAGATTATATCTCGGAATTTGGACTTTTCTTCTCAGAATTGCGACTTTATATCTCAAAATTTGGACTTTTCTGAGAATTTTGAGTTTATATCTCAAAATTTGGCATTTTTCTTTAGAATTGCAAGTTTGTATCTCAAAATTTTGACTTTTCTTCTCAGAATTGTGGGTTTATATCTCAAAATTTGGACTTTTCTGAGAATTGTGAGTTTATATCTGAAAATTTAGCATTTTTCTTTAGAATTGCAAGTTTGTATCTCAAAATTTTGACTTTTCTTCTCAGAATTGCAAGTTTATATCTCAGAATTTGGACTTTTCTGAGAATTGTGAGTTTGTATCAAAAATTTTGACTTTTCTGCTCAGAATCGCATGTTCGCATCTCAAAATTCTGACATTTCCTCTCAAAATTGCAAGTTTATATGTCAAAATGTTGACTTTTCTGAGAATTTTGAGTTTATATCTCAAAAACCGGACATTTCTTCTCAGAATTGCGAGTTTAAATCTCAAAATGTGCACTTTATTTAGAATTGTGAGTTTAAATCTCAAAATGTAAACGTTTCTTCTCAGAATTGCGAGTTTATATCTCAGAATTCTCTCGTTTTCTTTATTTATTTAAATTTAATTTATTTATTTATTTATTTTTGTGGAAACAAGCTTCCATACATTTTCCCCCCAATGCTTACAGTATGCCAAAGTTGACTAAAAATACTCAAAGTATTCCTTTTTTATACATTATATAGTGCAACAAAATTGGTTAGTTAGTGTAGTAGATTTTCAGAGTGCATCTGACCAAGGCATTAGCGTGTGACATCAGGAAACAGGAAGAAACAAATGGTTACCGGAGAGAATCCTGTACAGAACTCTTCCATTCTCCCCCTGATCTGCATCTGTGGCCTGAGCCTGCAGAGAGACATAAACATGTGTCTGTAACCATAACACGTACACATGCATATACTACTAGATAATGAGAGTGAAACTAACACTTAAACACACTGCACACCCACACAAGCTTAAATAATGTTATATAACCACTACACATGATGACTGAACACACAATCAAACTCACTAATAATCAATTAATACTTACATTTATCAATAACAATATTTGAAATAGATAATTCCAGTAAGTAATTTAGTTCATTAGGCCAACCGCTGATTGTTTATGGATGCTAAGCAACAGCAATTTGTTAAATATAGAATGTTTAATCACAGGTTCAAATATGATGTCAGAACTATCCGTTTTATTTTTGCAATTGAGTTTGTTGCCACTGGTGGCACAGAAAGTAAGCACTTCACCTTTAAATAGTCAACATGGTATGACTATCAACTCATACGAGCTTGAAAACACATTTACAACTTATATAAATCTCAGAAACAATGATCAGAAGTTGTTCCTGAATACATTTACACATATAAATTCATCATGTTAAGCAGTAAAACCATTTAGCGCACAATGAATACATCCGTATATTAGTCAAATCCTACTGACAGCCCCTCCTTTAGACTCATTAGCTTTATAAAAAGATGTGGAGAGGAGAAGAAAGGAGTAGGGGATGAGGAGGAGGAGGGGGAGGAGGGGAGAGAAAGAAAGAAGGGTCTAGGGGGGTCTCTTGGAAAGAGATGAATAGAACAGGCAGACCGGACCATACCAACACATGGGGGGTTAAAACTTGAGACTGAAAGTTTGGCTCAGAATGAGCTTTTACTACAAGAAACACACTGCCATGGTCTGCTGATCGTAAAACACACAAAAAAAAAAAAAAGACAGAGAGATTGATCTTGAGTCTCTGAACGGATATCAGCTGCACATATTCAGATCCCCATCTTTGAGGCGTCTCATCTCCAACAATCCTGGTGACAACGTGCTCTGAATCAAAGGAAAGTTTGGAGGATTCACCAACCGTATCCAACGCTAAAGGTAAAGTTGAACCATGAAGTATCATCGAAAAAATATTTGTTATTCAATGAACCTCAAGTTGCGTTTTGGATGCTGGTGTGCACACTGGGCTTTTTTGTTTTTGTTCTGGTGAACAACACAGCTATGCTGTTCCACCAGCACAAAACCTGCACTAACCAGCATAAACCAGCATGGACAACCATTTAGCAATGCCAAAACCCTTTTATTTTGCCATGACGTTAGTCATAAATTACATGGGACAACATACGTTGTTTGCACTGTGTATTTTACTGATTCATGGATATGCAGTGTCTAAACTCACAGATTTCATAATCACAATTGCTGAAACTACTATATGGGGAAATAGGTAGTGAAACTGTAAATTTGTTGCCAAAAACATATTAATCATCATGACTGTTTTCAACATTGGTATTAATAAGATATGCTTCTTAAGCAGCAAATCAGCATATTAGAAGGAATTACACTGAAGACTGGAGTAATGACGCTGACAAATTAGCTTTGCATCAATGGTATAAATCAAATTTTAAAATATATCAAACAGAACTGAGTTATTATAATTAAAATTTGAAACAAAAACACAAATTAAAACAAAAAACTATTTTTAAACTGACTGTTCTCATTGAAACACATTTACAAAAATTCACTTTAAATTAGTGTTGCACGATATACCGGTACTTAAAAAGCACCGTGATGCCCTGCTTTTAAAAATGGTACGATTCTGCATTTTACTAGTACCGGTACATTAAGAATGCATTTTAATAAGATCTGTATTCCTGCGTGTCTGTGTTAGTGAATGGCCCAGATGTGCAGTTTTGTTTACTACACACATATGCGTGACGCTCGCTGTGTTTTCAGCCTTTACCGCCTCAATATATGAGTACATAAACACATGAACATAATCTCCAGAACTGCTCTGAGTCACTTCATGAGCATTTTACCATATAATGAAGATCCTTAAAGTCTTCACAGCAATCCGTCAAAATAAAAGTTCGGTTTAACCAGTCAGAAATATATTACTTAATGTAAAGATAGTACTACTACTAATAATAAAAATATTATTAAAACAATGTTTAAGGACTATTTAGCAGAAAAAAATATTGACCAGAATTTATTTACCAGAAAATTGTAAATACACAACACAGTACTTCAGAAAAAAAAAAGAAATATCCTATAATAAATGAATTCTTTATTAAATCTAATTATCCTTTATAAATTCATTAGACATGCTTTTGACTATTAAAATGTAATGAAACGATTAAAACAGAATCTAGAAATAAAAAACAGAGATTCACAAACAAAACTGAATTTGAGAAAAATAATAAAACGTGCTTCATAGGGCCTTAAAAACATGTTATTTTTGTTAAACTTTTAATAGATGGCTGTTAAATTCTGCAAGTTTCATGATTTCAATTAATTGGACATGCTTTGCTAAATATTTTTTTAATGTAACCATTAAATAGAGTCTAGAAAAATTAAAATGGAATTTAGGAAAAATTAAAAAAAATTTAATTTGTGTCTTTGTTTTATTGTAGTTTTCTTTTAGTTTGTTACTTGCGTCAAGGTTCTTATTGAATGACTATGTCATGATATAAATTGTTGTGAAATAAAATTACTATATCATGAAATAAGATCCATTAAGCCGACTTACCAATATAGCAAAGATCTCTACACACCTGTTTTTAAAAGGGGTATGAAATACTTTGTTTTAATAGATAAAATAACTATGATCTCCATTTGGATCATCTATTATTCAGTTACTTTTCCTGTTGTTCTGTTTTTTCATAGTATCGGTTCAGTAGTAGTATCATGATATTTTAGTCAGGTATAGTATCGAAGTCAAAATTTTGGTATTGTGACAACACTACCTTAAATTAGAAAAACAGATTTTTGCTGCCTAAATGTGATGATGTGTGCATAAAAACATTTCAGCAAATCCACACAGCGGTAACTAATGAAGTGTTCCACTAACAATAGTTTTCATCTGAGTGGCCTTTTCTGCCTGTTTGTGGCATTTAAGATGAAGAATAATTTCATGTCTCAATGTGTTTTCACCAAAGCGATAAGTCACTCTGTGTGCTCAGAATTTAACATGCTGACATTTAGGAGCAGAGAAGCAGAGTAATTGGTGACTTGAGTGCATGTGTGTGTTTCAGATGGATTGAGAGTTATTTTAACAGACCCAATTTAGCTTGCAAAATCTGAAAAGAAAATCAACTAGCCACATTTCTCATCTGACTGCTCACTTAGTGGGGCACCAACCATTTTTAATGTCAAACGCCGTTTTAAATGTGTGTTTACAGAAGTGATGTAGGCCAGAAACATACTGTACTTGACGCAAGTAGTACAAAAACAGATGCATAAACAGAGGCTGGAGGTCAGCTCCAACTTGCCCCAAACATACTTGTTTCTGGTGATTCTGAAGTCCTTGATTAGCTGATTGAGATGTTATGTAGGGTTGGGACTAAATCTGCAGGACTGTGGCCCTCCAGGATCAAGACTGAACAACCACTGTTACTGTGATGGTGATAGTATGTTTAAACGATTAGTTCCCTTGCAAAATAAACATTTCTAAATATTTACTCACCTTATGTCATCCAAGATGTTCATGTCTTTCTTTCTTCAGTCACAAAGAAATACATTTTTTTGAGGATTTTTCTTTATATATTGGACTTCAATGGGGATCAGTGGGTTGAAGGTTCAAACTGCAGTCTCAATGCAGCTTCAAAGGGCTCTGCACTAGGGGTGCCCAAACCTGTTCCTGGAGATCGACTTTCCTGCAGAGTTTAGTTCCAACCCTAATCAAACACACCTGTCTGTAATTATCAAGTGCTCCTTGAGATCCTAATTAGCTGGTTCAGGTGTATTTCGTCAGGGTTGGAGCTGAACTCTGCAGGAAAGTCGATCTCCAGGACCAGGGTTGAGCACCCCTGCTCTACACGATCTCAGCCGAGGAATAAGGGTCTTATTGAGCAAAACAATCGGTTATTTTCTTTAAAAAAATATATATAATTATATACTTTTTAACCACAAATACATGCGCGTTGTCACATATTGCGTAATCATGTTGGAAAAATCACGTGTTGTTTTCTTATTTTGTCCTCCAAATTCAAAACTGTCCAACATTGTTGTTTTACCTTATTTTGTAAAGGGCATTTGACTTTCTTTGCATGTCCACTTTGTAAACACTGCTTTTGTACTTCCAAACCACATCACACGCATGTGATTACGTAATGCGTGAGGTTGAGCATTTGTGGTTAAAAAGTATATAAATAAGTCTTTGTTTTTCATAGAAAATGACAGTTTGTTTCACTAGATAAGACTCTTATTCCTCAGCTGGGATCATGTAGAGCCCTTTGAAGCTGAGCTTAAACTGTAATTTGGACTTTCAACCCATTGGGAACCACAGAAGTCCACTATATGGAGAAAAATCCTGGAATGTTTTCCTCAAAAACCATCATTTCTTTGTGACTGAAGAAAGAAAGACATTACACTCTTGGATGACATAAGGTGAGTAAATTAGCAGGACATTTTAACTCTGGAAGTGAACTAATCCTTTAACTTTAACTTGCATACACTGCAAAAAATGACTTCTTTGTGTGTAATTAGTCTTTTTCCATTAAAAATATCTAAAAACAAACAAAAAAACAAGATAAATTTATGTCATTACAGCAATGCTGTATATGATATTAAGAGTGTGAGATAAAATGCAGTTGCAATATGCCGTATCTGTAGTTGTTCAAGCGCGTAGTGCTGAAACCCTATTGTAATTGTTAGAACGGTCACGGATCAGCGATCTCCATGTAAAACTGTCGAAGAGACTTGAAACTTGGAGGAATAGTAGTACTTACACCACTTACAGTGTGATCAAGGCTCGAACCAATCAGCCTGACAGGGCGCTACAGCGATCAAAAGTAAGTAATCGCTCAATAACTCCTCAGTCACAGGCTCAAGTGTCTTATGTCATTGGAATCCCTGGGTCACAAAATGCACGGCACAGATTCGATCATGAGCCTGGCGAAATTTTTGGGTATTTCACATTTTTTGAAAAACCTATTTTTGCAAACTAGTCCTAGGTTTTTCGCCCTGTCGGAACCAAACCAGTCCAGAAAGATTCTCTGGAGAGTGAATATCAATAATCATCAAAAAAAGTTGAACTTTCGACTAACTGCACAAAGGGGCGTCAAATCATTCAAAAGGGGCAGGGCCACACTTCGAACACTTATGTAAGAGCTGAGGTCACAGGAAAAAAAAATGTGGAGCCTGGTCACTTGGTGGCGCTATATGAGGGGAAAAAAAAACCCATAACAATGGCTATAACTGCACAACCATTTGTCCCATCAACATGAAAATCCGTGTACGGTCTTGGTCCAGATTGCCAAAAGTGTCATCAAGGACATTTGCGTATCTCAAAAAACATGGCCTCCATTGGCAGACAAAGTTTGAGCACCTGTTAGACAAGGTTACCAGAGGCCAATCAGAAGGAAACTCAGAGGGCCTATTTGACTCAAAAGTCTGAGAGAAATTTGAAAGAAATCAGCCACTGGGGGGCAATATCACATTTTTCAAGGGCGAAAGCGATTGTATGTCACGCGATAGTCGTATCAGACGATAGAACTCCTCATTCCGGACAACTTTGCCTCTAGAACCACTCCTATCAATCAAATCGTTTGTTAAATGATTGAAAAGATATTAAAAAAAAAAAAACAAACAAAAAAAAACTACTTTTGTGAACTAGTCCTAGGTACTGCACAACACTGCAGTACAATTCCCTGGATTCTCTAAGCGAATACATTTTAATTTAAGCTGTAATGGGGTAATTTAGAAAAGGGGCCTGTCCAAATTTACCCAAAATCCTATAAAGCCTAAAGGAAAACTCAAAACTTCACAAAACCTGCTGAGCACATGCCACAGGTGATTCTAAACAAGCATGCAAAATTTGACGGAGATCAGACCAAACATTAAAAACCATCATTTTTCTATGGTAAATTACCTGGATTTGCCAAAAAAGCTTTTTTATTCATTGATTTAAGTGGGTACAGCCTTGCTAAATAATGTGTAATGTCTTTTTCCTCATATGCTTAAATGCCTTATGCACTTAAACCTGCCTGCAGCTATATTTTCATTTATTTTTGAATTTTGCCAGTGACACACAAAAAATGTTCATATTAAAGACACTTACACTGAAGGCAAGCCTTAATATCTTATGCAGTGCTGTTTCTTATATAAAGTTATCTTGTTTTAAAATACTTTTATATATTTCGACTGGAAATTGACAAAAAACGTTTGCAATTTAGCCAGATTCTCATCCAGCTGTAGTTCAGCCATTACAGTAGTTGATCTGCAAGAGCAAAATGACAGTAAAAGATGATGTCGAGAAGCGAGAATGCTATGCATATTTGTGTTGCATTATGAATTGCTGTTTGGCACATTTCCAAACATAACAATGCATGAAACTGTAGGTGCAGCTAGAAGTGTTTGTGTTTTTCCAGACCTTAGGGTTTGTGTTTGTGTGTTAGAGAAAGGGACAGTAAGAGACTCTCGCTAATCTGTAATCTATACAGTGCAATATAAATCTACTGTACTTTGATCTTTCTTGACTTTTTTCTTTAGAGAATTCGCTCTGTCATTCTGCTACTCAGAGGAGCATTCTGAGCAGCATGTGTAGAGCTGCTAGATGGTGAGGACGATAAGGTGTTGTGTAGGTGTGCAGTCCCACCACCACAAACCACCGCTCGGTACCTAGTGGGAAATGTGCTCAGATGATGCTCTGTCACTGCTCAGAAGACGTCTTGACCTGTTTCTTTTGAGTATTAACAATGCTTCAGATGTTCCTCCTACAAATCCCAGGGAGCAGTGCTTATTTCAGTATTATTTAACGGTATTTATTATTATTTTGAATGTTCCTTTATTTAATTTTTTTTGCTTTATTTTAGTAATTTCATTTTAGTTTTTTTGTTACTATTCTTTCTAACTTTAATTCAATTTAATTTTATTTTAGTTTTAGTAATTTTAATACTTTCAACAGTTTTTAGGTTTAAGTTTAATATTAATAGATTGTAATTTCAGCTTTATTCCAATTAACATTTTTTTTTTAGTTAGACCAACTAAAATAATTAGTTTTCGTTAATAACAACAGAGCTTAGAAGTAAATTACACATAAATTAGACATACTCAGTTATAAGCTCAGAGCTCATGAAATGAGATCATGAGCTTCATTTCGGCAGACAATTCTGAGCACAGTGAGAGACAGTATTGACATCTCACATGTGAGATTACTAGGGTCTTTTTGGCCAAAAAACGACCACAGAAGAAGATTCCCCTTGTGAGAATGAAACACATACTTGAATTGCATAATGCTTTACAACACATTTCACATACTTCTGTAGACATTTTAGGCCTTTGGTTTAAAATAAGGTGCCTATTTGCTCTCTATCC
This sequence comes from Labeo catla, assembly GCA_012976165.1. Lineage (NCBI taxonomy): Eukaryota > Metazoa > Chordata > Actinopteri > Cypriniformes > Cyprinidae > Labeo > Labeo catla. The sequence goes on from VONZ01000748.1 coordinate 102,278, forward strand.
TAAGAAAAACAACTGAGATATTAAAGAGATTCTTTCTTTTCAAGCATACACCAACACCTGTTAACCACATCCTGGCATCTTGCATGCGTCGTGCTCAAGCACACATTCACACTTTTGCACAAGCCTGAACCCAGAGTATCACCTACATCTTTACTATAAACACATTTCACTTAACCCAGATTTAACTCTTCCTGTTTTGCATCATCTCTACAGATCCAGGCACGACATGGATGCTCCCTTCAATCTGTCTCTCTCTAATCTCTCACTTCCGGTCTCCCCAACATCTCCACCTCTGGATCTTCACCATCCCCTCCCGACCATCATCATCATCGTGTGTCTCTTCGTTCTGTTCGGCGGCTTCGTGATCATTCTGGCGGTGGGCTGCCCGTCTGGAGGGTCCTGGGGTGTGGATGGTGACTGCGGCCCGGCAGACGGTCTCTCATGTGGGCAGACTCTGTCCAGCGAGCCCCAGCTGAAGCTCTGGAAGCGTTTAGGGTCAATGAGGCAGTCATTCTCCTCTGCGCAGGCCTTTAGAAGACCCGCTCAGCCATATGTAGCCCAGAGCAGGAAGCAGTCGGGGTCAATGCCGCCCGCAGAGTCAAAGTCAAATGACTCCCACACATATATTACTATACCAGCTCTGCTGCAGTATTCCACTGAGATATAAGCGTTGTTGCATCATCTAGTGAGCAGTCTTTCTATCTAGTACCTACATAGGCAGCAGGCTTCTAAGTGACTGATTTGAAGTGCATTTCATGGGCAAAAACTACGTGCGCCACAGGAAACCTGACTCAAAATTGATTGCAGAGGAGTTGTAAACTTGTTGTTTATGATAGTGTGCACAACAAGCTAAATGCATAACAAGCAAATATGAAATAAACAATTACATTTAACTTAAACTGACTACTTTATTTATAATTGAACATACTGAATGAAATGTTTTGTTTTTTTTTTTTAAGAACTGGCATTTTTATGAACTTGGTTTACTTTACATTTTCCATAAAGGATGCATGTAATGCTGTGATGCTGCCATGATTATTATTATTAATTAAAAATCTAAGTAATTAAAACATTTTTGTTACTCAAGAAAACAAAAAAACAAACCTGAAATAAAATGAATTGAAATATTAGAAAATATTAAAACTAATAAAATATGATCTAAAATAAGTTTAAAATGACTAACTAGAAATAAATAAAAACTAAAACTGAAACAAAAATAACCCAAATAGTAATAAAAAACACTAATTCAAATGCCAAATATATATATATATATATATATATATACATATATACATATAAATATATAATTTAACTAAGTATTACTAATTTATAAATTATAAATAAACAAATAAATAACTGGAAATAAATAACTGTAATGAATAAAGACATAAAAATATTATTAAAACATATATAAAAACAATTTTAATATCAATTAATAAAAACATTTAACAATAAACTAAAATATATGAAAAGAACATCTTAATATAAATTTATATATAAATTTATATATTTTATATTAAATACATAATATAGAAATGTAAATATAAATTCATATTAAGATTGTTAAGATACTTTTTAATACACACATGGAGAGTGTTATCTGTTAACATGGATTATATATATTTTTTTAAATGTATAAGTATAATATAATTAATATAATATAAAATATACAGTCAAACTTATTCAGACACCAGATAGAATTATATATATATATATATGTTTTTTTTTTTTTTTTACTAGTGGGTGCAGGACACTGTAGTTGATTTATGTAAGTGATGATAGCAAAATAAAGTAAACCGTGACATATTACACCAAAAATATTATGTTTTTATATTATATTATATTAACCTATACTATACTATACTACTTTATATTATATTTATGCATTTATATATAATTCATGCTAACAAATAACACTCTCAATTTGTGTATTAAAACTTTGTGTTTACATTATTCACCAGTGGAGTGTGCCTATGATTCCTTAAGAAGCTTTCCAGCCTATCCGTTTGCTAGGTTATGGAAAAGAGCTATAGATATATACCATTAAGTACATACACATGCACAATCAATGCAAAGATGAGAGCAGGAACATGTGACCTCAGCTATCACAACTGCCAGTTAAAAGCCAACTCATTTCATTCACCATTTGCTTCAATCGAAACAAGACGTGACTCAACAATCCGACCATATGGTGACCGCAACTCCATAAACAGCTGGTCGGTGCCTACATCACATCTCTGCTGCTGTGCAGACTAACAGACAATGACCTGGATAAGCAAAGACCAGGTTCTCTCTGAGTAATAGTGGCCATTCTGACTGGGCATTAACAACATTACTATTTATTTAGAGGAAATTCAGATTCATTTGCATGGATGTAACCACAAGAGCATTTGTACACGTAAAATCACACTTAAAAATGTCTGTATGTCATAGCAGTAGAAACTAAAACAGTAAAACACTTTGCATTCATTCGTGCTCACATACGGACCTATTCTACACTTGACCAGTTACTCTAAAAAGTACTTACTAGCTATATATTACACATCAACAGTTTAACTAGATTACTGTTCTTACTCTCTCATTAAAATGCATTGGATTATTACTCCCAAATCCAACATCAACTTCAATCAGCTGAACAATACAACAATAGACATGAAACTTTTTTAATTATTTCAAATTAATAATACAAAATTGCATACTTACTATTGAACTAACTCATTTAAAGGGGTCATCGGATGTAAACTTTACTTTTACATGTTGTTTGAACATTAATGTGTGTTGGCAGTGTATGTACAAATCTACCCTATAATGATAACAATCCATGCAGTGGTTTTTAATTAATCTGTAAAAATAATATACCCTTTTTCAAATCGAGACATTCTCAGATGCCTGTTGTTGTGGCGTCACACCCACAGAGGCCGCTCCCACGATAGTTGATTGACATGAGCGTTTCACCTCAGATCGGCTGTAACAGTCCGCCCTCTTTGTTTTGATGCTAGAGCAGGGATGTAACTTAGACAAGAGTATTTCAGATTGAGCGACTGAGTTGCTGGATGTAATAATGAACGTAGTGGTTGTCATTTACTCCCGACATCTGAGCTGCTGAAGATGCTGTAGATTACGTTTGTTTGCGAAGGGAATGCACCTCCAGATCTACATATATCCGTCTATGTTCGCGCGAATCATTCATGATTCAGCTTCATTTACAGCAGAAGTGAGTATAAGGGGTTTTTTTTATGAATCTTTGTGATCACCTTTCCTAATAATGTGCTAGTTAGCAAGTTTAGTGGCTAAACGTGGCTAAATGTGGCTAAAGTAAACAGGCTCGTCTCTCCGCAGAGAGTAGAGAAGGGAGGGGCGAGCAGAGCTCATTTGCATTTAAAGCAGCCTCGACCAGAATGAGATGATTTTTGCAGAGCTGATTTTGGCAAGGTAAAAAGGGTGTTGTTTTACACAACCATTGAGAATTTTTAACCAAAGTATATTATAGACTTTTCATTAAGACCCTAAAGAATCATACAAACTTGTGGAAAATGGGCATCCAATGACCCCTTTAAAAGAAGGTTATATTAAAACATATATTTTAACATTGTTAAATTTTGATGGTAAATCCACTATTGTTTTATATATAACTGTTCTACATTTTATACTTTATTTAATGCAATTACATCAGAAGTAACTGTAACTAAATTATGAGTAATCTCTTACTTTACCTTTTCAAGGAAAAGTAATTCAATTAGAGTAATGCATTACACCCAAAACTGCATTTGACAGCCATAAAATCTTTATTTTGAATAGTATATCTATTGTTTAATCATTTAAAACTTCTTTTAATCAAATGTTTTGCTGGAAAGTGTGTTTTTGATATTTTAGAATAACATATTTGTGACTTAGTGTTTTTGGTTGCACTTTTTTTTGTATGTACTTACAGTGTACCTACCTGCCTCTGGTAATATAAGGTAACTACATGGGGTAGGGTTAGGTTTAGAGGTAGGTTCAGGGTTAGTACCTAGTTTTTACCTAGTTATTGTAGTTACTATAATAAGTACATAGTATGTACATGAGGAACAGGTCTGTAAAATAAAGTACTACTGTGTTTTTTTTAAAAAAGTGTATGTTTTGTTTTTTTCAAATAACTGTTGTCATGCCACTGTGACTTCTGTTTTGTGACTGTTTTGTTCCACGACGGCATATTCATGCAAGCTACAATAAAGCTTTGCATATAAATATGGAATATTCCCCAAAACAAACTTCAATAACAGTTGAATATCAACTTCAAAATACGGAAAGAGGTGAAATCCCTTTGAACATGAAAACGCCCTTTAATCATCAGAGTTGTAGAACTCTGCAGAAATCTTTCTGCTGACTCTTTAGAACTTTTGAAGCATCGTCATGGTTACCCTATTATGGCATTTGTTGCCAGCCTAGAGATCGTCACGGTTTCCAGTGGAACATGACATCACAGAAAACCACTGAAAAAATGATAACGCTGCCATTGTTACAGACAAAAACAATGTAACTAACATACACCCGCATGTTCTACTTCATAACACCATGCAATTTTATGAGAGCTCTGCTCTTGTTTATTGAAATAAAAATTATTTTTTTCATATTGTGAATATGAGCATGTATACCTGTAATATGCTTGTTCCCCTGGGTATGTTCTCCAGGACACTGGTCTCATAGCTGTTCTGGAGGAATATAGGCCTGTTATCATTGACGTCCAGCACCTCCACATATACTGTAGCTGTGCCTGTCCTCCGACCTCCCGCTGGACCGTTATCTATGGGAAAACCATCAAGAGTCTGACCAATACGGCAGGAAATGCTACTCTCAGTACAAATAAAATACAGTACAAAGATAAAGGTTGAGCAATGAATTTCAACAAAGTTTACATTTGTTAAGGATTACTGAATAGGGATTTTTGCTAACACTTTAGATTAGGAAACACATTTTCACTACTAAGAGTTTTCCCTCAATTAACTCCTAATTTGCTGTCCAATGTAAGTAAGTAGCTGTTGTAGTAGTAATGTTTAGGTACTGGGTAGGGGGTATGCTTCTAATATATATGCTAATAAGCAACTAGTTTAAGGAGAAGTTCACTTCCAGAATGAAAATTTCCTGATAGTTTACTCACCCCCATGTCATCCAAGTTGTTCATGTCTTTCTTTCTTCAAGCAGAAGTCCACTTCCAAAACAAAGATTCACATATAATGTACTCACTGCCTTGTCATCCAAGATGTTCCGAAACATTTCGGCATTTTTCTCCATATAATGGACTGATATGGTGCCCTGATTTTGAACTTCCAAAATGCAGTTTAAATGCAGCTTCAAACAATCCCAAATGCGGTTGTAAACGATCCCAGCTGAGAAAGAAGGGTCTTATCTAGCGTAGCGATTGGCTATTTTAATAAAAATAATACAATTTATATACTTTTTAATGCCAAATGCTTGTCTTGTCTTACTCTGCCTGGACTTTTCCGGTTCATGACAGTTAGGGTATGCTGAAAAACTCCCATCTCATGTTCTCCCTCAACATTAAAATTATCCTATATCGCTGTTTTACCTTTTTTTTTTTTGAGGGTGTTTGATCTTCTTTGCATGTTGACTTTGCAAAGACTGTGTCAGTACTTCTGCAGGGATGTAGGATGATTTTGAAATGATTTTTGAAGTTGAGGAAGAAAATACGATTGGAGTTTTTTAACATACCCTAACTGTATTGAGTCAGAATATACAGAGTTCAGGGAGAGAAAGGCAAGACGAGCGTTTAAGATTGTATTTTTTTTTTAATGAAAATAACCAATCGTTTCACTAGATAAGACTGGTTTACAACCACATTTGGGATCCTTTGAAACAGTATTTAAACTGCATTTTGAAAGATCAAAATCAGGGCACCATATCAGTCCATTATATGAAAAAAAACATGCAGAAATGTTTTCCTCAAAAAACAATTTCTTTACAACTGAAGAAAGAAAGACATGAACATCTTGGATGACAAGGGGGTGAGTACATTATAGGGATGCACCGATACCACTTTTTCCAGTACTCGCCCGATACCGATACTTTTATTTTTGGTACTTGCCGATTCAGAGTACCGATACTGATATTTTAAAATTTACCAGTAAATTTGTAAAATATTGGGTACAGAAACTAAAAGAATAGGTATAATGTTAGTTGGTTAACTTAATTTATCGAATAGATACAGTCAAACCAAAATTTATTCAGATACCTTTTCTCACATTATTAGACATTTTTCACATTATCACATTATCATAAACTGTGTCAGCACCCACTAGTTAAAAAAAAAATAAATAAATAAAAAATAACAAATATCAAAAATTAGGTGGTGTATATCTGGTGTCTGAATAATTTTTGCTTTGACTATATATCCCTTAGTTATTTTTATTTTTTCAACTAATTATGCCCATTAAAATGTGTTTTGTTACTTTCACTGTTCAATTTTTTTTTTTTTTTGGCTCTATGGTACATCATCTTTAATTTAATAGCATTAAACTGCTCCATTGCAGCAGATCATACTGTAATCACGCATTTTGTTGTAATAATGCCGGGAACCACTCGTTATGAATCTCCTAACTCTGATATTTTCAGAAATATAAGTTGCGTTTTTTTCATCTGAAACATGTTGCTATTTGGGCTATAATCTAAAGAGACTCAAATAATGCAGAAACATTCATGAAGCAAGCAAAACATGCGCAACGCGCTCAAGTACAGTACAGCCTAGCACATTTCTCACACGCTGCTAGTTCACTTTCGTCATACAGTCGTGCCTGCTTAAGGTTGAAATTAAATGATGTTTATAGTGCATGCCTCTATAAATTTTGTTTCATATTTACGAATTTGTTTTAATTCAAATGATGCGTGTGCTAAGTGAGCGAACATCAATAAAGATCACGCAACAAAAGTGCACTCTCTCTCTCTCTCTCTCTCACTCTACCGTTAAATAGCTTGTGCACTGCTTTACTTGTTTTTGACATATCCGACCGAACTACAAACCTACAAACTTTCCAGTGATGTCAAGGCAGGATCTTAACTCGACAAGTCGACAAGCCCGTGCATCTTCACCGCCACGCTCTCAATACACTCTGCCTGCTATCAGCTGGCGTGCACCAGCTATACAAGCGTTGATACTGAATGTTTAACATTATATTACTTGCATACATACACTTCGTAGACATCCTTAATGACTCCATTCTGCTGTCTGTTGTTCTGCTGTCGGTGTTTCTTTGCCTGAATACGTACTTGTCACATAATGAGTGGTATCGGCGTTTGGTATTGGGGCATTTTAACGAGTACGAGTACGAGTACGAGCACAGGAGCTCAGTATTGGTATCGGTGCATCCCTAGTACATTATATGTGAATCTTTGTTTTGGAAGTGGACTTCTCCTTTCAGGCAAAAAGAAATTATGTTTTATGAGGAAAACATTCCAGGATTTTTCTCCATATAGTGAAATTCAATGGTGCTTAGCAGGTTGAAGGTATAAATTGCAGTTTGAATGCAACTTCAAAGGGCTCTATACGATCCCTGACGAGGAATAATAGTCTTATGTAGCAAAATGATCAGTCACTTTAAAAAAACAAAAATGAACATTTATATACCTTTTAACCATAAATTCTCTTCTTGCACAATTTGCGTAATAACGTTGGAAATGTGTGGTTAGTTCTTCGCCTGTGTACTTCAGTTTAAAAAGAGAAAGTAGGGCGAAAAACTCCATCTTATTTTCTCCTCCAATTTCAAAATCGTCCGACATTATTGTTTTACCTTTTTTTTAGTAAAGGGTGTTTGACTTTCTTTGCACGTTCGCTTTGTAAATACTGGGTCAAGCTAGTGCAAGACAATCATTAGTGGTAAAAAGTATAGAAATTTGTATTTTGATTAGAAAAATTCAATAGATAAGCCCATTATACCTCGGCTGCATTTAAGCTGCATTGAAACTGCAATTTGGACCTTCAACCCGTTGATCCCCACTGAAGTCCACTATATGGAGAAAAATCCTGGAATGTTTTCCTCAAAATGCTTAATTTCTTTTCGCCTGAAGAAAGACATGAGTAAATTATCAGGAAATTTTCATTTTGGAAGTGAACTTCTCCTTTAATAGTGAATAGTGTTCTAAAGTGTTAATCTAAAGTGTTACTGGATTTTAGCTGGAATGTTCTAATTTATATTATATGCATTCTAATTTATATTATACCAGGTTGTCCATGATCGTGGGAACCCTGATAGCAACATAACAAAAACTTTAACAATACAGCCTATATGACTCATATCTTCACTGGTCTTACATGGTAGTACCAGTCATCTTTAAATAAACATTAGTTGCACCGAGCAACAGCATACCGTGTGACTGTGCCAAAACTGGCCTGAGCCACATACTAAAGACCCACACATTCTTGGCTTACCACATTCACTGGTATTACTGTGCGTTCACACCAGACGCGACTTGCGCGAATAAATCGCGCTATTCGCGCGTAGTTGGACGCTTGAACATTTTGAGTTTACTCGCTTCATTCGCGCGTGAAATTCACTTCACAACAGACGCGAATTCGCGTCATGGGAGGGGCTTCTGCCAGGCAGCTCCAGTCTCGTTGCGAAATGGCTGACATGGATTTTGTTCTTCTTCTTCTTCTTCTTCTTTAGGTTTAATGGCGGGTGGCAAACCAGCTTATGGTGCATTTCCGCCACCTACTGGGTTGGAGTGTGAAACCACAACGAGCGGAAGAAGGATTGCTTACTTATTAAACATGGATTTTGTTAAGACGGTAGCTGTGCTTTATGTGCTATGGAAGGCTGAAAAACGGCATAGACTCGTTCGGCGCCGTGTCTGGGTCCATCAGATCAGTCCGTCAATATGTATATAGCTCAAACTGAGTAAAGAGCGTTTTTTTTACAACTTACCAGATTGTCTAACCTCCTCACTCACTTTCTTCCAAGCAAGATTCTGTTTATTCCTGTTTCTATAAAAATACGAAGATGTATCGTACAGCTCCGGGTATCCATATACAGCGACTATGATTTTGTCCTCCATTGTTGTTTCGGGTTTCTCCCTCCTGATTGGTTAACGCGGCGCGAATTTTCGCCAAAGTTCAGATTTTTCAACTCGCGCGAATCACGCGTTCACGCGTCAAACGCCCAAAACGCTCCATTCGCGCCGCGTCATTCGCGCCGCGCCATTCGCGCGAATCGCGCCGCAGGATGTCTATTCGCGTCTTTGCATTGACTTAACATGTAAATCACTCGCGCTTAACGCTTCATTCGCGTCTGGTGTGAACGCACCTTTAGTGTAAAATGTGTTAAGACAGAAAAAAGGATTTGGCTAACCACACTGGTATTGGTGTAAAAAACAGAAATAAGAAGATAGAAAAAAAATCTAAATGATTAAAAATATATTTTTGCATTAAAAAAATGTGACCCTGGATCACAAAACCAGACATAAGGGTCAATTTTTCAATTTTTTATTTGAGTATAAAATATACAAATATACAATATTTGGTCAAGATACAACTATTTGAAAATCTGGAGTCTGAGGGTGCAAAAAAATCTAAATATTGAGAAAATTGCCTTTAAAGTTGTCCAAATAAAGTTCTTAACAATGTATATTACTAATCAAAAATTAAGTTTTCATATATTTATAGTAGGAATTTTACAAAATATCTTCATGGAACATGATCTTTAGTTAATTTCCTAATGATTTTTGCCATAAAAAAAAAAATCAATAATTTTGACCCATACAATGCATTTTTGGCTATTGCTACAAATATACCCCAGCGACTTAAGACTGGTTTTGTGGTCCAGGGTCATAAATGTCTTGGAAGAGTGTTTGTGCTTGAAACATTATTCCCAAAGTCATGTGTTCTGGTCTACGAAAACATGCATTTCATTCCATTGTAATGAATGTTTATAATCAGATAAAACTAATGATGGACTTAATGTAACATTTCTTAGTATAGAAAAAAGTGGGCAGCACATTTTCGTAGAAAACCATTGAACGAGTATTAGAACAGCTGCAGTATTTCTAAACGTTGCACTCAAGTCAAACAGGAAACCACAACACTTGCTTTAAACTCAGTGTCACATAGACAGGAAGCTGCAGAAGATCATACCACATGTGCAAGCACACATGCATAACCAATTGTTTTATCACCTATATGAAACTCACCAATGGCTTCAATCACTAGCCTGTACGAGGCCTGAGTCTCGCGGTCCAGACTCACAACTGTCCGTACTACTCCGGTCCGGAAACCCACACTGAACTTTCCATCTTGGTTCCCCCCTATAGAGACACACAAACACAGACTGAGAAAACACACATCCTGACTCAGTTCAGACTCAGTAATAAATTAGTTCATTTTTAACCAATTTAACTATATTCAAATACTGTTCACAAAGATGATGTGATAATTTTATTATTAGCATAAAATACTTGCAAGTATTTGGTAAAATAGATTTTTTTCAATTGACGCAAGTTCGAAATCAAAATACTTTTTGCAAAACTAATGATGTGGTACTTTTCTAATAAGCATAAAATACAAGGCACACAAATATGATGTACAACTTTTCTAATAAACTCAAAATACATAGTTTACAAATATGCTGTGCTCTTCTTCTAAGCATAAAATACTTGACAAATTTGGCAACTTAGTGTATTTTTTTTTAATCAAACTATATTAAAATACTTTTCATGCAAATAATGAGCTTTTTTGATAAGCATAAAATAAGCAGCAAAAACAAATATTTACAAAATTGGTGAAATTTTAACCAATTTAACTGTATTTAAAAACGTTTCGTGAAAATAAATGTGGTAGTAATTTTCGAACCAATTTAACTATAATTAAATATCTTCCGTGAAGAAAATCTGATGCTCTTTTACTAAGCATAAAATACATATCAAATACAAATATTTAATAAAATAGTCAATTTACAGTAAGTACACTTTTTGTGAAGATAAAAATGTAAAACTTTTCTAATAAGCTCAAAACAAATAGCACAACAATTTAGTAAAATAGTGAATTTTGAACAAATTTCAATATATTTAAAGAAATTTTTAAGACAAAGTGAAACCTTACTAATAAGCATAAAATACAAAGCACACGAATATTTAGTAAAACAGTGATTTTTAACTAAATTGATTTTGGAACAGAGCCTTGGCTTCACATCTGTTAAAAGCAGCCAAAACCCAAGTGTTGCTGCATCAGCACAAACTCACTCGCACCCTCTGATCTGTGACCTTCTGCACTCTGACCTGTGATAAAATAGCTGAGCTCTGCGTTCAGACCCGCGTCATTATCCGTGCAGTTCAGTCTGACCACCACGTAATCACGGGGCACGTTTTCATCCAACGATACGTTATAAACGCTGGGGAAGAAGGTTGGCGTCTCATCATTGATGTCCAAAACTGCACAGAAAGAGTAATAGGCATTAAGACGGCTTAGTATTTACATCTGAACGCAGCCAGGCAGTGATCCTGCTGCGTACCTGTGATAGTGAGAGTACTCGTGGATGTTCGAGGAAACTGGCCCGCGTCATACGCGATAATCCTTAGATAATACTGGCCGATCTGCTCGCGGTCCAGCACTGCGGTGGAAAACAGGACTCCTGTGGTGGTGTTGAGCCTGAAGTCCAGCCGTGGCATCCCCATCTGAAGTGCCATGGTTACCGCACCATTGTCACCTTCATCAGGGTCCTGCACCTGCACCTGAGGGGGGAAATCAGTAGGGGGCAGCAGAGCACAGGACAGTTTTATTACAAGAACTTCAGTAGAAATCAAAGATGGCATTAAAAATGGTACAAGACCCTTCGGATTCTCACGCCAAGTTGATTTTGTGCGCAAAAAATGTTCCATATTGGTTAAAAAAAAAAAAAAAAAAGATTTATTTGGTCAAATATATGGCAAAAACAGTACTATTGTGGTTTTATTTATTCATTTATTTAGTTTTTTTTTTTTTTTTTTTACAATTTAAAATAACTGTTTTCTATTTGAATATATTTTAAAATCTAATTTATTACTGGGATGCAATGCTGAATTTTCAGCATCATTATTCCAAAAAGTATTTATTTGGTCAAAAATATTGCAAAACAGTACTATTGTGATTTTTATTTATTTATCTATTTATTTAACAATTTAAAATAACTATTTTCTATTTGAAAATATTTTAAAATCTAATTTATTCCTGGGATGCAGAGCTGAATTTACTCCAAATAGTATTTATTTAGTCAAAAAGACAGAAAAAAAACAGTACTATTGTGATTTTATTTATTTGTTTTTATTGTTTTCTAATTGAATATATTTTAAAATCTAACTTATTCCTGTGAATTTTCAGCATCATTATTCCAGTCTTCAGTGTCATATGATTCTTCAGAAATCATAATAACATGCTGATTTGGTGCTCAGGAAATTTTTTTGTATCATTATTAATGTTGATCAATACTTTTACAATACTTTATTTAAAAAAATGCTACCACTGAATAATTTAATAAGTCTTTTTAAAGTAATCATTTCTTTTAAAAATTGTTTTAAAAATAATGACTTTAGAACCATAAAGTAACTAAATGTAAGCAAAGATTTATAATAAAACTAATATTTATGTTCATTCTGTGTGAGGCTGAAAGGTTGACTTTTCTCCCACAAAGTGAGTTATTGACAAAATATCAAATCCACTCCTTTTCATTAAGTTAAAATCCCTGGAGATCTCTGGCTGCCAAGATCAGTTGCAGTTTTGCTTGGTTTACTTTAAAACATATTTTAAAATCAGAATTTGAACCCAGGTCCCCTTGCATTCTAAATGCAATGCCAGTGTTTGCTTGTTGAATATTTAATCGGTGCACTCCTAGTCCCAGTAGAGACTTTGACCAATCAAATGCTAACCCTGAACACAGATGATCCAGTTGGAAGCCCCTCTGGTACTTCAGCGACAAATGGGAGGTTGAGAAAGGCAGGATCGTTATCGTTGAGGTCCAGGAGGTTCACATACACCGTAGCGCTGGCCGAAGAGCGCAGAGGAGGCGTCCCACCTGAGGAGGGCAGCACAACAAAGAGAATACTCACATACTGCATATACGTGTCTGAGTTTTCTCTAATCATTATGTCCACTGAGGGGGAAGAAAATTGTCAGTTTATATTGTCAAACACAACTCAGACTAATGCCAAAACAGGCTAACAGACGGAGAAGACAGACAAAACAAATTATGTGTTTAGAATAGAGTATTAGCTGACTCGTGGATGAATACAGTACAGTACATAAAACTGTTGTTTTAATTATCCTAAACAAAACTGAAAATCATTACGAAGACATTTGTCTCAAAATATATGCATTCATTTTAACAATTCTCATTTGCTACTTAAATCTACAACATTTTAAAAAACATCAAATATTAGATCAAGTAACCACAGAATCAACTTTGCACTGCTGCCTGCGTTCACGTCAAGGAACAGACAAATTTGCATGTGCATCTTGAAAAGCGAATGTTTTAGAAAGTGCTGCGCCATGTTTTTAAAAATAATATCAAAGGCACCTTTTTTCCACAGGGGTGCCTTTACTTCGAGATTTTTATCATTATAGGGTGGCTGTGTACACGCACTGCCAATCCACAATTTATGTTCAAACAACATGTAAAAGTGAATTTTACATCTGATGACCCCTTTAAACCTGATATTTTATATGTCTCAAGTCTGATCAAATAATGAGTAAAAACATGACAAAAAGAGATTATTACTATTAATTCTGTCAAGCCAACCACACTGCATTGTGGGATACAATATCATATATATATATATATATATATATATATATATATACACACACACACACACACACACACACACACACAGTATATACTAAATTATGGCAGATGTGGCAGTCAGTAACATTTTTTACTCAATGTTTTTACTCAAATCAAATCAAAACAACAAAAAATTCAACTACACAAAATTTAAATGTATTTTAAAATGTAATTCATTTTTGTGATTAAAAGTTGAAATTTCAGCAGCCATTACTTTAAAAAAAAACCCATATACTTTAAATGGAGATCTTTGTAGCACTATAAATGTATTAATTGTCACTTTTGATGAAATTATGAATAAAAGTACTAACTAAGAAATAATTAACTACACTAAACCAACTAAAAAGAAAACAGAAAAAAGACTCCCGAACCATCATTTCAGATAGGACTTCAGAGCATGGAAATGATTCACTAACCCACTCCTAAGTTCCGATCTGAATCGAAGATTCACGAACCTGCTCTGAAATCCCGATCTAAATCAAATAATTCGTGACTCGTGGCCTTTGAGGCCCCGATCTGTATCAAATGATTCACGATACACGATCTGATTGGAGCGCTTCGAAACAGTGAATCATTTGATGCAACTGATTCAGAGATTTGAAAAAGCTTTGCATCATCCACCACTTTACATGCTTTTTAAAATCATTACAAGAAATGTCAAAATTCTAAAATGAAAAGCTCTTTGATCTGTTTTTTTTTTGCTAGTGAATCACTGTAACTGAATGATTGAAATCAAGAGTCTGAATCAATTGAACCAGTTCCAGTGTAAATGACTCAATTGAGTCAGTTTGTCTGTTCCTCTGCTCTTCGCGTCTTCAGCCATATTTACACAACACTGTCAGTACTACTACAGGCTTAGCTCACTAGTTTTATGACATTAAGTGAAGTGAAAAAATATGTTGTTTACAAATAAAATATCCATATTTCCCTTCCAAAGACAACATCCAACACAAATCTACGAACATATTCAGGTGAGGTAACCTGTTTACTGCTAACTATTGAAAATACCTTATTAAAATGACTGCACCTCTAAGTGCATGTTAGATAGAAACAGTGTGCACTATGATGAAATTTACAACAACAATGGTTATATACACTACCCCTGCCAAAGTGTGGTTTTGGACGATATCAGCATAAATCCTTATCATTTTTTGGTGCAAATGCATTAAGTAACTTGACATTAGCATTGAAGACCAGCAATAATAATTTTCATTTTAATTACATAATAATGGAAATATATACATGTCAAAGTCAGACATGCCCCTTTGCCAGCTGTGATGCCTGGTTAGTGGTTTAAACTTGGTCCAGGTTTTTAAAAGATTTTTGGGTCAGCACACCTTAATAGCTTCAACAATTGATTGACAATTAAGTTTAGAATACAATGAATTTAGGCCCAGATTATGCAGAGCTGTAATAGCTGCTAATGCTGGATATTTTTCTATGTATAAACTGTTTATGTAATAAACTATGTAATAAAATATGTTTTTGTAGTTTGTGTTGTCCCTTATCAGTGCAAAATTATCACAAATTAAAAAGCACTCATGCCAATATTGTCCAAAACCCCACTTTTTTTCTTTTGTTTCCAAACTTTTGGAGAGCAGTGTACATAGACACACACATATATTTAATTGTTTAATCAAAATTATTGCTAGGGACAATTTAGTAGTCACTGAATATTGTTAGGGATATGTCCCTAACATCCCTACTACTGTAAATTCTACACCTTGTGAGATATAATTTGTTTTGGGTAACTGAGTGAATTTTCAGCAGCCATTATGTATTACAAATTAGTAAATTATGAATAAAAGTACAAATTTATTTTCAAAAAGACTTGCCTACCTCAAACTTTTAAACAGTAGTTTATGTAAATACAGAAAGTTTGCATAATACCATTGGTATGACATGCTATTCTGAACACACAGACTAGACAGGTAGACCACAAACAGGCTAGACGATCCAGAAATAAACAAACTGAAAGCTGGCGACTGTAAAACTATCTTTATTGCCTCAGAGAGAGAGTGAGGCATTATGGGACAGGTGAGAGTTGCTTACGGTCGGTAGCAGAGACGATGATGGTCCTCATAAGCTGTGCGGAGCGGGCGTTTTGACTCTCTCTGTCCAGCACTGCCCCGCTGGTGCGGATCTTCCCGGTGTTGCGGTTGATGGTGTAGAAGGGGTTCTCTGGATTTATAGAGTAGACCACCGTCCCATTATCACCATAATCAGGGTCCACTGCTAATACCTGCACAGAGAAAGAGAAGAAAAACGAGTCCTAAGGCACAAAACAGAGTCCTAAGGCGCAGAAATTAAATCACACCAACCGTCTCCCTACAGAACAGCATGATGGGAGATTTATGCACGGGGCATAACTGTCTAAAACCCTGGCTGTTTTTTTTTTTTTAAAGAGCCAATCAATTATTCACAGTGCTGGTGGAGAAGCACTGAAAATCACTTAATTGGTCATTAGAGAACAAAGGTTCTGTAGGTCTTTAATTATTAAAACAGGAAGGACCAGATGATTGTGTTCTCCATTGATTAAAGGGAGTTTAAACAGATGATGTAGAGCACGGGTCTAATGTAAAGTTTATCTAATTGATTTGAACTCGGAGGGGGACATTTCACACACACATTTACTCAGGCATGTTTATAGACAATTTTAAAGGTGATATGTGTGATTTTGCAAAGTTAAAATATGTTCTACTATCACAGCTTGATGTGCTGTCCTTCCTCTGAAATGTCAAAAAAAAATAAAAATAAATTGCTACAAGGAGATGCATTGCAGAAAGTCCACTTTGCGTTTTTAAGGAAACATCCAATGACAAGGGACTGTCAAGCTTCATAAATTATAAAAAGCACCATAGAGCAAAAATATTCTATATGACATGTAAAGTCTTCTGAAGTCACATACTGTAAAAGCTTTCTGTGACAAACAGACTGAAATGTAAAATGTGATTCAATAAAAATCTGGTGTCAAAAATAAATTTTTAATGAAAATCATACTTTTTTTCCAGCAAGGATGTATTAAATTTATCAAAAATGTCAGCAGAGACATTTATAATGTTACAACACATTCCTATTTCAAATAAATGCTGTCATTTTGAGCTCTATATTCATCAGTGAATGATTTCTGAAAGGTCATGTGACACTGAAACTGGATTAATGGCTGCTATTTTTTTATTTTATTTTATTACTTTAAAAAAGGTTTTTATTTTATTTTGTTTTACTGTTCCCACGTGAATAAATCACATTTTAAAATACATTCAAATAAAACTGCAAAAAATACTTCACAATATAACTCTTTTTAGGTAACGGCTTTGTTAGTTAACATGAATATATCTAAAATGACAGCAAAGACATTTGTAATGTTATAAAAGATTTCTATTTCAAATACAAATACTGTTATTTTAAACTCCCTATTCATCAGCGAATGATTTCTGAAGGGTCATGTGACACTAAAGACTGGAGCAATGGCTGCTAATTTTTTATTTTATTTATTTTATTTTATTATTTTATGTTTCCCACATAAATAAATTACATTTTAAAATTCATTCAAATACAATTTTTTTAAAATATGTCACAATACTGCTGTTTTTACATTAACGGTTTAGTTAGTTAACATGAATTTATCTCAAATGACAGCAAAGACATTTGTAATGTTACAAAAGATTTCTATTTCAAATACAAATGCTGTTATTTTGAACTCTCTATTGATGATTTCTGAAGGGTCATGTAACACTGAAGACTGGCGTAATGACTGCAATTTTTTTTATTTTATTAATTATTAATTAAATTAATTTTCTCCACAGGAATAAATTACATTTTTAAATATATTTAACTGTTAAAAATATTTCACAATATTTCTGTTTTTATGGTAATGGTTTCATTAGTTAACGTGAAGGAGCTACTTTAGTTAACAATATTTCTACAGCATTTATTAATCTTAGTTAATTAAATTCAACATCTGCTAATGCATTATTAAAATCAAGTTGTGTTTTGTTAACATTAGTTAATGCACTGTGAACTAACATGAACTAGCAATGAAAAATGGTATTTTTATTAACTAACATTAACAAAGACTAATAAATATTACAACAAATGTATTGTTCATTGTTTGTTCGTGTTAGTTAATACATTAACGTTAATAAATGACACCTTACTGTAATGCATTACCATTTTACTCTATTTTTGATCAAATACATTAACTCTTAGAGAGCTTTTTACAAAAAACATTAAAGACATCTTACTAACCTCAAACTTTTGAACAGAGTGTATGTTGCACTAAAAAAGAATACCTTGGGAATTCTGTTAAACATCAGATGAAAGAAATTACATGATAGAGAGTAAATGATGACAAAAATTATATATATTTTTGTGTATTATAACTTTAAAGGGTTGACTAGACACACTATACCACTGTGTTGATCGGTAAGTGGACTGATGGAATCAGACCCCCCTACCAGGTTGTGAAAGTCAAACATGCTTTAGGACATTTGGTTTTTACATCCACCGTTCTGTGATTTAAATTATCCATCCATTTATTCCTTTGTTCTGTTTTAACTCTCTCTCAGTCTCTTTCCTGCACGGTGTCCAGCAGGGTAATCAAGTATGCACTTGACTCTGGGCTACATTTTAATTAGTCATCGCAACCTCCTAATGAAGTTCAGGACTGGCTTTTTAATTAACGGACAATCAGGGGCATATTTAGCCAAAGACAGAGTTAGTATAAAACACCTAAACAATTATGAACAGAGGGTTGGAGTCCAAGGTTTCTAGAGGATTGACCACATTTAGCTTAAATATTAAATACAAATCCAGCATCCTCAGTTTGCATTTACTTCGCTTTTTCCTCAGATGCCACGGCCACAGATATCACCCCCAGTTTACATTATGTAATTTATACCACATGCAAAAATGCCAAGATCTGGCTGAAACCTCCAACTAATGTATGCAACAAATGCACCAGTCCACTTGGATACAAAGATGCTTTTACATGGCTGATGAATGCTGCATGTTAAAATGTCACATATATAGAATAATTAGAACTTTTTATTTTTGGATTTATAGAAATTTAGCTTGCATAGTCCACAAACATTTTCTGAGGGCATTTTATTACTGAGGTAAAATTGATCTCAGAAAAAGCAGGTCAGACGGTCTCTTCTTGCTAAGTTGGACCAGCTTTTCAAATCAAGTGATTTTTATTTGTATAGAGCTTTTTATAATCTCTGTTTTATTTTATTTCAAAGCATCTTTACAGAAAAGGGTGCCTTAATGTCTTAATGGAGAAGTCCACTTCCAGAACAACAATTCACAAATAATTTACTCACCCCCTTGTCATCCAAGATGTTCGTGTCTTTCTGTCTTCAGTCGTGAAGAAATATAATGGACTTCATTGGTGCCCTGATTTTGAACTTCCAAAATGTAATTTAAATGCAGCTTCAAAGGGCTCTGAACAATCCCAGCCGAGGAAGAAGGGTCTTTTGTAGAGAAACGATCAGTCATTTTTTTCGGAAAATAAAAATGTGTGTACCTTTTAAGCACAAAAGCTTGTGTAGCACGGGCTCTTGGATGTGCATTCATGACACTACGTACTATTGAATCACGTCGAAAGGTCATGTGGAACGTAGGCGGAACTACAGACCCAGTGTTTACAAAGCGAACGCGCAAAGACTAAGAAAGTGCAAGTAAGTCAAACGCTGTTTACAAACAAAAAGGTACAACAATGTTGGACAATTCTGAAGTTGTAGGAAAAAACAAGATGGAGTTTTTCGCCATTTTCTACCTTTTTAACCCGGAGTACACAGACGATGAACTTAGGCGTGATTCGTAGTAGTGATGGGAAGTTCGGATCATTTTACCGACTTGGACCTTTGAGACCTCTGAGACTCTTTTTTTCAAGTCATTTTGTTCATTTTAGCAAAATATAATTAAAATGTCACGTGTTACTTCCCTAACACATCTACTGCTTACACAAACATTGATCACACTATAAACAAGACAAAACTATAATGCTATAAGAAACAGAAAAGATTAATTCATTGTTTACCTGGGTCTTTAATCTATGATTATGATACCTAGGTATTTAGTCTTTGCTCACCTCACCTCTTATCTGACAAGCTTTTGGGTTTGAGTCATCCGTTCATCAGGTGACAGCCCCATAAGATGAACGAACGACTCGAAAAAAAAGAGGACTCGAAACAGGTGAACAAATTCCAGTACAGAACCTAATAGGATGTTGCGCGTGCGCGACTGAACGACTGACGACTCGTTCTTTCCGAGTCACATTAAAGATTCGTTCAAAAAGAAAAGAATCATTCAAGAACGACCCATTACTAATCCGTAGCATCCCTGTGCTACATGAGCTTCTGTGCTTAAAAAGTATAAACATTTTTATTTTTTAAAAAAAAATGACAGATCGTTTTGCTAGATAAGACCCTTCTTCCTCGGTTTAGAGCCCTTTGAAGCTGCATTTAAACTACATTTTGGAAATTCAAAATTGGGGCACCAATGAAGTCCATTATATGGAGAAAAATCCTGAAATGCTTTCCTCAAAAACTATAATTTCTTTACGACTGAAGACAGAAGACATGAACATCTTGAATGACAAGGGGGTGAGTAAATTATTTGTAAATTGTTGTTCTGGAAGTGGAGTTCTCCTTTAAAACTCCCCTTTAAGAAGCCAAAGGTGACACCTATATGCCAATAGCTGAAAGTCTGGCTTTTTGAGACTGTGTGACATTTAGGCTGCGTTTACACCTGTGCATTTTCGTCTTAAAACACGTAACTTTTGCTACAGTTACGCCTGTCGTTTACACTACTCTGGTGTTTTCAACCCTCTAAAATGGAGACTTCTGAAAATGCCCTTTTAGTTTGAAAACTCCGGGGCTGCGTTTCAGTGTAAACGGACCAAAACTGAGACTTTTTAAAATCATGGCACTAGCTGCCCACATTCGATCTGCGTATCCTTGATGACAGTGTAAACAATAACATCATGCTCATTGTTGTAACCATAGATTTGTGCAGGTAGATGCATCATTCGACCGATCCAAGCACGTAGACATGTTCGCTATAGGGCATCTACCTATACAAACCTATGGTTGTACCTGCGTGAATGGTCATGTGACATGCATTTTCGGTTGTGTAGTGTAGACGGAGATCGTTTCTGAAATGCAGAGAAAACGCTAGTGTAGGATCGTTTTCATTTAAAAATGCCATTTTAAAACGAAAACGCACTAGTGTAAACAGGGCCTTAGTGGCAGGTAAATCTGAAATCAATGACACCACAGTAAAGGCAACAAAGTGACAGTTTATTTAAATAATAACAGCAGTCCAAAAAAAATAGCAGAAAACGTGTAGTGGTCAGAATTTCAGTACATACGAAAGTAAAAAAAAAAAAAAAAACTTGTGTAGGTGTGTCTGAGACTTACAAATTGCCTCAAAAATGTCTTTAAAAAAATCTGATGCCATGCAACTAGTAATCTTTCAATCTAATTGACTAGCTCTTCATTAAAGGTGAAGTAATTTGAAGTTTCCAGAACCAGATGTAACACTGGATCAAAATACTGCATGAATATGCGAGTTTAATATATTATTTAGTCGTCAAAACAGTAATTATTGCAATTCTGTTTGATGCTTGTACAAATCACACACTTTAAATTAGCTTTTTGTGGCAGGCTGCATGGAAACCTTGGTGAACATGAGTTTGTTTCCTGGTGGACTGATAACCCTGTGAACCCTGACTCGTGGAAATACTTCAAAGCTAGTCCATCATATTGCAGTTTAAGATTTTGGAAACCCTTAGCCACTTCTAAATGGTCCCTGGCCGTACGAGACTCAAAGTAGAGATGGTGTGACTGACATTACCATACAAAATAATTTATTCATTCACCAAAGGAGAAAAAACCCCTTAAGATGGGATTTTTCACATACTTCAAACAATAGAGAAATATAAGCATATAGAAATCGCTGTAAAATTTTTCAAGGACACCGAGGTGAGAGCCCACTTTGAATTCAGCTGCAAAACCGCAGCCGATCAAAGGGAGGGACAGGGGGTTTTCTCCAGACGGAGAGGAGATGGAAACTTGCTCCTCTGGGTACGATGGGGATTTGACTCAGAGAGAAACTGTAAGACATTATCACTCATAAAATCAATAGCACTAACTATGTTTACCTGCTGACATTAGGATCAAACCTCCGCTTTAGAACTGCCACTGTTTCTGTATCTTATCATTTCATCTATAGTAATCAATACACATCTAATATGATGGGATTTTAGTCTTTTTGGTGTCTAATCAGACCATGATTGTCTACTTCCTAAAAGGGAACTATGACCCTTTAAAGGGGACATATCATGAAAATCTGACTTTTTTCATGTTTAAGTACTATAATCGCGTCACCGGTGCCTCTACCAACCCAGAAAATGTGAAAAAGGACAACCCAGTAAATTGTTGTTTTGGTAAGCCTTTCTCTGCAAGCATGTGAAAAACAAGCCGCTCAGATTTCGCTCCCTTAGTGATGTAGGAAGGGGGCCTTATTATAATATTACCATCCCTTAATCTGCACGTTTCTACCCATGGCAATGCCATTTTGTTTTTTTGTGCTTTTAACACTTGTGTGTTTTTAACATAAATTTGTGGGTATTTGACAGTTTAAGCTCAATAAGACATGAAAGAAAACTTAGTTTAGTATAGTGCTGTCACTAATGATTATTTTGGTAATTGAGTAATTTTGTTGATTATTCTGACGATTAATCGAGTGATCGGACAATTGTAATTCATTTTTTAAATAAAAATAGACCTAAGTGAACAATAGCCTATAAAATGACTTAAAACACATATATAATAGCAATGAGGCAATAATAATTAGTTCAAGCTGTAAAGGCAAAGCCCTATTTTTGAAAAGGGGGTGGAGAGCAGCAGCTCATTTGCATTTAAAGAGACATGCACAAATCAGCATGTTTCTGCTTCCACTTAAAATGGGCATTTTTAAAATGATATAATAAAAGATCTGTGAGGTATTTTGAGCTGGAACTTCACAGACACATTCTGGGTACAGCTGAGACTTATATTGCATCTTGTTAAAAGGATGGCCTTATTTTTAAGCCATAGCTTTATATGAACAGACTAAATTTAAGCCATGATTCACTGATGATGTCTTCACCCAAATTCATTCACATTTGTGTTTGATTACAAAACTGTGGCATGTCAGGTTTGAAACTAAATGGTATTTTAAAATAGACAAATTAAAATAAAACACACTAAAGACGGAAATCAATCAGTGAAAAATTACTTAAATTTCAGGCTGTTCTTTACACAAAGCTGTCAAAAACATTTTTGGGGACATGCTGCTTTAAAAAAATTCAGTTCCTGTATATGTGTATAAGTTGAGGGGAACCGAAAAATGAATGTACCATTAGCATCCTTCACATGTAGGTCAAGGGTCAGGATGTTAGGTCACAGGAAAATTCAGAAGCTTTTAAAACAGCTGAGGTCAAAAGGTCAGTTCAGAGGTTAAAGGTCAGATCAGTGCACTTACAGTGATGACGTCAGTATCGATGGGGCTCATCTCCACAACATTCGCTTGATACGGCTCATCTCGCCACATGGGGGCGTTATCATTTATGTCCAAAATAGTTATGTTCACCTGCAGTGGAAAGATACTTGGTAGTCATATTTAACATAATAATGCATTGGGTGACACTGCTATTAAAATATAGTGAAAACAGCTATAACAGACACTCATTTTCAATAAATAATTAAATATATTATTAATAATTGTTGACAGTTATGTCAAGGTGGATCAAAGAGTTAGCCATTACTGTAGCAATGCCGGTTTTCTGCTGTGGTCCCACTCCTCCATCCACAGCTCTTACAATCAGAATATACTCAGACTTCATCTCTCGATCCAGAAGAGCTGTGGTGGTGATCTCTCCTACACACACATACAGCCATATTCAGCTCAGACATACATGAACCTGATTACTGACTGTTATCTGAGTTATTCAAAAGGGGCTGATGGTTTGTGAGGCCCTAAAAAAAAAACATGGGGGTTGAAGGGCAGATGTAAATGTGTGTGCTGTTGTCCACCTGAGCGAGTGTTGAGCCTGAACTGTGAGCTGCCCTGCAGGGAGTAGATGAGGGAGACCTGACCAAACTCTCGAGACGCATCCAGGTCTGTGGCGTTCACAAACAACACCGTCGCTCCTGACAGAGAGAGAGATATAAAAGAAAAGGGTAAGAGGATGTAATAAATGTGTGAGACAGACAGCTGCACGAAGAGAAAAAAAACAAGAACAGGTGACAGACAAGTACAGCATAAAGGATGGTCTTCAGACAGGAAGTGGTTAGTGTGCAGAGCTGTGCATTGATGGAGACAGGGTTATGGATTTCGGGATTATCAGAGTGCGTTCAGTACCCGTGACACACGCAAGCACACAACAGACGCCGGACAGAGCAAATGTAATTTCACTTTGATGACTGGAGGCGAGTCTATTGTGTGGAATAAAAGCGTTGAGTGAATAAATGCATGAGAATCATGTCTTTTTCCTCTGCACAAAACCTTCCTGCTCAATTAAAACACAATGGTATAAAACAAGACAGAAACAAATAGATTGAAGGAGTTTTGTAATGTGTCCAGAATGATGCAGCACAGAAAAAAATAAATGCAGCTGAACAGACTAGATTTGCATTTTCTACAGGAAACACTAGTGCTTGCCATGCAGTTTGTTTAGCTGTCTGGTGTGAATGAGAATCAACATTGTTAATTAATTTTGAAAATTACAGTGGCTCCCTTTTGGAAGGAGTTGTACTCAATAGATAGTTAAATAAATGCAAGAATGACAAGTGCAATAACAAATTGTTATACAAATAGACAAGAAAAAAGACAGAATTCAGTAAGCAAATACTATAGTGAGCAGCATTACTCGCATAATACTCACTGATAAATAGTGGGAGATTTTCAAAAATAAACTAAAATTAAAGTAAAGTAAAGTAAAATAAAATAAAATAAAATAAAATAAAATAAATGATTGGCACAAAAACATAACACAACAATGACAACATCAAACAACAAATAGCAGGAGATAAATAAAAATTAAATAAAACCAGCACAAAAACAAAAAATTACAAATGACAACATCACTGGCAAATAGTGGAAAATTGTTTATCAAATAAAATAAAACAAATTAAAATTAAATTAAATTAATGAAATTAATTAAAATAAAATAAAATAAAAATATTAGCACAAAAACAAAAATTACAATGACATCATCAAACAACAAATAGTGGGATATAAAATAAAATCAGCACCAAAAAAATTACAAACGACAACACTGGCAAATAGTGAGAAATTTTAAAAATAAAATAAAATAAAATAAAATAAAATAAAAATTAAATTAAATTACATCATGACAAAAACAAAAAATTACAAATAACATCGCTGGGAAATAGTGGGAAATTTTATAAATTAATAAAATAAAATAAAATATTGCAATGACAACATCAAACAACAAACAGTGGAAGATAAAATAAAATGAATTTAAATGAAATAAAATAATAAAATAAAATAAAATAAAATAAAATAAAATAAAATAAATGATTAGCACAAAAACAAAAAATTACACAAAACAAAACAATAATGACTTGCAAATAAAAACAATATTAAAATAATAAAATAAAATAAAATAAAATAAAACAAAACATCAAACAACAAATTTGATAAATAAAATAAAATATAATCAGCACAAAAACAAATCCAAAACCAAAGCGTGAATGGAGCCTGTTTATTAAGCAGTTCAGGCTTAAGTAATTGCACAAGTTAAACAGGCTTAGAATAAACCTCTAACCAGAGTCTCTGAGGAGTATTTGAATTCTTTGGTTCTGGTTTTGGGTGGTCAGAACCGAAACTAAACTACCAAAAGCCTTCGTTCTAGCTTTGGTAAAAACAGCACTTATTCACACAAAACATTATATTAGTGTGGAACAGAAGTAGTGCACAGCTGGCTGAACATTGTAAATCATCACTGACAGGAATCTAGTTATGCTGTCAGGTTTTGAACACAGTACATGTGCTACATGTTGATGTATTCTTCCATTTTTTGATAATATAATTGTAAATGTACCTGCAACGATGTTCTCGGGTATGTTGACGATATAAGACGGGAGGCTAAACTCGGGTGGGTTATCATTCTCATCCTGCAGAAGGAAAGAGGGAAGAAATCAGTGTTTTAGGTATCTAAAAAGTCTTTAAATATTAACTCATTAATTTTCCACAGGGAAAAAAGAAACAGGTTTTGGTTATAATTAAATGTATTGATGGACTGCTTTCAGGGTTTAATGGAAACGCACAGGCTGTGGCGATGGGAAATTATTCAATATCAGACGCATACACTCTTTTACCACTTCAATTCAGCTCGACGTTCAGTAATAACACAGACACACACGGACGTGGATGTGTCAAACCCCTGCTGTTTTTCAGATGAAACGTGTCTAATCGGAATCATAATAAAAGAGCAGAGAAATGTCAGAGAGAAATTATCCATGGATTAACCGTTCTAGTCAGTGGACCTCAGAGAAAACCAATGAATTCAGAATTAACACACAGATCACACATCACCAAACTGTTTGTTTGTATGTGAGGAACCTGAATCTGAAATAACGGTTCTGATTAATCTTCGTTTTCACCTGATTCTATCATGAATATTTTGGGTTACAAGTTAAGCTCAATCACTTGTGGCGTAACATTAATTTTGACTTGTCTCTCTCCCGTCTCATACACGTCCAACTATTAGAAGCTGCACAAAACAGCTCGTTTTGCTGCTTGATGTTGCAAATTGGTGTGTCTTACCCTATTATTTTAATGTATTATCTTAATTATGAACACACTGGTTTGTAGTGCAGTTTTATTGTTTACTGCACGTTGTTATTCTTCTCGTTATTTCCCTATAGTGGCTAATGAACCGAAAGTCTCACCCATACAGTTGAGGTCAAAAGTTTACATCCCCCTTTCAGAATCATTAAAAATGTTAAATATTTGACCAAAATAAGAGAGATCATACAAAATGCATGTTATTGTTTATTTAGTACTGACCTGAATAAGATATTTCACACAAAAAATGTTTACAAATAGTTCACCAGAGAAAATAATGATCTGGGGGCAAAAGTTTACACCCCCCTGATTCTTAATACTGCATTGTTACCTAAATAACCCACAGCTGTGTTTGTTTGTTTAGTGATAGTTGTTCATGAGTCCCTTGTTTGTCCTGAACAGTTAAACTGCCCGTTGTTCTTCAGAAAAATCCTTCAGGTCCCACAAATTCTTTGGTTTTTCAGCATTTTTGTGTGTTTGAAACCTTTCCAACAATGACTGTATAATTTTGAGATCCATCTTTTCACACTGAGGACAACTGAGGGACTCATATGCAACTATTACAGAAGGTTCAAACACTCACTGATGCTCCAGAAGGAAACAAAATGGATTAAGAGCTGGAGGGTGAAAACAGAATGGAGATGTGTACATTTTTCTAATTTTGCCTAAATATCATATTTTCATTTCATTTAGTACTGCCCTTCAGAGGCTACAGAAGATACTTATACGTTTCCCAGAAGACAAAATAAGTTAAATTTACCGATCTTCAAATTCAAAAAGTTTTCACCCTCCGGTTCTTAACGCATTGTGTTTCCTTCTGAAGCATAAGTGAGCGTTTGAACCTTCTGTAACAGACCCCCTTAGTTGTCCTCAGCGTGACAAAATGGATCTCAAAATCATACAGTCATTTTTCTGAAGAACAGCGGGCAGTTTAACTGATCAGGACAAACAAGGGACTCATGAACAACTATCACTAAACAAAAAAACACAGCCGTGGATCATTCAGGTAACAATACAGTATTAAAAATCAAGGGGATGTAAACTTTTTATAAATTCAACTATTATTTTGTCTATATGTAAACATCTTTTATGTGAAATATCTTAATCAGGTCAGTACTAAATAAACAATAACATGCATTTTGTATGATCCTTCTCAATTTGGTAAAATAATTAACATTTTAATGATTCTGAAGGGGGAAGTCAACTTTTGACCTCAACTGTAGGCTTACTTCCACGTTAAAGAAACAGGTGGATAAAAAAAAGCTAAATTCTGGGTTACAGCGAGTCACTTGCAATGAAACTGAATGAGGACAATCTGTAAAATATAAAATACTCACTGTAACAATAAGTAAACAAAATGTAAACAATGTGTTAATATGATTTTAGGGTAAAATTTTTATCTTACATCTTTGTTTCCATTAAAATGTAACAAACCCTAAAGCAACCGTAAAACAGTCAAAAACTACTTTACAACTCAAATAAAGTGTTTAAACAGAATAATTAATGTAAGCAACTTCAATGTTACCATGGACCACAAAACCAGTCGTAAGGGTAAATTTTTGGAAATTTAGATTTATACATTATCTGAAAGCTGAATAAATAAGCTTTCCATTGATGTATGGT
This sequence comes from Labeo catla, assembly GCA_012976165.1. Classification (NCBI taxonomy): domain Eukaryota; kingdom Metazoa; phylum Chordata; class Actinopteri; order Cypriniformes; family Cyprinidae; genus Labeo; species Labeo catla. Next base: position 130,558 of record VONZ01000748.1, read on the forward strand.
TTGTTAGGATAAGGCAATATTTGGCCTAAATAAAACTATTTGAAAATCTGGAAACTGAGGGTGCAAAAAAAAAATAAAAATAAAAATCAAAAAGAAAATCGCCTTTAAAGTTGTCCAAATGAAGTTCTTAGCAATGCATATTACTAATCAAAAATTAGGTTTTGATATATTTACAGTAGGAAAATTACAACATATCTTTATGGAACATGATCTACCATTTTGACCCATACAATGTATTTTTGGCTATTGGTACAAATATACCTGTGCTACTTATGACTGGTTTTGTGGTCCAGGGTCACATATATATTTTATTTAAAATATAAAAGCATCACATTTCTGCTATTACATCCTTAAAAACTGGACCTTTTGCTTTCATTCTAAGTGCCTCATTCTTATTCATTCATTCAACCATAGACAATTCAAAGTTATTTTCTATAGAAATTAAATTAAAGGAAAAATTATGCATTAAATAAATAGGAAAGAAATTTTTAAAAAAGTAAGTTAAAATTGAAAGTTTAAATTGAGTTAAAACAGTGTTATTAAAAATGTAAACTATTAAAAATTAATCAATTAATTGTAATAAAGCTGAAATAAAGTAAAATATAAATATTAGATGAAAAACCTGAACTTGCAATTAAAAAAGGTTACTTCAGCAACTAAGTGAAATAAAAACAAATCAAAGCAAAATAAAGCACAAAATTACTGAAATTTAAACTAAAGTTTAATTAATAAAATATAGCATTACTGTAATAAAAATAAATTATATATTAGTATTAATAAATAATACTAAAATAACACTGTGTCAAAGTCAGAGTATTTCACCGTTCATTTCGAGTTATTTTCTGTGGTTGATAATATTACACAAATTCAATTACCCTGCTATATATTGTTAAAATACACTAACACTAAAAAGTCTGGGATCAATATTAATAATTTCTAGTATTTTAATAAAATCTTAATATTTTTTAAAGGTTCTTTTGCTTACCAAGACTGCATTTATTTGATCAAAAATACAGTTTAATACAGTAAGATAATATACAAAGAGTTTTATAATTATGAAAAGTAGTATTGTGCAATTATAAAATGATAAAAATAACTATATTCATATTTAAACTATATTTAAAAATATAATGTATTCTTGTGACATGATCCTTCAGCAATCATTCTAATATGCTGATTTGCTGCTCAAGAAACATTATTATCAATGCTGAAAACAGCTGTGCTACTTAATATTTTTGTGGAAACAGTGATATATTCATTTCAGGGTTCTTTTATGAATAAAAACTTTAAAATATTCACAGAATTTTAATAATAATCTTTTGTAATATTATAAGAGTCTTGATCAATTTAAGCATTATTTATTTATTAAAAAAAATTAGTCCAAACACTTATTTACCGCAAACATTTGAACGGTAGTGTAGCTGACATAACATTACAAACGTTTACATATTTTTTTTTCCTCTAATCATCATCCCATAGGATTGCACTCTTTCATAGTGTAGTATATTAAACATTTCCTCCAGAAGCGTCTGTAAAGTGTGAAGGCAGGTGTAGTACTCACAAACAGCTCTATGGTGACTGGAACAGTGCTGTTGAGAGACGGGTTCCCTCCGTCTTTGGCCATCAGAGTCAGAAAGATCAATCCACCTGGAACCTGCTCATAATCCAGAGGACGATTCACGGTGATGACTACATAAACAAACAAACAGGAGTTATGACACTCAAACCGAATAAATATAAAAACAGAAAACAAATATCAGCACATGCTTACTAGACAGCCATCTATAATCCATTTATGAAACAGCAGAGGTCACAAAGGCTTCTCTAAAGGCATTTTCACGCGTTAAGGTGTTAAACCCAAATCCGATTCCCCGCTAAGGCACCGAGCGATGGGGAGCGCATAATGTAACCCATCAACAGCCTGAACAAGCAGTGAAATCGTATTATTAGGTGACTTTGATTTGAACACAGACCTGCGTAGCCCTCCACCACACTGATGCTGAAATATGACCTGAACTGAGTGGCGTAGGTGATGGAGTAGGTCAGGATGTTATTAGGAGGAGAATCCTCATCCGTCGCCTTAGAAAAACACACAGAGGGACACAGAAGGACATTATATCATTATCGTAATGACTGTTTCCAAATAAGTTTCCCCAAACACTTCTACCACTCCTTCCCTCATCTGCTATTGTAGGCAAAAGCATGGAAACCAAGTTGGGCTAGAAGCTGACATCTAGGACTCAAATAAACAGAGCAATGTTTTTGGTAACACTTTAGAATAGGGAACACATATTTTTCTCTGAACAAATTCCTAATTTGCTGCTTATTAGTTAGTAAGGTAGTTGTTAAATTTAGGTATGGGGCTGGATTAAGGGATCTAGAATATGGTGATGAAGAATAATATGTGACCCTGGACCACAAAACCAGTCATAAGTAGCATGTGTATATTTGTAGCAATAGCCAACAATACATTGTATGGGTCAAAATTATCTATTTTTCTTTTATGTCAAAAATCATTAGGGTATTAAGTAAAGATCATGTTCCGTGAAGATATTTTGTAAATTTCCTCCTGTAAATATATCAAAACTTCATTTTTGATTAGTAATATGTATTGCTAAGAACTTCATTTGGACAACTTGGTGATTTTCTCAATATTTCGATTTTTTACACTCTCAGATTACTGATTTCAAATAGTTGTATCTCAGACAAATATTGTCCTATTCTAACAAACCATACATCAATTGAAAGCTTTTTTACTTATTTAGCTCACAGATGATGTATAAATCTCAGTTTTTAAAAAAATTACCCTGATTGACTGATTTTGTGGTCCAGGGTCACATATGTGTATTAATATGTGCTTTATAAGTAATAATACACAGCTAATATGCTAGTAATATGCATGCTAAAAACCAACTTGTTAATAGTAAGAATTGGTCCTTAAAATAAAGTGCTACTATGTTTTTATAGCATTATAATATTTTGCTATTGTTAACTAAAAATATATATATATATATTTTCATTAATTTAAGTAAGGGTAAATGTTTTAAAAAATATTTTTTAATTTATTTTTAATTTTTAAAATAGATCTAAATATTAGAAAAAAAATGAATTAATTAATTAAATAATTGCAATAAAGCTGAAATAAAGTAAAATGTAAATATTAGATGAAAAACCTGAACTTGCAATTAAAAAAGGTTACTTCAGCAACTAAGAATAAAAAAAAATTAAAAAATAAATTAAAACAAAATAAATAAACTACCCCTCCGCCCAAAAAAAGCATAAAATGACCAAAATTTAAACTAAAGTTTAATTAATAAAATATAGCATTATTGTAATAAAAATAAATCATATATTAGTATTAATAAATAATACTAAAATAACACTGTATCAGAGTCTTTCACTGTTCACAAAAAACAAGAATGTTACATCATATTTAAATCTAAATCCCACAAAATGCCAATGTATAAATGTCATTAAATTAAATAGCTGTTCACATAATTTTTGTGCTTTTCAGGTAAATAAACTAAACTAAACTAAACTAAACTAAAATAAAGGTGTAGTGAATACGACAGACGGATTACAAAAACCATGTGAACTGGCAGACACACACAAACAACACACATCGCCGCCTGCTGGTCAGATAAGTACATCGCCTGCCGTCAAACTGTCAATCACAGCACAGATTAGTTCAGACGGCCGAAATTAGTGCTGCCGTGTCCACATGCGGAGAGAATTAAACACTAACAGAGACGTGCTGAACACTAACAGAGTGACTGACCCACAATAACATGTCAGAACAAGGCTCAGGCACAAGTCTACAAGAGCTGTTCACATTCCTATACATCTCAATGGCTCTTTCTTCATTTCACATTCTTGCTCCAATTGTGCTTGACTCATTGGTGCATTTTTCTCTGAAAGAACACTTCCCATTCATTTTGATACACATCCACTTCTCAAAATCAAACATCACCCTATTGTCTATGACTAATTATTCTGTCTTACCATAAAACAACGATTACAAAACATTTCCTCATTCTAGTTTATCTTCCACCTGTTTTTACAAACTTCACATCTCTTTATGTTTCTCACCCGGGCTCGGACTACTTGTTGCGGAGCCTGTTCGTTCTCCATAAGTGAACCCGTATACGCCTCCTTCTGGAAGACTGGTGCATTGTCGTTTACATCCAACACATTAATGCGAAGGCGTCCCGTAGTCTCCTCCCCTCCTCCATCACGGGCTAATATGGTTAGCGTAAAGCGCCTCATGAGCTCATAATCCAACCGGTCTCGCAGAGTCACCCAACCCGTCTCAGCATCCAATGAAAACCTGGGGGAGGAGTTAAAGGAGTTTTTTTTTAAAGAAGTCCCTTCTGCTCACCAAGCATGCATTTATTTGATCCAATGTACAGCAAGAACAGTAAATGTTGAAATATTTTTACTATTTAAAATAACTGTTTTCTATTTGAATACATATTATAATATGTAATTTATTCCTGTGATTTCAAAGCTGAATTTTTAGCATCATTACTCCAGTCACATCCTTCAGGAATCAGTCTAATATTCTGATTCTGCAATTCCTGCTGGTGCGGGAATCAAACCAGCGACCTTTGGGTTACGAGCCCGACTCTCTAACCATTAGGCCATGACTGCCTTTTTTGATGAATAGAAAGTTCAGAAGAACAGCATTTATCTGAAATAGAAATATTTTGTAACATTATATTTGTCTTTATCATCAGTTTCGATACATAAAGTATTATTAATTAATAATTATTAATTACAATAATTTCTTTCCTAAAAAAAAATTGGATCTTTCTATTCATCAAATAATCAAAAAATATACTTAACTGAATGTTTTTTTTTTTTTTCTTGAATTGCAAATCAGCATATTAGAATCATTTCTGAATTATCATGTGATACTGAAGACTGGAGTAACAATGCTAAAAATTCAGCTTTGAAATCACAGGAATAAATTACATTTTAAAATATATTCAAATAGAAAGCAGTTATTTTAAATAGTAAAAATATTTCACAATTTTACAGCTTTTGCGGTATTTCGGATCAAATAAATGCAGGCTTGCTGAGGAGAAGAGACTTCTTTAAAAATCTTACTGTTCAGAAACTTTTGACTGGTAGTGTACATACATACTTCAAATAAAATAATAATAAACAAAAATACTATGCAACACTTTATTACTGAAATTAGCTGATAACTGGACGTTGCTAATCTAATTAAGTGGTTAATGTCATGAGACAATGTAGTATAAGCCTACTATTTATATTAATGCATGTTTTATAAACTTTAAAAAATAAAGTATATAGAATTACTGTGTAAATGGTTTTCCAGTATTTAAATTGAATCACAGGCACAGAAGAAATCAGTGTACGGAAACAGGAGAGAAAGGCATGCAAATCTACAGAGATGTGGATTAAATTAATCAGAGGAAATTAATGAATTAAACAGGATGCTGTATCAGTGTGAAAGGTCACAGTATGTTAATGAATGATAATCTCACTGGTCTGGCTCATCGCTGAAGTAATACCGAACCACTCCAAACGTGCCAATGTCATTATCCGTGGCCTGTGGAGAGAAACACACAAACAGAGAGCAATGAGCATCATCAAGACACATACTCTTGGTCGTTCTGTACGTCAATGTGTGTGTTTGTGCATCCTTGAGTGTGTTTCAGTGTTTTAATATTGAGATGGTGTCAGCATCCCCTGTCCTACCCTACAAAGTACTCTGTTCTGCACGATTAACGCTGAAACACACACACACACACACACACACACACACACACACACACACACACACAACACAGACACACACACACACTCTTCAGGAAGGACCATAAGGGGAAGAACTCTCCTCACACCAGATGGGCTGGCATGAACTGGCCGCCCTGTCCTCTATCCTAAAACAACACAAGCTTTTGCTTCACCTCAGAACCGCCTTTAGAAAAGTAAAGTAAAAGAAAGTAAAGATGAGGGACATCACATGAGTAATCTCACTGAAATGATAACACACACATCTACACTTGCTCAGCCTTATTTTTGCTGCTGTTTAAACCCCAATGAGTCGCCTTCATGTCATTAGATTTGGATTGCTCTATAAAAACAGCAACTCCACATGTTATACAGAAGTGAATGCACAGGAGTCTTGACTTTCAATTAATTATAAAAAAAAATGTTTGATTTTAGATAATGTTATACTCTAATGAGCATAACTATACATATACTCACAAGTACTGGCTAAAACAGTCAAAAGCCCCGACCCCAAACGCACACCATTGGTTAAGAGAAGCTTTCTATTGCTAACTACAACTAATAGCTGTTATAAAATACACATTATGGATGAAAAACCTACATTTAAACTTGAACAGAAATTAGAAATGTTGCCTTAGCAATTAACTGAAATAAAAAGATGAAAATGACATTAAAATGGAAAAAAAGTTAAAAAGAAACATTAAAAAACCCAAAACTAATAAAAATGACAAAAATACATACAATTACTAAAGCTAAAATGAAAACAAATATATACAACGTTTAAATATTAATCAATACTGTAATCGCACACAATTAACACCAAAATCATTTTTAACTTTAAATTATTTTAGCTATTTTATAATGAAAAGCTTATTAACACTACAATTCAAAAGCTTGGACTTATTTGATCAAAAAACAGTAATATTGTGAAATACTGCAGTTGAAAATTCTTTTAATGTATTTTAAGATATAAGTGATGCAAAGCTAAATTTTACTGCTCTAGAAACATTTCTTATTATTATCAATGTTAAAATCAAAGTTGTGCTTTTTAATGTTTTTTTTTTATGGAAACAGCATTTGTTTGAATTCCCTGGTTGGAAAAAAATTCTTTCCTTCTTTCTTTAAAATAAAATAATAAAATGAAATGAAATGAAATGAAATGAAATAAAATAAAATAAAGCACAGAACCAACAAAAAAAAAAATCTTTCTTTCAAAAAATAAATATTGTAGTGCATAATCAACACTTTATTTACTGTCACTTTTTATCAATTTAATGCAAAAATAAATAAATAAATGAAAATATACAAAAATAAAATCAAATCAATAAATAAAATGAAATAAAACTATTAAAAATAAATAAACTAAACTTTTGAAGTGTAGTGCATAACCAACTTTTCTGCATTAAAACTTTTCTGTATTTTCTCTCTTAATGAATCCATTCACGTCCAAAAACTATCAAGGTAGACATGTACAATAGTAACACCTTGGAGCACGATATAAACCACCTATATGAATATTTAATCATTCAGTATCAAAGCATGTTACATTTTTTTTCCTGAAAATAGGAAATAGTGTTTCCAGAAACCACAGTGACAGATGCTGAATTTGGCACTCATCAACATCACAAAAACTGTCCCAAATGACACTGCATTTGACAATAAATACAGCACAAGAACATTAACAGAAATCCCAGTGAAGTAGTGTTGTGTAATAGCATACAGACAGCATACAGTGTGAGTGTGTGTGTGCATGCAGAAATAAAGTTGTTTTTCATGCAGAAAACAGATTCAAACCTGACTTGTATCTTTATGCAAATTAATACAAAAGGTTGAAAAAACAAGTCAGTGCAGAAACAACAGCGCAGCTGTGTATGTGTGTGTGTGTGAAAGAAAAACCAAATGTGACAAGCGACGCTTTTCTAACACACACACTCACACAAACGCCAAGTGTAACATCTGTTAGATCCTGATATAGAGAGAATTTGGTTTCTATTTTGGAAATGATAATCCATCAAAGCAGATGTGCAGGTGTCTGTTATCAGACAGTTGTTATTGGGGCTTGATTTGGTGGGCTGAAACTGATCTGTAGAGTTTTCCGCCGCTATTTGCTGTAATTATACATGTACACACACACAGTTTCATTCTCAGTAGCCTTTTATAGTCAGACTTTGCCAATAGTGAACGTCTGGTCCAATTTGCAGCTTAATCCAGCCAAGAACTGGTCACTTAGATGGGAATAGACCATCTGATGACATTTCAAGTGACCAACCATAGTTTGTTCTCTTTAAGTGACCTTTAAGGGCAGAAATTAATGAGGCCATAATAACAGACAGGTTGTACGAACACCAGAAACATGAGCCTTCCAAATGTACAAATACATAAAATTTCATGAATATGACCAGAACAAAGCAGAATATAAAAGTGTGCAAGAGGAAATTGTTAACTTGAATATTAAGGCCTAATCCCAATTCTATTTTATTTTCTATATTTAAACATTTTTTTTTTTTCGAATAACATGACCGTAAATATGAACACAATTGAATGCAACATTAAACAAATGATTACTTTTCATTTAAATTTTTATTAACGCCAAACATGCTTATATTTATGGGTCTTCTTGTTTGCTTGCCATCCATTGCCGCTGTAAACTGTTTTTGCTGAGATAATTCTCATACTCCTTTGTTTGAAGTGTGGTCCCAAAAAATCTTTGTTTGAAGGGCTATCTGGACCTTTCCCCTACCCCTATGCCTCCAACCAAAAGAGAATCGAGACACCCCTATCCCTTCACATGACAAGTGTAGGGGTAAGGGGTAGAAATGGGATTGGGCCTATGTGTCTTAAATGTCTTTGTCTTGTATTAAATGAACCTCATAAAAACGTCAGCAACTGGATCTCCCTATAAACCTTAAAACAACAACAACAACAACAACAAAAATCAATTAATTAATTAAATTTAAAAAAACCCTGTGCACTACAAAAACTGTGTAAAGCCAGTTATACTTTACTTTATCCTTCATTTGCAGTGTCATAAATAATAAACACATTTAAACAAATTTATAAATGCAAAGGTATGCTTCGAAGCCTGTTTCCCTACTCAATATCGCAATTGTAAGTTTACATCTTTTTTCTTTTTTTTCTCAGAATTGTGTGTATCTCGCAATCCTGACTTTTTTCTCACAATTGTGGCTTTTTTTCCCCCTCAGAACTGCATGTATCTTACAATCTAACTCTTTTCTCGCAACTGCAAGTTTACATCTCGCACTTCTGACTTTTTTCTCAGAATTGTGAGATATAAACTCGCCGTTGTGGCTTTTTCTTAGAATTGCATGCATCTCACTATTCTGACTTATGAGATATAAACTTGCAATTGTGGCTTTTTTCAGATTTGTGTGTTTCTCACAATTCTGACTTTTTTTTTTCCTCACAACTGCAAGTTCATATCTCACAACTCTATTTTTCTTCCCTCAGAATTCCATGTATCTCGCAATTCTGACCTTTTTTTCTCGTAATCGCGAGTTTACATCTCACAAGTCTGACTTTTTTCTCAGAATTGTGAAATATAAACTCAGTTGTGACTTTTTTCTTAGAATTTTGTGTATCTCACAATTCTGACTTTTTTCACAGAACTGTAAGATACAAACGCACAACCGTGGCTTTTTTTTTTTTAGAATTGCATGTATAAAATCAGAATTGTGAGATAAATCAATTGTGTACCTCACAATTCTGACTTTTTTCTCAGAATTGAGAAATATAAACTCTCAATTGTGACTTTGCTCAGAACTTTGAGATATGAACTCACAGTTGTGATTTTTTTTCTTAGAACTGACATACATTTGCAATTGTGACTTATAACTCGCAACTGCGACTTTATAACTTGCAATTGCACGTTTATATCTCACAATTCTGACCTTCTCACAATTGTGATATAAACTCGCAATTGTGAGTTATAAGTGCAGTTCTGAGGGGGAAAAAAGACAAAAAGATATTTTCTCAGAATTGTGAGTTTATATTACAGTTCTGACTTTGTATCATGTAATTCTGAGAAAAAATGCAAATTTATATCTTGCAATTCTGGTTGTATAACTCACAATTTAGAGTTTATATCCCACAATTTTGATTTTATATCTCTCGGATGTGAGATGTGAACTCACAATTGCGAGAAAAAAGTTGCAATTACCCTTTTTTTTGATTGAGTGGTGGAAACGGAGTTCCATAGTTTCTTGATTCCCACAAAGGACTCCCAAAAGACATTTTACATGCACATACATCAAATATACACATTTGTGTTATAAAAATGACCAGAAGCTGCTGAATTAAAGCATGTAATATCGCAAGGTTGTGTGATAATGTAGCATAGGCCTCCTACAGTTTTTAAACATTTATCATTGCATAATGATAATTTTGTTTTACAAACTCATTAGAGAAAAAAAAATAGTATAAACCATAAAAATTGTTTAAAGGCAGCTAATTAGATTCAGCATGGCTGATAATGACCAATTAGCATCCAGAACTGGAACTGCTCGTTTTATAATCAGTGAAAAGTGTGTGGCTTCACTCCAATTTGCTCTTTTATTTAGTGATTTCTGTTTGTTGCACTGCATTTTAATCTGAGACTCTGCCAAAAATGTATAGTCTTAAGTCTGGTCTTCAGCTAACATATAGTGTTTCGTTCTACATCGATGGGATATTTTTGTAGGAGTCTGCCTGCGGAGTCTATATTGGGTGTTTGTCGCATTTGACAAAATCCCTTTTGATGTGTGTGAATCCCAGAGCTTGTGCCTGTAGAGCGTGATGGACTGTGTTCCCGATTAAATTATTTTAGGCTGATTCTCATTGAAATGGAACGTCAAATTTGATGTTCTTTAACAGCTTTACTTAATTTTTTGTCAAGGTAAGCATAATGATGTAAGAGCTTGTTGTTTAATTTCTCTCTCTGGCGAGCGTTGTGTGATGGATCACGGCTGGGTGCTGGTAATGGGGTTTCAGTTGACTGGCGGTGCTGCTGGTGTACAGGGTCATAGAGTTGTGTGAGTGTGTGCTGCTGTCAGTGCCACTATTAGAATCCATGATTCAACCGTGGCCTGATGATGACCTCACCCTCTGTGCGTGTTTGTGAGTGTGGATTATGACCAGCGCTCGCCTGGTGCCACTCTACAGTGTACTCAGCCAACCGGCCAAAACAGTTTGTTACAAAAATATTGCCAGAGTTTTACTGTGACACGAGTAGAACACCAACAGACTAAAACATACACTTCTTTCTTCTCAATAATCGAAAAAACAGCCAGTCAGTGTGTGATCTGTGAAGAAAAGAAACAAACTACCAAACAAAAGAAGAAAGGGAAAGAACCAAAGAAAGAAAGAACAAATAAACGAAAATGAACAAACAGAAAACAGAAAGAAAAAAAACAAAAAACAAATATAAAACAAATATATAAATTACAAACAAAATGAAAACTTCTTAATCAAAAATACAGAAAGGACAAACAAATCAAAAATTAAATCTTTCTATCCTTTTTCTTCTCTATAGTTTTCCTTAATACGCTTTTCCAATAACAACAATAGAATAAACAAACTAACAAAACAAAAAAACAGAAAAGGTGAAAAGTGAAAGTGAAAAATAAATATACTAAAATCTATTTGAAATACACTTATTTCATGCTAAGTATAATACAAATACATTTACATATTTATGTACTTAATAAAAATACTAATTTTTTACTTTTTAGAGTATACTAAACTGGTAGTCTGCTAAATTGGGACAACTAATTTTGTACTTAATGCACTTTAATTGTTAAGTAGCATTGAGGTCCAACTAAAGATATACTTAAGTATATCTGATTGTGCACAACTCCGTATGTGTTACACAAAATGAAGCACTTGCCAACTCCTTTTTGCACGTTGTGTAATTCTAATACTGTGGGGACTTATATGCACATGTTCTTTGACTGTCCACTTATTTGTAAATTTTGGGATAAGGTTTTTTTTTTTTTAATTGTTACAGAAATATGTGATAATTAATTAATCTTAATTTGAATGCTTATCAGCATAGAGTATTTCACACTGCACTAACTGCAGCAAAAAAAGTAATCTTTAAAATCTGGCATGAACCCACATTCCCGGCTGACAAAGTATGGCTCATAGAACTAAAAAAATATTGCGCTGTTAGAACGCTCAACAGCAAGGATCAACAGAGCTAAGCCAAGAACAATTAAGGCATGGTCAGAATTTATTGAGAAACTTTCAGATATAATAACTCGATAGACTAAAGATTGTTAAAGATAAATGTATGTCACCCCATAGTTTTCCTTTTCCTATTTGTATTTTTATTTATTTATTTATTTATTTATTTATTCATTTATTTATTTTAAGGCAAACTCTGGTCTGTATATAGTTTTGTAAGCCAGGTATGCTGGCTGTTCTTTACTAAAAATAAACAATCACAAAAAAAAGTATATATGATTGTGCTAATTTTGCATTTTAAATATCTTACATTTACATACCGATATTATTTAAAGATCATTAATAGTGACATTAAAACATATTGTAGGCTTAATATTAAGAAACGTGCATTGTGCACAAGTAGTACTCTAAGTTAAGTTTAAATAACATTTTCAGTAAGTCTCGAGCAATAAGTCAGTAAATATATTAATAGATTATATTAGATATATTATATTTATAGTATAATAGAATATATTAATAGAATATTAATAGGGTGCACATTTTTTACCCTGGTTCTCATAAGAGTACCTGGAGATTTTGTTTGGTCCTCACACTGCACATAGTGTGACCCATTAAATTAAATAACTATAAAAAAACTATTAAAAAAAAATAAAATAATAATAATATTATTAAACTATTAAATTATTAAATAAAATAATAAACAAAATAATTAAGCGTGTTGTTATATTTTAAAATAAAAAGGGAGCATTACATAAAAAAAAAACAATTATATTATAGGAAATTTAAAAAATAAAATGATAATATTTACTTTTTTAAATGAATTTTTAAAAAACTGAAAATACGCAAGGGCAAGGCTAAATAAATATTATCAAATAAAAACAAAATGAATAAAAGGACAACCAAGGACAGAGAAAAAACAGACAGATCAACAAAAAAGGATAAAAAAAAAAAACTCAATCTTTCTTTTTTCTTCTGTATAGCCTTCCTTTATACAGCTTTCTACAAACAAACAAAAAATAAGCACATGACAGAAAAATAAAAAGGGAACAAACAAATGGACATGAAAACAAAAATTGAACAAATGGATCAACTGAAAATACAGTAAAAGAAAATGAGTATAAGCAACAAACAGGGACAGAGAAAACAAAAATGAAACATGAACAAAATGGACAAAACAAAAGGTAGGAACAAAAAAGAAACAAATTGAATGAACTGAACAAAGTAGAAAAGCAAACAAAAGAGATAAAAAGAATAAAAAACAAACAAACAAAAGACTCCAAATTTCTCTTTTTTTCCTCACACCTTTACATCTCTCATGTATTTATAATTAAAAAATAAAATATGAGAATAAAACACAAAATTAATAAAAGAAACAAACAGGGACAGAGGAAAAACAGACAGATTAACAAACAAACAAACAAAAGATAGAAAATAAACAAATTTGACTCAATCTTTCTTTCTTTTTTCTTCTCTATAGCCTTCCTTTATACAGCTTTCTACAAACAAACAAAAAATAAGCAAATGACAGAAAAACTAACAAAAAGAGAACAAACAAATGGACAAGAAAACAAAAATTGAACAAATTGGATAAACTGAAAATACAGTAAAAGAAAAGAACAAAATGAAAATAAGGAAGGGACAGAAAAAACAGAGAAAATCATAGACTCAGTCTTTCTTTTGTCTTCTCTATAGCCTTCCTTTATATAACTTTCTTCAAACAAACAAGCAAACAAATGGCAGAAAAAAAGAGAAAATGAACAAATGGACAAAACAAAAGGTAAGAAGAAAAGAAGAACAAAAGAGACAAAAGTAAACAAAAAAGACAAAAAGGAAAAAAAAAATTAAAAAATAAACAAAAGACTCTCATTTTTAAAGTTTACCACAAGAACAAACAAAATAACAAGAGGATCAAAAACTTAAAAATAGCAAAAAAACAAGTGAACAAACAAACCAGCAAGCAAAAAATAAAAGAAAGCATTTGACTTTCTCTCTTCATTGTCTTCTCTATCGCTCCTTCATGCCCTTTTGCACAAACAAAATCCTCCCCTTTTCTTCAGGCTCTGCCCTCACAATTCTCTCTGTTTACCTCTCTCCCTCTCTCTCAGCGTGATTGACAGGCCCATAAGTGCAGTGATGACAGTGCCGGGGCTCCGGGTGTTAGTGTGACAACAGTCGCTACGATGACAGGAGACTTAATGCAGGTCAGGTGAGATAGACGGGGATCAGAGCGGAGAGAGGATGGCAGAGGTGATAGCATCTCTCTCTCTTTCTCTTTCTCTCTCTCTCTCCTCCATCCCTTCTTCATGCTCATCTTTTCTGCTCAGTCTGGCAAAGACACACACCTGAATCTCCAGACAGCAGCCCAACAGAAACACAAAGACACTAAAACTTAAGTAAAAGAGCCGAGGAATGGCATGGATGTGCACCTGATAGTTTTGACCAAACTGTGAAAAGACGGTTCTCTCTGACTGACACGTGTCAGACAACATCTCAGCGCGAATGAAAGCGAAAGTGACACCAGGGTGAGGAGAGACCCTCAACAGAGATCCAGCTATGACAGATGAGACAAGAGACCATCAACAGAACGAAAAAGCCTCTTTTCATTCACTCAGATCAAACAGCCAACAACACTTAGTGCCATGACCACAACATAGAAACAAACAGAAACCAATCTGAAGGATCATGTGAAAATTCAGCTTTGCATCACAGAAATAAATTACATTTTAAAATATACTGAAATAAAAAACAGACATTTTGGACTACAATAATATTTTACAACATAATTAATATGACGCTTTAATTGAGTTCATATTAAGTTTAAAAACAATCAACTGAAATTACTGAGCAGAAACAGTGAGATCTGCTTGCAGTTAGTTAAATCAAAGTTCACTCTGCAAAAAGCACATTAGGTGAACTTAATAACTTTTGAGAGACACCATTAGCTACTTAATTAATACGCTGGAACAAGTTTCCTCAAATGTTCTGAGTAAATTTGACTTATTAGGACACTGAATGTGTGTGAGAGATAGTATTAGTCTCGGTGGTCAAAGTGAATCTGTGACTAAGCTGTTAGTGACACGTTAATCCAACGGAGCAATCTGCCAAAATACACACATATCGAGGCCTACACTCCTCTGAGACCCTTAGGGCCTCACTAATCTACAGAGATTAGCTGAAAAATGTCTGTAGAAGTTACAATCGGACTAAGCATTCTTATGGGCACGTCCAAAAGGAAAGGTGATTCATAAATGGATAAAGTGCAGCTTTAGAATAAGTAATTATTCAGAAAAAAGTTTCTTTTATGGGTAAGATTGGTCTGTAGTAATTTCATTAGCTTTATTTGAAAATAATAAAAGCATACATTTTGTTCTCATTTAAAAAAGCTAGTGAGAGTATATGAAGACATTAATACATATGAAATATATCAAAACATGCCAAAGAATGAACCCTGTGTACATAATATTATATTATATAACAATTCAATGTAATGTATACACTTTCATTGGGCTAGAGTTTTAAATAAAAAGGTTGGACAATTTTTTTTTTTTTAGACCAAATGCACAATGATGGCATAATAATGACAAAATGATGTCATAAAATGTAATTTTATTTTATTATCTGCCAGGATTTTCAGTTCTCCACAAATCACAGCATTTTATTTTATTTTGTTTTATTAATAGCCAATAAGCCTTGCAGTTTGTGCATTATATACAGGGAAAACTGTAACATATCTAACTGGACATTTTGTGCAATTTGACAGTAAATGCTGTTAATTGTACAGTTTTTACGTGTAAAAACATAAAATAAAATAAAGAATACATCAGCGTATAATTTACAGCCAAAAACTTTCCCAGAATTTCCTGTGTGTCACTCCACATTTAAAGGTATTTTGTTTAAATAATCATGTTTCTTAATAGTTTTTGTTATTACTTATGTACATTAGGGCTTTATGTGTTGCATTACTTAAGTGTCATGTGTATCACCATGTTTGTGTTTTGTGTATGCGTGAATAACTATGTGCATCTTTTGTGTATCGGTATTCACTTCAGCATTATTTGCACCACCAGCATTATTACCATGGCTGTCAGTATAAAGGCAGGTACAAGACAGATTTTCGTGCTAACTTTCTAGTTAGTAAATTACATAATACTGTATACTGTTTTATACTGTAAAAATGTGTTCTGTAATCTGTTCTGTAAATTGTTTCTGTTTTTTTTTTTTTTTAAAAATTACAAATTTATTTTGGCAACCACAACTGCCAAAATTAGTAAAAGTATTTTTTTTAC
Source organism: Labeo catla (assembly GCA_012976165.1). NCBI lineage: Eukaryota > Metazoa > Chordata > Actinopteri > Cypriniformes > Cyprinidae > Labeo > Labeo catla. The sequence goes on from VONZ01000748.1 coordinate 146,787, forward strand.
AGTATATATGTAAAAATAAAATTCCCTAAGAATCATATACACATATACAAATATTACAATTTCAACAAATTAAATTCCCCAAGAATCATCACACAACAGGAAAGACAAGTGCTGCCTCAGGGTGATTTCTGAGTCTTATCAACTGTTTACTGAATAAACCTATTACAGCAATTAGATAAACACACACACACACGCAAGATGAACGTCTTAACAAACTGGAGGACCGTGATAAGAAAATGAGTAAAAGAGTGATTTAAAGAGAGAGGAAAAATGGCAGGAGAATGATGAGAAGCGCTGCGGACAGAGAGCGAGAGAGAGAGAGAGATCAGCTTTCCCTTCACATTTGGCCACAACAACATCAAAAAATGGGGATTAAAATAAGCGTGACAGGAACAACACCGCCAAACTACATCAGAATAGTGAAAGAGAGATTTGGCAACATGAATATGAGGTCTGTATTTAGCCAACGGCTATACTTTATAGACAGACCATCATCAGCGACTGTCCTCCTTCTCCCTGCTCTTTATGATTAAAGCGAAAAAAAATTAAGACTCAAAGCAAAGAATGATGAGAGAAAATTGAGAACAGAAACCCAGATAAGGAAATATGACCACTTATGTCAAAAGTACAGATCCTCTCCTCTTCTTCATTAACTCTAATGTGAGTACTAGTAGTGCCTGTGTGTATTTCAGACCTTTCCAGTCAAAGCGGGCTGATAACAAAGCAAATAAGCTGCAAACTGGACCCGAATTTATGCAACAAGACAAAAATGGCTATGTGAGACTACAAGTGGCTGAAAAATAACAGTAAACATTGGTGGTAAAAAAAAAATCAGCATTAGATAGACAGGCAGAGCAGAGTCAAAGGCTCTTTCCAAAGCGTTTAAGAGAACATTTTAGTCAAATCAGTTGAGTTCATTATAAATGAACTGCAAATACTGGAAAGTATTGATTAAAACAGCACAATCTAATTAATTAACAAATGCGTGTGCGCTGATTATTTTAGCTTTTTAGTGCCAGTAGCTTAGCAACATGTTAAGCAGTACAAAGAATAATTAATGCAAAAATGATTCTTTTCTAACCCAAAATGACTATTTTGGGGTCAAATGTCCAGATGAGTATGTACACACACACAAACTAACAAAACTTCTCAGGAAAAATAATGTGCAAACAAACACAAACATAGACCCATGAACATAGACTGATTCAAACCATGAACCGGCAAACACATACGCACTCAAAGGGCCAGAAATCCATTAGCGCTATAATGGCTGAAGGAAAAGCGTGCGTATAAATGCAAGTGAAAATAATAAATAGGACATGGAGAGATGCAAACAAACCGTAGCCAAAAGACAGACTGAAAACAAAGAAGCAATTTAGCAGATATGAGCTGCCCTCATCTCATGAGACACATACAAACTAAATCACTATAAATATTTATAATGATAACCACTGCCGTCACCGATAAATATTAAACAACGTCTCTGCGTGTGTGTTTGTGTGTGTGTAAGTATGCCTTATCAAACACACAGTAGGTTGTGTATACGGGGGTTTTGTGAAGCATGACTTTGCAAAAAATGGCTGTTTGAAAATAACAAATAGTAAAGATTTATATTTAAAAAAAAAAAAAAAGAAAAAAGAAAATGATAAAAGACTTTTCATGGAATAAGACAAAACAACTTGGTGAGATTATCCAATACAAGGCAAAAAAATGGGATTTGACAAAAGATAAAAAATAAAATAAAATAAAACCAACAATCCGATAACCAGAAAAATGTTAATATTGTAAAAATATTGTAAAAATCAACTTTAATAAATTAAGTTGTTTTTATGCAGTCAATTAGACATACTTAGACAAACAGAATCCAGGAAATAAAACAGAAGAGAGAAAAAAAACAAAAACAAAAACAAACAGTTCATAGGGCCCTCATTTTTTTTTTTTAATTATAGGGCCTTTATGTTTGTTAAACTTTAAAAAAAAATGTATGTTAATTTGTATAAGCTTCATAATTTTAATTAATTAGACTTGCTTTTAAATGAACAAAATGTAATTTAACCATTAAAAAACGAGTCCTTAAAAATAAAAATGGAAAAAACAGAATCAAGAAAAATTAAAATGGAAAAAACGGAATTTGGAATAAAATAAAACGGAATTGGGGGTCTTTTGCCACACCTGTAATATCAAGTATATATATTACTTGGATGCATTAAATTTACCAAAAGTAACATTAAAGATTTTTACATTGTAAATACAAGAAATACAAATCTATTAAAATACAAAATATACTGTTTTTTTTTTGCTTTTGGTTAAATGCTTTGATATGGAAACTCATTTCCGCCCCTGAAAAAAAAAATAAGGGTAATGTTCAGTTTACATTTCACATTCTTACTTTTTCTTTTTAAAATTGCAGGATGCAAACTTACAATTCAGATTTTTTTCTCTGAATTGTGAGATACAATCTCAATTCTGAAAAATTAAGTCAGAATTCTGGGATATAAACTTGCTAATCTGACTTTTTTTTCAGGATTGCGTGATATAAACTTGCAATTGCGAGTTATAAAGTCTGAATGTGAGACAAACACGCAATTCTGAAAAATAATATATTTTTGAGAGTTTATATCTCAGTAAACTCGCAATTACAAGTTAAAGCCAGGATTGCAGGATATTAAGATCGCAGATCTGACTTTTTTCCTCATTATTGTGTGATGAAAACTTGCAATTGCAAGTTATAAAGTCTGAATTGCAAGACAAATTCTTAGGAAAAAAGTCACAATTGTGAGTTTATACTGTATCTGGCAATTCTGATTTTTTTCTTTCAGAATTGCGAGACATAAACTCACAATTGTGACTTATCTCAGAATTGTAAGTTTATATATCAATATTGTGATTTTTTCCCCCCTCAGAACTGCGAGTTTATATCTTCCCATTCTGATTTTATAACACGCAATTGAGAGTTATATTTGTGAGATATAAACTCACAATTCTGAGAACATATCAGTCTTTTTTTCCCCTCAAAACTGGACTTTATAACTTGCAATTGCAAGTTCATATCTTACAAATTGGAGAAAAAAAGTCAGAATTGCGAGATATAAACTATAAACAAGTTGATATCTCGCAAATTCTTACTTTAAAACTTGCAATTGTGTGTTTATATCTCACAATTCTGAGGAAAAAAAAGTCATAATTGTGAGACTAAAAAGTTGCAATAACCTTTACTTTTTATTCAGGGCGAAAATGGGCTTCCATAGCCTTGGTGAGCAAAAGAGACTTAGCGAACCAAACATTTGAACAGTAGCTGAACAAATCTCACAGACGCATCTGTAGATCACATGACAGGATATTAGCCCCCTGCTGCATGGGAATCATTCAAAGAAACAGGCCATGTTCACCTCTGAATCCCCTACTGCAGATCATCTAAGCCTGCTGAATGAAACCTTGGTTTGAGGTCCACAAACACAAGCACACAGCTGTGATGTCAGACTACACCAGCTTTATAAAGCAGCTACTGTATTTCCACAAAGTGAGGTTCTCTTGAAACAACAAGTAAGCTTCCTTTATGACAGAAACGGAACCTCACAAGTGTCCAATCTTTAACCTACACAAGTAGACATGAGTCAATAACAGCTGGGAAACACCATGCTAATTGACTGCATATTTGCTAATTAACTTTACCTGCATCACAGTGAATGCGTTGGATCCCACCTGCCTTAACAGCTCGCTGAATAATGGCACACCGTGAAAGGTGATGCTATTGAGCTGTGAGTCTGCAGCTGATTTTACAGGCCTATGGTGCAGGATCACAGCACTAAACTCACTTAATGAAATAAAAGAGCTTTTATGACGATGTTAAAAAGACAGACAGCATGGATTCACAATTCAGATAATATGAGCGGGTAATAAGTGATCGTTAAGGGTTAATGAGGCTATATTTATTGGGTGATATAGTCTGGGAGAGTGTTAAAGAGACCATGTCATTGAAAATTTGAAGGAAAAAGGCTTTTCTAGCACTTTGGAAATAAAACATAAGTGGCTAAACAGCGTTCTGTGTAGCAGCTATGGCTCTGCTATCTTCCCGAAGAAGATCAGCATTAGGAAAGAGTGAACTTTGTGAAGCAATTTCAGATGTGAAAAGTTTAGCATAACAGAGGTCATTTCCTTTGTTTAAACGTTTGGGGTCAGAAAGATTTTTAATGTTTTTGAAGAAGTCTTTTCTGCTCATCAAAGCTGCATTTATTAGATTGAAAATACAGAAAAAACTGTGATATTGTGAAATATTATTGCAATTTAAAATAATAGTTTTCTTTTTTAATGTATTTTAAAATAGCACTTATTTCTGTGATGCAAAGCTGAATTTTTTTCAGTCATTACACCAGTCTTCAGTGTGTCTTCATGATCCTTCAGAAATCATTTTAATATACTGCTTTATTATCAATGTTGGAAACAGTTTTTCCACAATTCTTTGATGAATAAAATGTAAAAAAAAAAAAAAAAAAAAAATATTTAAAACAGAAATCCTTTCCAACAACAGATCCAACGTTTGGGGTCAGTATTTTTTTTCTTTCTTTCTCTGAAAGAAATTAATACTTTTATTCAGCAAGGATGTACACTGACCAAAATCATAAACGCAACACTTTTGTTTTTGCCCCCATTTTTCATGAGCTGAACTCAAACTTCTAAGAATTTTTTCTATGTACACAAAAGGCCTATTTCTCTCAAATATTGTTCACAAATCTGTCTAAATCTGTGTTAGTGAGCACGTCTCCTTTGCCGAGATTATACATCCACCTCACAGGTGTGGCATATCAAGATGCTGATTAGACAGTATGGTTATTGCACAGGTGTGCCTTAGGCTGGCCACAATAAAAGGCCACTCTGCAAAATGTGCAGTTTTATCACACAGCACAATGCCACAGATGTCGCAAGTTTTGAGGGAGCATGCAATTGGCATGCTAACTGCAGGAATCCACCAGAGCTGTTGCTGTGAATTGAATGTTCATTTCTCTACCATAAACCATCTCCAAAGGCGTTTCAGAGAATTTGGCAGTACATCCAACCTGGCCTCACAACCGCAGACCACGTGTAACCACACCAGCCCAGGACCTCCTAAAGAATTTCTTCACAAACTGTCAGAAACCGTCTCAGGGAAGCTCATCTGCATGCTTGTCGTCCTCATCAGGGTCTCGACCTGACTGTAGTTCGTTGTCGTAACCGACTTGAGTGGGCAAATGCTCACATTCGATGGCATCTGGCACTTTGGAGAGGTGTTCTCTTCACGGATGAATCCCGGTTTTCACTGTACAGGGCAGATGGCAGACAGCGTGTATGGCGTCGTGTGGGTGAGCGGCTTGCTGATGTCAACGTTGTGGATAGAGTGGCCCATGGTGGCGGTGGGGTTATGGTATGGGCAGGCGTATGTTATGGACAACAAACACAGGTGCGTTTTATTGATGGCATTTTGAATGCACAGAGATACCATGACGAGATCCTGAGGCCCATTGTTGTGCCATTCATCCACGACCATCACCTCATGTTGCAGCATGATAATGCACGGCCCCATGTTGCAAGGATCTGTACACAATTCCTGGAGGCTGAAAACATCCCAGTTCTTGCATGGCCAGCATACTTACCGGACATGTCACCCATTGAGCATGTTTGGGATGCTCTGGACCGGTGTATATGACAGCATGTTCCAGTTCCGGCCAATTTCCAGCAACTTCGCACAGCCATTGAAGAGGAGTGGACCAACATTCCACAGGCCACAATCAACAACCTGATCAACTTTATGTGAAGGAGATGTGTTGCACTGTGTGAGGCAAATGGTGATCACACCAGATACTGACTGGTTTTCCCCCAATACAGCAGAACTGCACATTTTCGAGTGGCCTTTTATTGTGGCCAGCCTAAGGCACACCTGTGCAATAATCATGTTGTCTAATCAGCACCTTGATATGCCACATCTGTGAGGTTGATGGATTATCTTGGCAAAGGAGAAGTGCTCACTAACACAAATTTAGACAGATTTGTGAACAATATTTCAGAATATTACAGTTTTTTTTCTGTATTTTTAAACAAATAAATGCAGCCTTGGTAAGCAAATGAGACTTTTAAAAACATTACAAATCTTTCAGATCAAACTTTTGAACAGCAATGTATATCAATCAATATTTTTGAGAGCTGTTTAATCAATAAAAAAAACATTATTTTTTAAAACAAATATTTAAAAATATTTTAATTAATATTTTAAACAAATAAATAAAAAGGCATTGGTGTTTGCAGAAATGTTTACACTGTCAGAATACATGGTTATTTTCTGATGGCCGTTAATGGGATAGAAATTAGCATTTTACAGTCAGACAGTATAGTTATGGCATCTACCAGTAAGCTCTAACTAAGCTAACTAGCCAATCCTTGACTCTTTGGTTCAGATAATCAGGTAGTCTGGCAACAAACTCACTTATTTTAATAAATTGGTGGTGCAAGTGACATAGAAATTGCATACTTCATTTTTAACAATGTGAAATGTGATATGATCTTTGGGAGTGTTAGCTCTTCTGTTATGGGAGAAAGTGTCTCCAGCAGTCTTAAAAACACTATCACACACTCCTAGCCCACAATCCAGCTACTCAGAGTCTATAAGCTCTTTGGGCTGGTTCCCGGGCACAGATTAAGTTGAAAGACGGACTAAAAACAGCATTTAAAGAACAATCAGCTCTGACAGAGCAAGCCAACATTCGGCTTAATGTGTGTCTGAAAATGTTTTACTTTTAAATAAAAAATAGAACTTTTGGGCCAAAAAAAAAAAAAAAATAAATAAAAATAAAATAAAATAATAATAATAATAATAATAATAATAATAATAATAATATATCTTATTTAGAAATATACAAATTTATTAAACGTTGATATATGCAGTGAGTGCAACTTTAAATGAAATTAAGGAGAAAAAAAGATGCATCCATCATACTGAGTCAGAGCTGACAGGTATCTGACGTGTATGTAAATATGTATGTTGGAGCATATGGATTTGTGTGTATATGTGTGTGCTTTCCTTCCTAAACTGCTCTAGTGAGTTACCGGCAGCGTATTAGCAGTAGTCCAAACATCTGTTTAGCACACACAGAGCCCCTCAAATTGTCTCTGAAAAAAATGCGATATACAGACACAACTACATCTGCATTTCCTGAAGGAAACAACAGTGACTGCGACACTGTAAAGCAAAGTCTTTTAGGTTTATGTTAAGAAAACGAAGAATCTGAGAGCACAAGAATCAACCAACTGTTTAAAGCTCTTTATAGCAGCTGTTTAAAGTTGATGGGCGGAAAAGAAAAGAGATATTTGAAAACAGGAAAGAATAGAGAAAAAAGAAAGAACAGTGAGTAATCATAAGGCTGCTGCCACATAACTGTGTTTCAGCTTCTCTTCAGGGCATTGTGGGTAAAGTTACCACTCTATTGACTTTACAAGCCGTTACATGTCATGAGAGAGCCAGTGACACAGAGCAGACAGCATTTATCGACAAAAGACTCTCAGGCCGCTGCCACACACGAATGTCTCATCAGAGGTGGAGAAGAAGAAGAGAGAGAACTAGAGATGCAACTTAACTCTACTCAGCCATTACATACATTACTGTTCGAAGATTTGGGATTTGTAAGATTTACATATGTTTTTAAACTGATTGAAAGTAACTGTAAAGACTTTCAAATTGTAACAAAAAAAATCTATTTCAAACGTTATACAACAAAGAATCCAAAAAAGCATCATGTTTTCACAATAAAGTCAGAATTACGAGAATTCATTTGTAGCAATTACGAGATTAAAGTTAAAGATTAAAAACACAAAATCTTGTTTTTTTTTTTTTAACGTGGCACTAAAATGCCATTGTACCAAACGTCACCAAAAAATAACAATAATCTTATTTTTTTTGCATTGTATCATTAATTTAATTCAAAATATTATTAAATGCTTCCTTTCCAAATTATATAATACAAAAATGCAATATAAAGTGGAAATCAAAACACAAATTATATATTACTTAAATTGCTAAATATTTACACATTATGCTATTCATTTACAATAGTTCATGAGAAGTTTTGAGGAAAGTAAAAAAAAAACACTGTAAAAGAAATATTCCATTGATTTTTCCCTGAAACCACTTAAAATGTTAGTCAAAGTTTTTTTTGCATTAAACAGTCATAATTTACATTTTCGACCCTCTCTTATCACCCTCTTTTATGAAACTATTGTAACTACCTTTAAGCTGTTTATATGTAAATTGCATCTGTCTTGCTTTTGATTGACTAACCTATAGAGTTTTTCCAATCTGGCCTTTTGAAAGAGGTCATACCATGCTTTTTTACCCACTGAAGTTCACTTATAATGATAGAACACATTTAAAGTTCAACAAAAATGACCAGAGATGTCTCACACGGATCCACATTACCTTGCAAATTCATCCAAATTACAGTATTACCTTAGCCTAAACAGGCCAAATCTATAATTAATATTTACGTACTCACAAACAATCCGCTTTAGCTCGTTTTCAATAAATGCTCCTTTAGGACTGCAGAGGAACTTCTTAAAGTTCCAGAGTGTTTTCACAGTACATCACGCTCTTTGATCTCAAAAGATCAAGGAAAACTTGACTACTCATGATATGACCCCTTAAATATTAAACAGGAAAGTTTTGTTTAAAAGTTCCAAAAGCATCTTTTCTCAACAAATGGCACCAACGCTTCTGATTTGCTCTGTGAATTTGAGATTTTGAACTGCTCCTCACAATACAGAAGCTTTGAACTTTTGAACTTTTATGATTGGGACTAGTGCGCACAGACACCAGTCCAGCACCTGGATCGGGAGCCCGGACCGTGTATCGATCAGTATTGATCCCTACAGCGTCCAGCAGTGAGAGTGACAGAGGGAGAGTGATAATAGGCTGAATTTATGAGCTGCATGTGGTTGTTCACAGTGATTTATACTCCTAGTGTGGGATGACCTTCAGCACTCTGAAAACACTCTGTGTGCCGAAATCAAATAAATGACGGTGACACCGTGGAAAGGAGAGGAATGTTATGGATGTCAGAGAGTAGATGAGGATCCTAACTTCCTAATGTATCATCACTGCTTTCCTACCAAAGATGCAGAGGGGAACTTCATAGTGTCCTATGAAAAGAGCTTTATTTTTTTTATATTTATTTAATTCCAATTCTTTTTTCCCCAAATTTCATTTTTTTCCATTTCAATGCTTCTGGATTCCTGTTTCAATGGTTAAATTACAGTAATCAAAAAGCACGTCCAGTTATTTGCAATTATGAAACTTCTACAATTTAACAATAATTTATAAGAAACTTAACAAAAACTGCATTTTATGGCCCTATGAATTTTTTTCCAAATTCTGATTTCAGTTTTAATGGTTAAATTAAATGTTAAATGTAATTAAAAAGCATGTCTAATTAATTGAAATCAAGAAACTTCAACTAAAATTCAATTAAACATAAATTTATTAAAAGTTTAACAAAAATTATTGTTTTAATATTTTTATTTTATTTTACTTTTCTAAATTCTAAATTATTTTTTAAAAATTTTTAGTTCAATTTTAATGGTTGGATTAACTGTATTAATTAAAAAAGCATGTCTAAACAACCTAATTCATAGGACTTTATTTATTTTATTTTAAGACAATACAAATGTAATACAAATTTATTATCAAAAATGATGGTAATCAAATGAAGGCATAACACATTAACAATTAAATAAATCTTTTAAAATGTAATCAAATGACAGTTTAACAATTTCTCTGATTTTTCGGCAAATAAAGTGGCGCAAAACAGAAACAGACTATAACACTATTGCCTGACTTTGCTCTATTTTGTCGTTAAAAATAGTTTGAAACAAGTCACAACTGAGCCGCTGCGCATCTCTATTCAAACACAGCGTTGTTTCATTATGAATGAACGTGCATTTTAATCGAATCTAGTGAGTCAATGATTCAATTTCCCATTCATAAAGACAGTCACTTGCTTTATTCCTGAATGAATCAGATGTTCTAATGAATCAAATGAATGAATGATTCAGTAATTAAATCAGTGACTTTCCACCACCTACTGGCAGTTTCATTTTTAAAGTATCTTCTCAGTTATTTAAAATATTTAACATTTTTAAAATATTTCTATATTCAAAATTTTATATTCAAAACATTAATCTCAACATGAATTTATGAATATTATTGCCACTTCTGAGCCTCATTAAACATGAAAATACACCTACATACCACTTCTGTGCCACCTCTGTAGTACAAATTAATTTTGTTAATACTGATTTCTTTTGATTGGTAACTTATTCTTATTCTACTTGTTTTTATTCTGTTGTTCTAATTAGAAATTTAAAAAATCTTATAAAATATATTTTTTTAAAAATTTGACAAAAGATGACATACTTTTAATGAAGTTAGAAAAATGCCATTACAAAGGTAAAAACAAAATTCCCCTGTAAATCACTTTAAGGACTCAAATATCACCTCGTAATAATTTTTGATCAGATTTTTAAATATTGATTAGTAGGCGTTCGTAAAATTTTGACTATGCTCTTACACCTACACCTTTTGACACAAGAGCTCCTAAAAAGAAAAGTAACCGTAGAGCCCTGTGTTATGATCTACATCATGTAATACACCTGGAGAAAGCGACAGGTGTGTGTGTTCACCTTTATCTGCAGTAGAGATGTTCCAGGAGGGGTGCTTTCGGGTAAACTGATGTTATAAAGCGCCTGGCTAAAGATCGGCCTGTTGTCGTTCTCGTTGATAAGGTCGATGAAGACTCGTGCAAACCCCACATGCTCCGACAAAGACTCGTTGGCATACAGCTGGAGAAAAGAGCAAAAAAAAGTCACATACAATAACACCAAAAAGCTCAGCTGCCTATGGAGGATTCATTATATGTATAAATAAAAAAAATTCATATACTTAACTCTACTTTAAATATAATATTTGATATTCGTGTGCTGAATAGAATGCTCCCTAATGCTGGGTTCACACTGCACAATTTTCGTCACTGGATCACTGCTGCTCGCACACTGCACAACTAGCATCAAGTTGCTGTCATGTGCAAAAAAAAAAACTTGCAATCCAAGTTAATTTGGAGTGAAAAATAAAAAATAAACAAAGAAGAACATGAAGAAGAGAACTGATGCTTCCTGATGTTCTGTTGCTGATCTATTATGACTCCGTCCACTGAACTTTCCCTTGCCCTGTATCGTGGTCTCTCATTGGCTGTAGGTCATCTGCGATGTCATTTCCAGTCAAAACACATTTCACACTGCAGGACTGTAAGTCGCCAGCAGGTCCAGATATTTAGCATGCCAAATATCTCAAGGGCATTGGCAACATGTGAGTGCTTCAAACTAGACAAACAAGCACTGATTTTGGCCATGTGTTGACGATTTTCACAAAACTGTCAGCGAGTGAAAACCAAGGCTAAAATCGGGCAGTGTGAACCCAGCATTAGTAGGCAGCTACTTATGTAGGCACTAGATGGCAAACAGGGTTACTAGGTTTTGAAACAGAGCCAATATATTAAATCTAAAGTGGCTGTTTTATATCACACTTTTATGAGACTTTTATGTCTCTCCGATGTAGTATTTCACTGCAGACATGATTACCGGGATGAAAAAAAACTGTTCAAATAAGCAAAAGGCATTTTTTGCAATTGTTTCACAGTGCATTTAAAAACAACACGCAAGCAACATGCATCGCTAATACCAATCTGTTATATGACATAGGGATATACAGTTGCATGTCAATAAATTAGAATGTCGTGGAAAAGTTCATTTATTTCAGTAATACAAACTGAAATAATAATAATATTAATTATTTCAACTCAAACTGTGAAACTCGTGTATTAAATAAATTCAGTGCACACAGACTGCAGTAGTTTAAGTCTTTGGTTCTTTTAATTGGGATGTTTTTGCCTTACATTTAACAAAAACCCACCAATTCACTATCTCAACAAATTAGAATGCTTCATCAGACCAATAAAAAAACATTTTTAGTGAATTGTTGGCCTTCTGGAAAGTATGTTCATTTACTGTATATGTACTCAATACTTGGTAGAGGCTCCTTTTGCTTTAATTACTGCCTCAATTCTGCGTGGCATGGATGTGATCAGTCTGTGGCACTGCTGAGGAGGTGTGGAGGCCCACGTTTCTTTGACAGTGGCCTTCAGCTCATCTGCATTTTTTGGTCTCGTTTCTCATTTTCCTCTTGACATTACCCAATAGATTCTCTATGGGGTTCAGGTCTGGTGAGTTTGCTGGCCAGTCAAGCACACCAACACCATGGTCATTTAACCAACTTTTGGTGCTTTTGACAGTGTGGGCAAGTGCCAAATCCTGCTGGAAAATGAAATCAGCATCTTTAAAAAGCTGGTCAGCAGAAATTTCTTGTTAAACGGGTGCAGTGACTTTGGTTTTCAAAAAACACAGTGGACCAACACCAGCAGATGACACTGCACCCCAAATCATCACAGACTGTGGAAACTTAACACTGGACTTCAAGCAACTTGGGCCATGAGCTTCGCCACCCTTCCTCCACACTCTAGGACCTTGGTTTCCAAATGAAATACAAAACTTTGGAATTTGGACCACTGGGCAACAGTCCATTTCTTCTTCTCCTTAGCCCAGGTAAGGACATTGTCTGTGGTTCTGGAGTGGCTTAACAAGAGGAATAGGACAACTGTAGCCAAATTCCTTGACATGTCTGTGTGTGGTGGCTCTTGATGCCTTGACCCCAGCCTCAGTCCATTCCTTGTAAAGTTCACCAAAATTCTTGAATCAATTTTGCTTGACAAGCCTCTCAAGGCTGCAGTTCTCTCGGGTGGTTCTGCATCTTTTTCTTCCACACTTTTTACTTCCACTCAACTTTCTGTTAACATGCTTGGATACAGCACTCTGTGAACAGCCAACTTCTTTGGCAATGAATGTTTGTGGCTTACCCTCCTTGTGAAGGGTGTCAATGATTGTCTTCAGGACAACTGTCAGATCAGCAGTCTTCCCCATGATTGTGTAGCCCAGTAAACCAAACTGAGAGACCATTTTGAAGGCTCAGGAAACCTTTGCAGGTGTTTTGAGTTGATTAGCTGATTGGCATGTCACCATATTCTGATTTGTTGAGATAGTGAATCGGTGGGTTTTTGTTAAATATGAGCCAAAATCATCACCATTAAAAGAACCAAAGACTTAAACTACTTCAGTCTGTGTTCACTGAATTTATTTAATACACAAGTTTCACAATTTGAGTTGAATTACTGAAATAAATGAACTTTTCCACGACATTCTGATTTATTGAGATGCACCTGTATTACAGAGAAAGTTATTTCAGTTTGACGAAGAATTTTTTTTTTTATTGCCCTCAAGAAATACTTTCCTAAAAAGTCCAGTTTCCAAATGACTTGTTAGCTCACTGAAATCTTTACTTTTAGATTAACTGCAACAGATGTTTGCACAAAACAAGGCTACAAACTAGTTGAGGCAGTGCCTGTTTGAAGGAATCTGTTGTACTGGTCTACAACAGATTCTAATTGTGTTTTATACTGGTACAGATTGCAGTCATTTGTCAGTTCAGCTAGTAAGTCCATCGCTGCAGGGAGCAGCTTCAGTCAGTCGAACGAAATGAACTGCAGAAACACAGCTGAACTCCAGCAGCATGACAGCACTGCTCTGTATATAAGTGCCAGTAGTTTATTTATAATTCATTTTCCTCATTCTAAATCTCGGTTTAATTTTCCTAAAAAAAACCACCATCCTGGCATGATCATCTATTCCCAGTGTGTTCTAAATGTTCAAATAAAATGGGCACAGATCCATTGCGCATGAGATATTAGAGAGCAATTCGATGAAGACTGGAGTCGTGATTCTGAAAATTCTAAAATTGGGATTGATGAAAACGTGTTTTCTGCACTTACAGAAAAGCTGTAGCTCCTGATGTTTTCGTAGTCCAGCGGGACGGCCACGCGCACGCGGAGGTCTGCTCTTCCCTGCACGGAGGTGGGAGAGATGCTGAAGTGCTCAGAGTTATTCCCTGTCAGGACCACTTGAAACATGCTGTTCACCCCCTGTAGAGACACACAGAGTCATTTTGCACATTATTGTTTTGCTTTATCTGATATTTCACTGTCCACAGCTAAGAAGCAAACATTTGTTCTAAATAAAACCTTGTAAGTGTAGGAAACCGCACAAGAGAGCTCAACTTCTCGAACTGTTTAGTGTCAAAGTCAGCAATCACAACTGACTCAAATATTTCTCATCCAAATGTTCTGAGCCGCATTGCACATTGATTTTAAAGCTCTCATTTGCAGGGTTTCTGCAGGCTTTATGAAGGTAAATTTAAGACTTAAGATCTTTTTAAGACCAAGTAAATAAATCGAATGGAACACAATACATCATCAGGGTCTCTTTATGTAAATGTTTTGTATTAGCCAAACTTAAAAGACTGAAAATGCAATTTACAACAGATCTTTATTACTTTTTACTTGTTACTTTTTAATGTACCATAAAATATCTGAGTTACTTTCTTAAATTAGTAACACCTGTTTCTTTTTCCCCCACTTATTTATTGAAAGCTCTCCTGACCCCATGTTCAGAGAAATTTGGAGTAAGATGTTACTTTAGTTCTAGAATAAATGTGGACATGCATTAATTAATCTCACAAAAAAAACGATACAGTATTCATCAAAATGAATAAAATCAGTGAAATGCAACTCAGAACTTGACACAAACCTGCAATAATTAAATGTTAAATAATTAACAAACATACTTTATGTATTCATTTCCATTTTATTAACCTGTGTCTTTGCTGCTGACCTTCGATAATCCAATTTATCCATACTAAGAAGCAAAAATCACTCAAATTTGTTCTTTTTTTTTTTTTTATTGCTGAAGAGTGCTGAACTGCATTCTGCAGTACAGACATGAATTCACTGTTCCTTCAGCTTGAGGCTTTTGGTGTGAAAGGGCTTTTACATTTGACAAAAATAGAACTTTTTATATTAAAAACAAACAAGCAAGTATTGCCCAGATTTAAAAGTAACACAAAAGTGTAACATATTACTTTTCATAAAAAGTAACTAACATAATTAGTTTTGTATTGCGTAACGCAATATTGTAAAGTATTACTTTTAAAAGTAACTTTCCCCAACACTGATCCTCAGTCATTTTTGTCTTGTTTTCTAGTGCAAATGTCTAAAGATTATTAAATCAAGATACATTTACTTTGGAAGCAAAATTACAAGTCTGGTTTTCTGTGAATTTGATCAAAATGACATGAGTCAAATTAGTTTACAGGGGAAACGCATACATTTGTTCTTGTTTTAAGCATGAAAACTAAAAATAAAATGTAATTTTGTTCAAGACTACATATGTTTAATTTGAATCTTAAGTAAATGGATCTTGATTTAAGGATGATTAGATATATACTGCCATTCATCATTGAGATTTTTCATGTGTTTAAAAGATGTCTCTTCTGCTCATCGAGGCTGTTTATTAGATTAAAAATAGAGAAAAAACCTGTAATATTGTGAAATATTATTCCAATTTAAAATAACAGTTGTCTATTTTAATATACTTTAAAATATAATTTATTCCTGCGATGCAAAGCTGAATTTTCAGCATCATTACTCCAGTCTTCAGTATCACATGATCCTTCAGAAATCATTCTAATATGATAATTTATTATAAACACTGAAAACTGCCAATTTTTTTTTTTTTTTTGGAACCTGTCATACTTTTTTTTCACAATTCTTGGATTAATTAAAAAAAAAAAAAGACCAGCATTCGTTGAAAATATAAATCTTTTGTAATTATATACACCACTGTTCAAAAGCTTGGGGTCAGTACATTTTTTTTTTTTTTCATATTTTTTTTCAAATTCATATTTTTATTCAGAAAGGATATGTTAAATTTGATAAAAAGTAAAGACTAGTATTATCAGAAAAGATTTCTATTTTTAATTAGCACTTTGTTTTAAAATTTTTAATCGTCAAAGAATTGTGAAAAAAGAATTACAGGTTCCAAAAAATTAAGCAGCACAACTGTTTCCAACACTGAAAATAAATCAGCATATCAGAATGATTTCTGAAGGATCATGTGGGACTTAAGACTAGAGTAATGATGCTGAAAATTCAGCTTTGCATCACAGAAATAAATTATATTTTGAAGCATATTGAATATTAAAATAGAAAACAATTGTAATATTTCACAATTTTAGTTTTTTTTGTATTTTTGATGAGCATAAGAAACTTCCTTAAAAACATAAAAAATCGTAGTAATCCCAAACTTTTGAACGGCAGTGCATATATTAAAAAATCAAAATATACCAAGAAAAAAATATTCATATTTTTCAGTGCACTCAACATTTAATGCAACAATTTTATGAATTTAAGACTTTCTGCTGCCATTTAAGCCTAACCTTTTAAGGCCTTAAATTAAATAAATTAAGACTTTTAAGGACATTTTTAATACCTGCAGAAACCCCTAATTTGTGTCTACTTCCCTTTCTCCAAAGAAATTTGAGGAGAAAATCTGCAACAATGTTGACACCAACAATCCATGAGTGAGAACTCCATTAGGCCTCAAGAGCAAAATGTAACATCCGGTGTACTGTATATCGCACCTGCAAAAAGTTACCCTCTCATCCTTTCCTCAAATGTTACCGTGTGTTTTGACAGGGATTTTATTGGACTGACTCTAAATAAAACTTCAGGCTTCAAATAAAAAAGTAATAAAATGTTCTGCAATAATCATTTCTGTCTCCCGTTGCTGTTTCAGGTACAGAGAGATCCCGAGCAAATGGAGAGATGACAGGAAGTCCCTCATTAGTGTCATTCTCTCTTCTGCGAGGCCAGCGAGGGGAAGACAGGACATATGGCAGGAAGTAAATTCAATGATGACTCATCACTATCTTAGAAAGCATTTTCATACTGTACACACACTGCATCACACACTCTGATTAAACATAATACTAATGTGTGAGCAAAGCAGCTGGCACTTACACTGACGAAGAGATTCGCTGACTGAAAACCACTCAGTTGTGTGAGCTGTCACAACAACTTATACATCAGGAATGTAGTTCAGACGCAAACGTACCGACCCAGACACACACGTAAGCACGTACGCAAACACACTCAAAAAGCAATAATGTTGAGCATGGTGAGAAAAATCTGTGATTGATTATTGTGTGTGTTTACTTGCTGCTTATCTCTACTAAGTCCACACTTATCTGTCGCTACAATCACTCCATCTCTTCGAGTCTCCTTCTCTCTTTCTTTTTTTGTCATAATCTCTCTCTCTCACACAAAAAGGAGAAGATGGGTTGAGGGTTTTGCTCTTATCGGATCTCACATGCACACACAGGCACTGACAAACCAACATGGTAGACCTACAAACCCTGTATATATTTCTCAGTGCTTGGGAACATATTCAAGGTGTATTCATGGTTATTTTGCTGGCGATATAAAATTAAGCAGCACTATGAATATCGCAGTGGTTTTAATGTGCTTTTTATTTGGCCATTAAGCTTCTAAAGAGTATGTCATTACAGTAATTTAGCAATCCTGCTTGCGACTTCTCTGTATGAGAGGGCATCATTGCCAATCAGTTCAACCTGTTTCAGTAAATGCCTGTGATGAATTATATGGTATTATGTTGGCTTCTAAAAATGAATGTTAAGATTTTTTTTTTATTTAGTGAAAAACAGTGTAAAAACTATTAAGGGGGTCCTATTATGCTGTTTTACAAAGTCTTGATTTTGTTTTGTGGGTGTACTAGAACATGCTTTCATGCTTGGTGGTTCGAAAAACGCATTATTTTTAACATAATTTACATTATTACAATACATCTCTCCCAGCCTGGCACAAATGGCTCGATTAGTTCCGGGTTTAACAAAGGCCCGCCTTCTGAAAAACTAAACATGTTGTGATTGGTTAGCTGTCCCACTGCGTTGCGATTGGCGAACAGCTTAGACAGTGTTTCAGTACTGCCACGCCCCTTGACAAAGCAGCAAGTTCCGTTTATAACTGTTAGCGCAAGCTAGATTAAAGTGATTCTTACGTTTTAAATATGGATATTTTTCTTACAAAAACACATCGATTAGCTATTATAGCAACTTTTTTTTTGGACTGATGAGGAGAAACACCCGTCTATGTCATTCTAAAGCTTGGGAGTGCCAGAATAAATTGTAATATAACTCTAATTGCATTCGACTTAAAGAAGGAAGTCATATACACCTAGGATACATGGAGGGTAAGTAATCAATACGCTACAGTAGTGTTGAGTCCTATCATCAGCCTGCGAGATCGCCAATACATGATATCATCATGCTAATGTATTTAATTATTTACATACTTAGTTTCATTGCCCGAAACCAGCTCCAGCATAAGGCTAAAGTCAGCCTAATATTATCAAAGAACATCATCACTGATCAGCCTAGCCTATTCTAGTGCAAGTTTATGCATTTAAAAAAAAACACTTGCATTATAAGTGAAGCTATCTACACTGTATGATGAATAAATGTCTTACCACACACTGCACACGTCTGCGACGCATTACAGCACTGGCACGGCAACCGGAGTAGATCGTGGCTTAAGCATGTGTTTTGACCCCCTGTACTGCACACGTCTGTGACGTGTTACTGTTCTGAAGCGGGCACTCTAGTCAATGCGTGTGTTTATATCCGCGGTTCTCTGCACTGCATCGTTAAAGTTAGGCTAATCCCCCACCTCGTCCCTACACACCCCCAAACAATTCGAATTTCCGGGGAGCGGTAATTAATTTAATGATATTCTAATGAACCGCGTTGTGACATCAATGCATGCGGAAAACAAATGTTGTAGTCCAAAGGAGCCGTTCGTTGAAGTTCTTTTTAAAAAACGAAATATCTCCCTTTGGAGTGGACTTTGAGATTTGTAACTTTGTAGATCTTTTTTATGCCCAAAGATACACAGCACACACTGAAGTTCAAAGAGTGAAAAAGCATAACAGCACCTCTTTAAAGTAAAATATCAAAACACAAAATGAATCACGTTGTCATTTTCTTAGCAATATGGGAGACACTTTCTACTCTATATACAACATTTCAACTATTTTTGACTGTGTGTGTGGGGGGGGGGCAGTTTGGTTCAGTATGTGGGGTAAGTTGTCACAGTACACTGTAAAAAGACAAAAAAAAAAAAATTTGTTGAGTTAACTTAAAATAATCTGTTAACCTGCCATATCAGATACATTTAGTCAACTTGAAATGTTAAGATGTACTAAGGGAAAACTGATATTTGAGTTGACTGAACTAAAAGTTGGGTTTGTTACCCAGCTGCCTTAAAATTTTAATTTGAATCAACTCAAATAAATAAGTTGTCACTTCGTACAACTTAACATTTCAAGTTGACTAAACGTTTTTGTGTTGACTGAATTTAAAAGTAACAAATTATTTTAAGTTGACTCAACATATTGTTTTTTACACTGTAGATGACAGGCTTCCAGCTAAATATAAATGCTAAAATATAAAATAAATAAAACCCAATTAATCGAACACCAAAACAGTAGAAGAAAACATGCAAAAATATTTAAAACTAAACGTGACAACAAAACCAAATCTATCATCATGAAAACTGCTTTTCTTGAAAATTTTAGCTAAAATGTACTAAAATGTTTATTTTGTTCACTTGTTTTTCAGTGTTAAGAAAACTATAATTTTTAGTTTAAAAATAATTTTTGTTTGCAGAAATAAAATACACTGCCATTCAAAAGTTTTGGACGAGTAAGATTTTTAGAAATCTCAGAAATTATTCAAATATGCAGATCATCATCAATGTTGGAAACTGTTGTTGTGCTGCTTTTTTTTAAATGTGTGATACCTTTTTTAGGATTTTTTTGATGAATAAAAAATGAAAAAGAACAGCATCTATTAAAAACAAAATAATATAACATGTATTTACTATAACTTTTTATTAATTTAACACATTCTTGCAAATTAAAATGTTAATTTATTTCCAAAAAAGAAAGAAAAAAAATTTACCCACCCCAAAATTTTGAACGATAGTGTATATTGTTACAAAACATTTTAATAAATAAATAAATAAACAAAAAGTAATAGTTAATACAAAATGTTAATAAATACTACACTGTTAAAAAAGCCACACTATATGAAGGAATTTTCCATATATATATATAAATTAACTAAATAGTTTTGGTGTTTTACCTGTATTTTGAATTTTGCACTTCAGTGCATTGTTTCTTTGGGTTAACAAAAATGTCCATAAAGTTACTGAATAATGTCCAGTCTAATGTCCAACTGATTTACTTTTACAGTGTATAATAATATTAAAACACCTAGCAAAATAATATGATGATACCAGAATTCAGTTCAGATGAAAAAAAAATATTTAAATGAAAAAATAATACAAATTACAGCACTACAGAAAAAAAACATTTGTGTGATAAATTGTGTCTGACTCAAAAACCAGTTCCTTGTGACAATTTCCCCTTTTGACAACTAGCCTACTGCTCAGTGCTAATATATTTTACATACAAATAAAAGCACTACACTTAATGAACAACACTGCTAATGCACGCACACACACTTATCCCCGCCAGATTCCATTTGCAGGCGAAGCCGTTTGTGACTGCAACGTGGTGAATTGATCCGGACAGAGAAAATAGTTTCAGAGTTCAATAAACATTTAACCCGAGGTGTTTCCTTACAGAGGAAAAAACACACAGAGAGCGAACAAGAAAATAATAGAGAAAGATTGAGCACGTAAAATAAAGGACGATAACCGAAGACCAGCCCTCGCTAAAGAGAGCAGCACTCCAGGTTAATCGGCGATATTCACTTCTTTTATATCTCCCAGTTATGAAAATCCCTCCATCACGTCGCTCCTCGGGCCAGATGCTGTAATTGAGGAGGCGAATGAGGAGCCAGGGGGCTTGCTGAAGGAAATCCGACCGAATGAACGGCCACTATACAGATGAGGAGAGAGAAATAGAGTTTGTGTCAATCGAACTCTTACATACCAGCATAATCAAGAGATTCATTTGTTCAGATATTCGCTTCCAAATCATCTTGCAGTTTTATGATCTGCAAGTGATTGTAAACACAAAGCTACAAATGCAAATGTGACCCAACGAACACTACGCTTCTTAAGAGTTAAGCCTGTTGTTGTACAAACTAACTATCTAGCTGCCGGCTGATTGTCATGCGGATTGACACAATCATTAATCCTGAGTTTCATTCTGATCTACATTAACCTTAATGCTAATGAAGAGACGCAGACTGCAGTTGCTGACATAACACCTCATTATCTCTGAACGATCATCCGTTTGAAAACTCGCAGCCTGAGATGCTGTAATGGACTATTGGAGTGGTTTTATAGCTTTTAAGGTGATGTGTGTAATTTTTTTCTGTTAAAACACTATCTCCTATCTTGGCTTAATATACACAGACAAATACAAGCAAATGATTCATTGGTTCATTTCGCCAGCAGAAGTAAACAATATGACTCTGTGGCACTTTCAAAACATTGAAAACACAAAGGACTCAAAGATTAATTTCTCATCAGATTTTCTATGCTAGCATCCAACATGAACACAGTAGCATCTGCCCAGCAACTGCAACTATCTAAAATACCCTTAAAACAAACCAATGCCCTATTAATTACTCTACACTCTCAGAAAAAAAGGTACAAAAGCTGTCACTAGGGCGATACCTTTTTTAAAAGGTATGTACCATTTAAGTACTAATCCAGTTGAAGTCAAAAGTTTACATACATCCGCACCAACAGTCTTGTGGTTAGTGCGCCGACATATAAATATAACTAAAAAAAAAAAAAAGTTTACATACACCTTGCAGATTATGCAAAATGTTAATTATTTCACCAAAATAAGAAGGATCATACAAAATGCATTTTTATTTAGCCAGGGGTGAAAACTTTTGAACAGAATGAAGGTGTGTACATTTTTCTGATTTTGCCTAAGAATATTTTTTTTCCCCATTTAGTACTGCTCTTCAAAAGCTACAGAAGACACATACATGTTTCCCAGATGACAAAATAAGTGAAATTTACCCTGATCTTTAAATTCAAAAAGTCTTACACAAAAAACACTAAACAAACAAAAAACATACAGCTGTGAATCATTCAACTAACAACACAGTATTAAGAATCAAGTGTATGTAAACTATTATTTTATTTTATTACGTCTTTTATGTGAAATATCATATTCAGGTCAGTACTAAATAAAAAATAACATGCATTTTGTATGATCCCTCTTATTTTGGTTAAATAATTAACATTTTGCAGATTCTGCAAGGTCTATGTAAACTTTTGACTTCAACTGTATGTATAGGGCCCTAAGAAATGTGTTTATTTTTTTTCCCAAATTGTTAAACCAAAAATTCTCCTCAAATTGTAATTTAATTTTTTTTTCCTTTTCCTTAAAGGCATGCCTAATTAATTGAAATCAGGAAATGTACACAATTTAACAGCAATTTATTAAAAGTTTAGGAAAAATTGAGTCAGTAGGGCCCTATAAACTACTTTTTCTCAATTTTTTAGTTTTTAAATAATAAGTATATAAATAATTTAAGTAAATAATAATTAGTAATAATAATAATAATAATAATAATAATACAATTAATCATCAAAAGGACCTTTAATTAATTTCACAAAAAATACAATTTTATTTATTTAATTTATTTTTTATTTTCTTATTTATTTATTTATTTTATTTTGAAATATTATTATTTTATTTTTGTTGTGTACTTAATTTTTCCTGGTAAATAAATAAAGGCATAATCTCTTATCTTTTGTTCACAAGAAAATGAAACAAACCTTTTTTGACAAACAAAGTGCTGCACAACAGAAATTTATGGTTACATTTAAAACATGGAAGAAAAAATTCTGATTATTTCTTTAAAATAATATTTTAATTAAAATTGTATTATTAGTAGTAGTAGTTACTAATATTACATCAAGTCCTATATTTCTGTCACAATTTCTTCAAGTTAACCAGACTATTATTTTGACAGGTTGCTGTAAAGACCTTTAACTTTCTGTTTGTATATATGACAATAGATTTTCTCAAATGAAATGGTAAATTGCTCATGAAGTGAACAGGTCTCAGAGCAGGTCTGTTTATGTGTTCAAGAACTCAGATATTGAGGTGGCAGAGGCTAAAAACACTGAGCATCACGAGCGCTTCAGTATGTGTACACTAAACGAAACTGCACATCTGCGCCATTCATTCACACAGAAACACGCAAAACATGCAGGATTCATATTTAAATAGTGCTTTTGCTTCATATTCACAGATCAAGGTAAATTTCACTTATTTTGTCATCTGGGAAACATGTATGTGTCTTCTGTAGCTTTTGAAGAGCAGTACTAAATGGGGAAAAAACAATATTCTTAGGCAAAATCAGAAAAATGTACACATCTTCATTCTGTTCAAAAGTTTTCACCCCTGGCTAAATAAAAATGCATTTTGTATGATCCTTCTTATTTTGGTAAAATAATTAACATTTTGCATAATCTGCAAGGTGTATGTAAACTTTTTTTTTTTTTTTTTTTTTTTTTCTGACACAAATATATCAATATTTGATTTTAGTGTACTTGATTTATTCATCCAAAATTTGGCATCATTCTGCATTAAACAGTAAATTACATTTTTAGGACTGGATTCTGTTTTGCGCAAATCAGAGACCCCTATATGTATATGTACCTTTAAGCTCCTAAAATGCACCCTTAAGGGGTAAATAAGGTACAAAAGTGTACCTTTTGGAAGATACCACCCCAGTGATAGCTTTTGTACCGCTTTTCTAAGATTGCATTGCCTGAGACAAACCTTGATTTGTTATGTCCTGAAAAATACCTTTATATCTACATGCAGTAATTTTTATTTACATGCAATAATACCTTTATATTTACATGCAATAATGCCAAAATTGTTTTACAACAGCTGAACTCCTTGAATGTTGCTGCAAATCCAAATCTAAACCTGGACTTTTCGGACTTTTGGAAACCCAGCTGTTCATCGCCCAGCACAGTGCACTATAAAGATCCACCTGTCAGCTTCTAGCGGGATGACAACACACAGTAAAGGCAAACCATCCAGCACACATCTCTATCCATAATCAAAACCACTAACTGTCAACATCCCAGGAGAGAAGAAACCTCTCGTCACGTTTGTGCTCTTAAAAGCCTCGGAACGCGGAAGGCGACACGGAGGCCGACGCTCGAGATCGATGACGGAATTACATCGGCGGTTAAAATAACCCCTTGTTTTTGTTTGGAGCGCTTAGAGAGCCATTGTAGCTGATGGGGGCTATTTAAAGAGCCATCCAATATGCAGGGATGTCAACATTCACTGGCCATAAGCGTAATTGCCCGTCCATTTGCCTGAACTACTACAGAGAAGATAAAAGCTGCCTGTCACACACACATCAGCAGGAAAGTTTCAAGACGAACCATGCAGGGAAAGTTTGGAAACACAGTAAGAAATCTTACTATAAGGTATTGGGTTAATAGGTGCATATCGTACTAGACATGCCAATTCACAATGCATATTTACATATTTATACACATATATATACACACACACACACACACACACACACACATCATTAACGTAGCTTGATGCATTGAACCCCAAACTGAACTCTAAAGAAAGAGAGAGAAGGACAGCTTAAACCTCAGTCCCTAACTCATCCCAAAATAAACACTTAGCTTGAGCCCAAGAAGCCTCTTCAAACACATGCACACGCAGGCTGAGGTTGTTATTGAACTCTCGGACCCTCTGAAAGACTGTTGTTCATCTTGCATTAGGATCAGAGTCAAGCCTCACTGTGCTGAAGAGCTGCTATCTCTGTCTTTACCCACCTGTGTGTTCAGAAAGTCTTGTGCTGAGAGAGGTGAAAACACCTCTAATATGTAGCTGCTGCTGTATTTCCCGTGTAAGAGGAAATTCCACTGCTCAAAAGAGAAAAAAAAGAGCTGTTTGCCCTCAAAGATTGAAGGGTAAAGGTACTTAGACTTGAGAGAAGGAGTTAAGTAATTGGAGACCAATATAATTTTGATTTGCCAGTCAAAAGTGACAGGACAGTAAAATGTTTGAGTTACTGACTGGAGGTGATAACACATTTCCACACACTTTCTGTTTAATCACCTAGCTATTTTCAGAAGTGCATACTAATACATTACTCTTATTATTTCTGCAGTATTATGTATATATACTGTGCACAGTATGAAAATTTTCAGCATGCACAGAATCTGAAGATCAGAGAAAATTTAACCTATTTTGTCTTCTGGGAAACATGCAAGTATCTTCTGTAGCTTCTGAAGGGCACTATTAATGAAAAAAATATGATATTTAGGCAAAATAAGAAAAAATTACACCTCTTCATTCTGTTCAAAAGTTTTCACCCTCCGGCTCTTCATGCATCGTTTTTCCTTCTGGAGCATCAGTGAGCATTTGAACCTTCTGTAATAGTTGCATATGAGTCCCTCAGTTGTCCTCAGTGTGAAAAGATGGATCTCAAAATCAAGCAGTCATTGTTGAAAAGGGTTCAAATACACAAAAATGCTGAAAAACCAAAGAATTTGTGGGACCTGAAGGACTTTTCTGAAGAAAAGCAGGCAGTTTAACTGTTCAGGACAAACAAGGGACTCATGAACAACTATCACTAAACAAAAAAACAGGCAACAACACAGTATTAAAAATCAAGTGTGTGAAAACTTTTGCACAGGGTCATTTTAATAAATTCAATCATTTTTTTGAAAGTCTTGTGGACTTTATGTAAACATCTTTTTATGTGAAATATCTTGTTCAGGGCAGTACTAAATAAAAAATAACCTGCATTTTGTATGATCTGTTTTATTTTGGTAAAACAATTAACATTGTGCTGATTCTGCAAACTTCTGACCTCAACTGTATTTTAAATTCTGACATTATTTCACAATATTACTTTTTGTACTGTATTTTTTATTAAAAAATGCAGTTTCAGTGAGCATAAACTTTTGTTTTTTAGTGTTTCAGTGTTGCCTACTTACTTTTATAAACGAAAGAGAGAAAGAAGAAAAACACAGTATGTAGTACAGTAAGTAGTTTCCTAGTTTGACACTTTTCCCCTCTCTTTATTTATGTCACTCTCTGTTCCAATCATTTGAAGCAGGAATCAATCTTAACTTGACTTTTGTTGCTCTTATCTCTGATTGATTCTGCTAGTTAGCAATGATTTGCTGCTGTATCTCACCTGTGCAAAAGCAAATTAAACTCTGCTCCAGTCTAAACAGGTTTCTTGAGTGTGTACGACTGCACATGAGAGACCATGGACGTACTGTATGTACCGTCAGTGTGTTTGTTTGTAACCTGTGTGGTACGCTTTAAACGTTGACATTTTATAGCAGATATTTTATATCATCCCATCAGAATTTAGAGTCACAACTATTTGTTTTATGAACAGCCAATGAACACCTGACATACAGTAACACTAAATATTATGTGTGCCTCTCTCAAAATTTTCCAGTGTAAAAGCTATAAAAATGCATTACTTCTATTTGCACGAGAATGGTTTCAAAATGTGTCAAACACAATAAATGATGCTCAAGAATGCAAAAAAAAATTTCATGAGCATTTTATCACTAAAACACAAACCTTGACAAGCGCTCCCTACAGACCTTTGATATTCACAAGCCATAACATTTATATAGCTTTACGCTGGATAAACGGCCCAAGAAAATATTTCAGCCTCATAACTCAGCTTTTATACTTACTAGTCCACAAATCAACCACTTCAAAGCTGTTTAAAATGGCACTAATTTTTGTTGTACAACAGATTTAGAGAAAACCTGCTTGACCTGCCATAACATTTTAAAATGATGCTTTTACCAAGCAAATTAATAAGTAAATTATTATTATTATTATTATTTATTTTTATATTTTTGTTTACATCCCCCAAAAATATCTAAATAAATCTGATTAAAAATATATGATGCTTATTAAGGACTATTCAAGTGACTGTATGTATGACCTGAATTTTAATTTATTTTTGGCACAATCATCATGTAACTGACCTACAAATCATTAGTACTATATGTGTCTGAGCTTATTTTTAAAATAAAATAATAAGATTACTTGAAATAATTATTTTATAATCATGTACTTCATATAGTACTTCATATAGTTTATATTCTTAGAATTAATGAAAAAAAAAGTTTTTTTTTTTATTATAATATCAAGAGAGCTGTATCACTGACACAGTTTACTTTATTTGCTCCCAAAATTTAAAAAAAGATTTTTTATTAGTGCTGTCAAACAATTAATCGTGATTAATCACATCCAAAACAAAAGTTTTTTTTTTATTTACATAATATATGTGTGCATACTGTGTATATTTAATATGTATGTGTATATATATATATATATATATATATATATTCATATAATTGATATTATATATAAATTAGAGCTGTTGATCGATTCAAATTTTTAATAACAGAAAGTAAAAAATAAATATTTTATTTTATACAGCATAAAATTTATTACACAAACATTTACACAAAAGTGAACGATGGAACGCAAAAGAAGATAATTTGAGAAACATCTCAGTATTTTATTTTTCATAAAATAAAAAGCCATTGTTACCCAAAGCTTTGTTACCAACAGTCTTCAAAGTACCTTCTTTTATCTTCCACAAAACAAAGGTTTGAAACGACGTGAGGGTGAGTAAATGATGACAGAAATTTAAATGTATAGGTGAACTATCCCTTTAATGTCTCTTTAATTTTATTATTATTATTTTTTGGTGATTGATGAAATGATACTCTAAATAAGAAACTAAATCTGCTAGCAGGTGGCGGTAAATGCCTTTATGAGTCATTCATTCATTCGATTCGTTCAAAATGCTGATTCATTCACAAATTAAGTAAATGGTTCTCTTTATGAATGGGTCTTTGAATCATTGATTCACTTGATTCGTTCAAAACACGGATTCATTTAGAAACTAAACATCGCTGTGTTGCTCGGAGACGCGCAACAATTCTGCAGTGGCTTCAAAGGTAATATGTTCTCTGCAAAATTGAGCAAAAACACATAATATTGTATTTAAAATATAATTATTTACTGAACTGTTGTATAAAATCACATTTACGCTCATGACAGATCGGGACAAAATGACTCGTGTCATATTGCTCTTGCTGCCCGTGTGATATCATGTGATATTTAATATACAGTATCTCACAAAAGTGAGTACACCCCTCACATTTCAGCAAGGGACTACACTACAGAAATGAAACTTGGATATATTTTTTATATAGCCATTACTGTCAAAACAGCTGGCAACAAAAGTGAGTACACGCCAAGTGAACTTGTCAAAACTGAGTCCAAAGTGTCAATATTTTGTTATCTAGCACTGCCTTAATCATTCTGCGCATGGAATTCACCAGAGCTGCACAGGTTGTTGCTGGGATCCTCTTCAAATCCTCTATAATGACATCATGGAGCTGCTGGATGTTAGACACATGATGCTTCTCCACCTTCCGCTTGAGGATGCCCCATAGGTGCTCAATAGAGTTCAGGTCAGATCACCTTTACCTGCACCTTCCTCAGCAAGGCAATTGTCATCTTGGTGGTGTGTTTAGGGTCATTATCATGTTGAAAAACTGTCATTCGGCCCAGTTTCTGAAGGGAAGGCATCATGTTCTGCTTCATAAATGTACAGTACATAACAGAATCCACGTTTCCCTCAATGAACCGCAGCTCCCCAGTACCAGCAGCCCCAGACCATGATGCTACCACCACCATGCTTGACTGTAGAAGAGACACAGTTTTCTTGGTACTCGTCACCAGGGCATCACCACACATGCTGGACACCATCTGAGCCAAACAAGTTTATCTTAGTCTCATCAAACCATAGGACATGGTTCCAGTAATTCATGCTCTTGAACAGGTTGTCTTCAGCAAACTGTTTGCAGGCTTTCTTGTAAGCCAGCTTCAGAAGAGGCTTCCTTCTCGGATGATGCCAATGCACACCGACTTGTTGTGGTGTGTGGCGTATGGTCTGAGCACTGACAAGCGGACCTTCTACTTCTGCAACTTCTAAAGCAATGCTGGCAGCACTCATGCATCTGTTTTTTGAAGCCAGGTTCTGCACCTGATGCACAGAACGAGCACTCCACTTCGTTGATCGACCCTTGCGAGGCCTATTCCGGATGGAATCCATCTTGCAAAACCTCTGTATGACCCTGGTCACAGTACTGTAACTCAGTTTTAGGTTGTTACTGAACCTCTTATAGCCTACGCCATCTTTGTGGAGAGCAACAATTCTAATTCTCAAATCTTCAGAGAGTTCTTTGCCATGAGGTGCCTTGTTGAACATCCAGTGGTCAGTATGAGAGAATTGTACTCAAAGCACCAAATTTTAACTGCTCTAATACAAGATGCACAACTTTGTATGGTCCTGTCAAGCAGACAAAAACATGAACATGATGAATAAGACATGTGGCTTTGCATGGTTAAATGACATAGTGCTGTTATCACTTAGGGTGTACTCACTTTTGTTGCCAGCTATTTTGACAATAATGGCTGTATGTTGAGTTATTCTCAGGGGACAGTGAATATACACTGCTATACAAGCTGCACATTGACTACTCTAAAATATATCCAAGTTTCATTTCTATAGTATTGTTCCTTAAGAAGATATACTAAGAAGAAATGTGAGGGGTGTACTCACTTTTGTGAGACACTGTATATATAAATATGAGACAAAACATACAAACTTACAGCAGCATTTTCTGCACCAATATCTTCAATTTTAGGGCATAACTGCATTTATGGAGCTGTTGTCCTGCATCATTTGTCAACAGTCAACTGTATGAAATATAAAATGATGTACAGGTCTGGGGGCAGGGGCAGAGCCAGCTATGTTAAAGCTGTTCAAATATTTTAATTGCATTATTTTTCCATAGCTAATTCATTAACGCATTAATCTGACAGCCCTAATATAAATAACTTGAATATATAAACAACATATTTTTCTTAAATATATACATGCATATGTATTTATTTATACAGAATAAATATATACAGAATATACATATTATGTAAACAAAACTTTTATTTTTGATGCGATTAATCGCAATGAATCAACTGACAGCACAAATTTTTATACAAAAAAAAAAATCATGCTCATCATTCAAGTGGCTGTACAGTATGTATGATCTGAATGCTAATGTATTTTTGAACAAATGAACGGTCCTGAGGATCATATAATTGACCCACAAATCATTGCTGTTTCTGCACTAGTGAAGCAAAAACAGCACATTTATCGCCAGCAAATACATTGTGAAAATTTCCTAGCCCTAGGAAAACCCAGTGGTGAGGGATCAAGGTGAGGAAGTCAGTCAATCAAAAACTGACCTGGACCTGTTTTTCACATATGACAAACAGCGAAGTGCTGACTCTGAAATGCCCATCTCTGCCAGCAAAACGTGTGGATGGCAGTGTCAAAAACTGCTTACAGATTGGAAAGGATTAGCGTGAAGTTATGCGAGCATGTTGCTGCTGACTTGAGCACTTTAGAGCCAGGAGAGCAGATTCAGAAGAGTGACTAGTTTGAAGCTTGACTGACAGGAGGTGAACAGGTGAGAAAGCTTGACATCTGACTGATTCGAGCTCGTTCTGGAGCTACTGCCAAGGCGGCGAGCAGTGAGAGCGGTCAGGGGTTCTTGATGCCACAAGAGTCCATGTTGTAAAAAATGTCATGTTCATAAAAACCACAAAGACGTTTCAGCAGCTTCACTTGGAAAGAAACAGCCAACATACTCAGAGGCTACTTGCATACTTGTCCATCTGAATAATTAATACGTGTCAGAGAAATCATGTGAGGGGAAAAGGATTCTCTTTTAAAACCTGACCATCTTTGTATGTGTGCATGTCTCACCTCATCTTTGTCTTCGACCTGTATGTACAGAGGCAGAGCGAAGCCGACCTGCGCCAGCTCAGTGATCAGGACGCGATACTCAGAGCTGTTAAACCTGGGCGGATTGTCATTTTTATCGATCAGCAGGATGGTGAAGGTGGTCATGACGGTGGCAGACGAGGGCGTGCGGTTGTCATTCAGCTCGGTGGCCTACAGAGAGACACAAAGACATACAACGGTTTTAATCTGATGCCTGCAATCTCAATATATACAGCAGGGTCCAAATGAGACTGCAAGGGAAATTTGGGGATTTTGGAAAACTTCAAATAAAGAGAACATTTTAGGATCAGAGCCAATGGAGGCAGTGTCTACTCAAAAATTTGGAAGAGAAAAAAATTCAGCAACGCAAGTATTATCGTATAAATCACTTGTTTTTATAAATATAATGCCTATAGATTTTTATTCTGGTTGTTTAAGTCATGTTTAACCAAGAAAATGTGACTGGGACATGCATTTACATTTAATTACAAATATATATATATATATATATATTTAGTAGTAATATGTATACATACATACACTACCAGTCATAAGTTTTTGAACAGTAGGACTTTTAATGTTTTTTTTTTTTTTTTTAAAGAAGTCTCTTCTGCTCACCAAGCCTGCATATATTTGATCCAAAGTACAGCAAAAACAGTAACATTTTGAAATATTTTTATTATTTAAAACAACTGCTTTCTATTTATATATATATATATATATATATTTAAATGTAATTTATTCCTGTGATTTCAAAGCTGAATTTTTAGCATCATTACTCATGATCCTTCAAAAATCATTCTAATATGCTGATTTGCTGCTCCAAAAACATTTATTATTATTATTATTATTATTATTATTGTTGAAAACAGCTAATTTTTTCAGGTTTCTCTGATGAATAGAAAGTTCAGAACAACAGCATTTATCTGAAATAGAAATCTTTTGTAACATTATAAATGTCTTTATCATCACTTTTGATCAATTTAAAGCATGCTTGATAAATAAAAGTAATAATTTCTATATAAAGTAATAATCTTTTCTATGCAAAAAAGTACTCAACAGTTTTAAATAATTAAAATAATAATAAATTTTTCTTGCACAGCCAATCAGCATTATTAGAATGATTTCTGAAGGATAATGTGACGCTGGAAAAGTAAATTTAGCTTTGATAACAGGAATAACTTACATTTTCAAATAAATTCAAATAGAAAACAATTCTTTTAAACAGTAAAAATATTTCAAAATTTTACTGTGCTCAAAATTTTACTGTGCAAAATTTTGCTGTGCTTTGGATCAAATAAATGTAAGACTGGTGAGCAGAAGAGACCTCTTTAAAATAACAAAAAAAAAAAAAAAAACAATTAAAAGTCTTACTGTTGACTGGTAGTGTATATAGTGTAAGATCCGTGGCAGACATACAACATCATCCATCTCTCTAATGTGAGAAAAACATTATAAGACGCTCTAGAAAAGGAAAGTAGCAGCAGTAGAAAGAAAAAAGATACACGAGTGACAGAGGGAGGCAGTCGGAGATACGAAACGAGAGAGGAACAGATATGATAATAGAGGGAATCTGGCAGTAAGCAGCATTAACGTTTAGTCTTCAATCTCCTCCATTTGTTCAGCTCTGCCTCTTTATTAAATCAGAGGGGAGGATTCTGGGAGAAATCCCACAGGTCTGCCGTAAGTGGGGGCACACGAGGGCCAGCGCGGGAAGACAGACACAGCCAATAAGATTTAAGATGAACAAGTCCTATCGACAGGAAACAATTGCTCACAATCACTTTCTTTCTTCCCTCCTTCTCGTTCTCTCTCCTCCTCTTTTTGAGCGATGGAGCTGGACTCGCAGAGAAATCAAAAGGAATAATGGTGTTTTGTGATGGAGGGATGCGGGGTGAATGGAGGATGGTGGTGCGGCGTCGCTGCGGGTCCAGGTTAATCACGAATTGTGTCGTTTAACACCCCCTTGCACATCTCTTCTCTACCCCTCCATATAATAAATGCACTGACCTCCAGCCCAATGTACTCTAGCCTATCCAAGCTCTGTGAAGTTGAGAAATTAGTTTTATTACTTTTCACTCGAAATCAATAATGCCACCAATAAGAGAGAGGGAGACTAAGAGAGAGAATAAGAAGATAAAATGGTAAAAGGAAAAAAATTCATATATAGGAGCAGCGGCTCAGGAGAGAGAAATAGATAATGAAAATCTATAACTTATGAATATTTTGGGAGGTTTTTCTTGCGTTTGCTTTGTTTTGAGTTTCACTTTTCGTGGCAATCATTGATTTCAATTTAGAGGACTACAGCTGTGCAGTTTATGACTGCAAATAGAGCGGAAGAACCCAAAACACAAACATGAAACTGTTCGGACGGGGATATATATAATGTTACGAGCAGAAAAAGAGGTGACAACAATCAGTGAACTTTCCAAACGTCCTTATCTGACTGGATGAATCACTTTGAAGTCCTTGTAAAATTGTTGATTTTGTTTTAGAATTGTCACACAATTTTTTAATTGCACAAAATATCAAAATAAAATACAAAAGGTACGTATAAAATACTTGTTTTTTTTTTTGCACGATGTACTTTTTCTTTCATTTGCTGGTGAGACTGGGTTTTTGTTACATAATTGACAGCGTTGTATGGTAATTTATTTGTCACTGCTGTGGTTGTGCTTTGGAAGTTAAAATAAAGCACTGGCGACTTTTAGGTTTGTGCAAATCGACCGACACCAGCAGCAGTTCAATGGGCTCCTATCAGAGCAGAGGAGATAATGATGAGAAGTGTGTGTCAAATCCCGAGCCGGAGAAATAATGACAGAATCTACAGAGGGCCAAATCGCCACCAATCTTTTGGAAACAGAATCCCCCACACAGCAGCTTCTGGTCATTTTCAGCTCAATTTGAATAAAGTGCTAACCTAAAACAGCTCTTTTTTGGGCTGTCTGAAGATCCCAGACATGTCACGACCAAGTATTTTGAACACTAAATAGAATTTTCCCATAGACCTGTTACTGCATGCCAGTGCAATATAAACAGTGGCAAGAAAAAGTATGTGGAACCATTGGAATTGTTTGGTTTTCTACATTAATTCGTCAAAAAAAATCAAGTATTACAAGTCTTATCAACAAATATAATGTGCTTAAGCTAACAACACAAGAGTTTTATGACCAATATGAAATACAACCAATTCTAATAAGTTCACACACTTTTTCTTGCCACTGTATACATACTTAGGGCCCTATGATTTCCCTATGAACACATAAACATCTCTAAAAGTGCTCTGAGAGTCATGTCACAACCATTTTACCATTTCTTGTGAGACAAACAGCAATTTATAGGTCTTCATAGCAACCCATTAAAATAAGTTCAGTTTAACTTGAAGAAATTGTGACAGAAATATATTACTTAATGTAATGATAGTACTACTACTACTACTAATAAAATTCTTATTAAAAAATATTTTTTTAAGGAATATTTAGCAGAATATTATATAGTATTTTTTTTTACCAGAAAAAAAATCAAAATACAGTTTTCTGACCAAAATATTATAATAATTTTTTTACATAAAATCAATTAAATAGAGATGCTTTTAATTATTGACATTTAATGAAAGCATTAAAATAAATAAATAAATAAAGGAAAACACAACATTTGGTAAAAAATATAACTGAATTTGAGAAGGAAAAAAAAAGTATTTCACAGGGCCTTAAAAATGTATTTTTTGTTAAACTTTTAATAAGTTGCTGTTAAGTTATGTACATTTCATGATTTCAACTAATTAGAAATGCTTTGAGATTAATATTTTTAATTTAACCATTAAAACAGAGTCTAGAAAAATTTAAACAGAAAATAAATGGAATACAAAAACATTAAAATGGAAAAAAAAGGAATTTGGAAAAAAAAAATTCTATATATATAAATATATATATATATATATATATATATATATATATATATATATATATATTTTTTTTTTTTTTTATTATTTATTTATTTATTTATTTTTTATTTAGATAATATAATTTGATAAAAGACATGCTCACCAAGCCTGTATATATTTTATAAAAAATACTGAAAAATCTATAATATAAATTTAATATTTCTTTAAATATACAATACTTATTACATTTACTATTACATTTGTATTTTAATATTTTAAAATGTAATTTATTCATCTGATGGCAAAAGTGAATTTTTAGCAGCATTACTCCAGTCCTCAGTGTCACATGATCATTCAGAAATTATTCTAATAAGCTGATTTGCTGCTCAAGAAAACATTTT
The DNA here is from genome assembly GCA_012976165.1 of Labeo catla. Classification (NCBI taxonomy): domain Eukaryota; kingdom Metazoa; phylum Chordata; class Actinopteri; order Cypriniformes; family Cyprinidae; genus Labeo; species Labeo catla. The sequence goes on from VONZ01000748.1 coordinate 182,059, forward strand.
TACTCATTATTATAATAATATTGAAAACAGTTATGGTGAGTAATTTTGTCAGTTTGTGGACAGCATGATAACCCAAACTCAAACATTTAAATGATTACATAGGCACCATATGTGACCCCGGACAACAAAACTACAGGTATATTTGTCACAATAGCCAATAATACATTGTAGGCATAAGAAATATTGATTTTTCTTTTATGCCAAAAATCATATTGAGTAAAGATCATGTCCCATGAAGATATTTTGTAAATTTCCTACTGTCAAATTTAATTTTTGATTCGTAATATGCATTGCTAAGAACGTCATTTAGACAACTTTAAAGGTGATTTTCTCAATATTTTATTTTTTTTCAGATTCCAGATTTTCAAATAATTATATCTTGGCCAAATATTGTCCTATCCTAACAAACCCTACATTATACATCAGCGTAAAGCTTATTTATTTGTTAAATCTGAATTTTTAAAAAATGATCCATATGACTGGTTTTGTGGTCCAGGGTCACAACAGCCATTTCAGATTTTCAGTTATTTACATTTTTAGTATCATACATGTGGTGCTTCCTGGAATGATTTTAAAAGTTGCTCTAAACTGAAATCTGTCTGCTCTTCTTTCTATTTCTCCCTTTTTCTCATCTCATCGCCATACAGCCCGAAGAGGAGTCAAAGGTGTGTGTGTGTGCGCACTACTATTTCAGGAGCCTAAAGGCCTCTCCTAAACTGAGCTCTCAGAGATGGAGAGACAGGAACAAAGAATTTTCCTGGCTGAGGTCTAGAGGGACATTAAAACACACACACACTCCTCCAGTGTTTGGCCCTGGAACTGTCAGCGGGGCACAGAGATAACGATGACATCACACACACACAGTGTCTGTCACATGGTCACTCATTCCAACAGTAGCAGGGCATAATAGATTAATATATTTGTGTCGGCAAAAAAAAGTTCACCTTGAGCTTCAATGGAAACAAGAACATCTAACTGTTTGTAAAAAGAGTTGACATGATCTATGACACAAAAATACCCTTTTTTTGTTTTGTGACCTACACTGGAGAAAAAAAAAATAGTATTTTCCTGTACAACTTCAAAAAATCATTTTACATAGACTGTAAGCCTGGAAAATCCAGTTCAGTGCAATTAGAAGAGTTTTGCACTTTTGTAATAGCTATGCAAAAGAGTGAAATATGTACTGAAAGCTCCAGGGTCAGTGAGACCTTTTCACACAATGATCCTGATATGCTCAATGTGGGTAAATGGCTCGATAAATTACAGTCACACTCCGCAAACATTTACTGTAGAATCAATACTGCATTTGGCAGCGATCCCAATGAGTTCAGCACAGAGGACGAGAGACTAACCAGAGCTACTACACGAGAATTTCTGGAAACAGAACAAATCTGCTTATATGTGATTTCATTCTTCATTTAAAATCAATCTTGACCTTGAAACATTACAGAATAGATTTAAATAATGCATTAGTGGATTTGAATCTCACACTGGGTTGAAAGACTTATGATAAAAGGTTTTAAGAGCTTAAGGAACTTCACTATTCTGATTCCAGTTCCAGCAAACGATTCCAGTTTCTCAAAAAATCTATGAACAGCTCTTTTGGTACAATTGAGGAAGCACTCAAAAGAATTTTACCAAATGATATACACTACCAGTCAAAAGTCTTTAAACAGCAAGTTTTTTTGTTTTTAAAGAAATCTCTTCTGCTCAACAAGCCTGCATTTATTTGATCCAAAATACAGCAAAAACAGATTTTTTTTTTTTCCCCAAATTTTAAATAACTGTTTTCTATTTGAATGTACTTTAAAATGTAACTTATTCCTGTGATTATAAAGCTGAATTTTTAGCATCATTACTCCAATTACATGATTCTTCAGAAATTGTTCTAATATTCTGATTTGCTGTTCAAAAAAACATTTTATTATTATTATTATTGTTGTTGTTGTTGAAAACAGCCGAGTAGAATTTTTATAGGTTTCTTTGACGAATAGAAAGTTCAGAAGAACAGCATTTATCTGAAATAGAAATCTTTTGTAACATTATAAATGTCTTTATAATCACTTTTGAGCAATTTAAAGCATCCTTGCTCAATAAAAGTATTAATTTCTACAATTTCTTTCCCAAAAAAAAAAAAAAAATTATACTGACTCCAAGTTTTTGAATGGTATAGTGTACAGTAGTCAACATTCGAAGTGGATCAAAAAAGTTAATCTAAGTTGTCCGAGGACAAGAACGGGTATTGTTTTGGTTTTAGGACAACTTTGATGAAAGGTTTTGATCCACTTTAAATGCTGACTACTGTATAATGTCACAAAAAATATTTTAGATAAATGCTGATCTTTGATTTTTCTATTCATCAAAGATGGAAAAAAAAATTACACAATGTTTCTTAAACAGCAAATTAGCATATTACAATGGTTTCTAAAGGCTCATGTGGCACTGAAGACTGGACTAATGATGCTGAAAATTGAGCTTTGATCACAGGAATAAATTACATTTTAAAATATATTCAAACAGAAAGCAGTTATTTTAAATAGTAAAAATATTTCACAATATTACTGCTTTTGCTGTATTTTGGAACTGGTAGTGTACATAAGAAAAACAGCTGCATTCTTGGTATTTTATTTTTTATTTAAATACATTTTATTACTCCAAAAGCTCTTGTCCAAATGTGTATCTTCTGTTTAAAAAAACTGCCACTTGAGCTTAGCATCTGGTTCACAAAAATATTATTTTCCAACCCTTGCAGTTAAAATTACACAAATCCTGTTAAGAAACTATTTTAAAGTTCAAAAACACTTTTTAATGAATCCTCTTGAAAACCTCCACATCTAGGTTTGAGTCTCACCTTAACTGTGATGGTAAATCCGGATGAGTACAAGGGGTTTTCCCGGTCCAGCTGTCCACTCACTGTCAGGGATCCGCTGATGTAGTCGAGAGCAAACATACTGTTGGTGTTACCTGATGAACAGAATAATAAAAGGAAGGTGAATTTTGTGGCAAAAAGGTCGAAAGATGTTTCTGTTTGCACTGAATACTGCTACATTAAACTGAAGAGTCTGTACCCTCATTACACTTTGACTTATTAGCATATTTTAATAATTGGAGGGTCATGATGGTAAAGTGGTTAAATATCTGAGCCCAAACTCAAAAGGTTGTAGGTCAAAATCCTCAGAGGCGTCAGTGAAACAGAGGGTCGTTGAGTTCCCTAATCACCATTCTGCCCTGGAGCAGGGCACGTAACCTCCGCTCCAGGGGGGAACGTCCCTTTTGGCAGCTCAGGATTTAAAAGAATTCATCTGATCATTCCTATCCTAGAAATTAGGGCTGGACGATATGACAGTTTTATGACAGAAATGGTGCAAATTTGTACATTAATGCAAGGGCAGGATCTCACTAAAATTATATAGATCTATCTATCAGTCTGTAAGGCCTGGAAAACGTCAAGGCTTTGTTTTTTTTTAGACAATTTGTTGTCTGAAATTTTTGAAATTGCATGAATTAATTTCCATGCAATTCTACTTCATTGCATTCTAATTTGTACTGCAGTCATGCACGCGTCATGATCCAAATTGTCACTTAAAGGCATTATCAATTTAATTATAAACAACGCACACACAGCCCTGGTTATTTAATGTAAGTCAGGCATACGCCACCACAGAGACGCCTGAGTGAGAGAACACATCATCTGGATTTTAGAAAAATAAAAAATAAAAAAATTCTACAAGTTCCAACACAGTGATGAACTTATGTTCATAAAGCCTCTTCTAATTATACTAGGTGTGTTGCTAAATCATACTTCAATGTTATGTCAACAAAATACTAGACATAGACAAAGAGTAAGAAACAGAAACTGTTTGACAGAGAGCAGGCGTGTGGTTTGGGACTGGACCTCTCTCCCTGGTCTGGGATGGAGAAAATAATATCTTCCGACTATGCGAACAGCGGCCCTGTTAATTAATCCGTTACTCCTGAGATATCATGCTGGTTTTGGGTAATTAGTTCAGTGCATGGCAGCAGTGGCCCAAACTTTAGGGCTACAATAGAGCACTAGACCGGCTTGTCAACCAATCAACTATTCTTTTCTAATTCATCTTTCGCTCAAAACATTTCATACTCCCTCGATAAACTGCTCATCTCATTAACACCTCACTTTCCTTAATTATATGATATTTCGGTAATTATTTTCATTATATTTTCATGTCCATCTCTCACAGCTGCGGTGTATATTCACTGCACACTAATTAAGTCCAGCAGATGCAGACGGCACACAGAGTGACACACAATCTGTCTTCTTTTCTAACAGTCTTCTTTTGTTCTTTATGATAGATCTCACCTCTGTACAGCTCTCATCATGTACAATCATGTACTACTAAAGATCATCAGCCCCCCATCGCTCCGTTCGCTACCTACTCACTCCTACATTCCTCCACATCCCCATTCCCATGTGAAACTATCCAACACAGTTCCTCCACTTTCATGTTGCTCCTTGCCTCCACCTTCCCACTCCTCCATCAGGGCTGTTTGCCATTTAAAACTGAAATGAACTAAAATGCCTTTTAAATTCCAACTCAAGCCCTGCATTTAAATTCAATTTGAATTTGAAGTCCCAAACTGGATGCAAAACGGCAACTGGAATTTGATGTAAGAAAGTAGAATGCAAGTTTATTTAGGAAAAATCATACAGCTGCAATTATTAACAAAAAGAATGACAGAACAATAGATAAACAGATGATAGACAGATATTTAGAGATATTTATAGAACAATATTTAGAATGATAAATGGAACGACAGATAGATTGATACAACGACAGATAGAATGATAGAATGACAGATTGAAAGAATGATAAAGCGATAGATTGATAGAACAGAACGATAGAATGATAGAAAATTAGATAGAACAATAGATAGAACGATAGAAAGCTAGATAGATAGAATGGCAGATAGAACGATAGACAGAGCGACAGAATGATAGAACGACAGAACTACAGAATGAACGACAGAACGATAAATAGAACGTTCGACAGAATGACAGAACGACTGATACAACGTTAGATAGAACGATTGATAGACAGATAGATAGAATGACAGATAGAACGACAGAACTACAGAATGAATGACAGAAAGATACATAGAACATATGACAGAATGATAGAACGACTGATAGAATGTTAGATGGAATGATGGAATGATAGAATGATAGAACAATAGATAGATAGAACAATAGACCGATAGATAGAACGAAAGATAGAACGACAGAACTACAGAATGAATGACAGAACGATACATAGAACATATGACAGAATGATAGAACGACTGATAGAATGTTAGATGGAACGATAGAACAATAGGTATATAGAACGATAGACAGAACGACAGAACGATAGAACTACAGAATGAATGACAGAATTATACATAGAACATATGACAGAATGATAGAACGACTGATAGAATGTTAGATGGAACGATAGATAGATATAGATAGAACGATAGATAGAACGACAGATAGAACGATATAGATAGATAGATAAATAGACAGATGATAGAACGATAGATAGAACGATAAAACGATAGATATAGAATGCACGACAGAACGATACATAAAACAAACGCCAGAATGATAAATAAATCGATAGATAGAATGATAGATAAAATGATAGAACAATAAAAAGAACAATAGAACGTACGACAGACAAACAGACAGACAGGCCTAATGGTTAGAGAGTCGAACTTGTAACTGAAAGGTTGCGGGTTCAAGTCTTGGTACCGGCAGAATCTTCGATTCTAAATATTGCATAGTCCTGTCCTCCAAATCTCAGCTCTTACATTCCTCCACCCTCCAATCGCTCCATTCCACCTCATCAAGTTTCTTCACCTCCTTCTTCCCAGGTACGCAAACGTATATTCTTTCTCGTTCTTCTCATCTCAGGTGTTCACTATTGTTATGCTAAATTGGACATAGCCACACCGCTGCAGCACCAGCATTGGATTGAGACGGAGCTTGTTGAGCATGCATGAGCGACTCAGAGCTGCCCTGCAGAGATAGCTGTAATTTATACATTCAAACAACAATCTGAACCATCTGCGTAATGGAAATCAAACAATGGGAGTACCCAGATTGATTGAGAGCGCTTGAACCGAGTGTATGCATGCGCGTATGCTAGCGTGAATATATTGACTCCTGTGGGCATCGGCAGCCAATTAGAACACACACTTTAATTCACTTTCCCAATTGCCCAGTGTGAAATCAAACGTGCAGCTGAGAGCTACGCTGACCTGATGGATTCATTCAAATTAGCATGTTTGGCTTTTCATTGGAGTAAGACCGCCGAAGAGTGCGCTGATTTGAAATGATAATAATCCTTATCTGCCAATGCAAATATATTTCTTAAGGTGAGGTGCAGACGCTGATTATAAACATGGCATGAAGAGAGATTTTATGGATTTGAAATATATTCTCATCATATGTTGATAAAATGTCTGAAAGTTTTTTTTGTTTTTTTTTTAAGATTTTAGTTTCTGTCTTTACTTTTCATAAAAAGACTCAAAACCATTTTTTTTATTGTTAACTAAAAGCAAAGCTAAAAGCAAAAATGTAATTACTAAAATAAATATTAATTTAAAATATTAATTATTATGAATATTTTTTATAAAACATTATATAACATATAACAACATTAATCATACTAAAAAATAATAACCTTACTATTCATAATAATAATAATAATACCAACAAAAATATAAATAATAATAATATCAATAATATAATATATATTAAATAATTACAAAAATAAATTTCATATAATTATTAAAATAAATATTAACTTAAACTATTAATATATTAGAACATATTAATAATATATATTAAATATAACAATATTATTAATACTACAAATAATAACCTTACTATTATTATTATTATTATTATTAATAGTAATAATAATAATAATAATAATATCAATAAATTATAATATTTATTAAATAATTACTAAAATAAATTTCATATAATTAAAACAAATATTAACTTAAAATATTAATAAAATATATTAAATATAACAATATTATTAATACTAAATATAATAACCTTCCTATTATTAATAATAATAATAATAATAATAATAACAGTAATGATAATAATATTAAAAATAATATAATAATAAATATATATTAAATAATTATTAAAATAAATGTCATAATTACTCAAATAAATATTCACTAAAAATATTAATATATTAACAATATTAACAATATATATATATATATATATATAAAATATAATAATAATAACCTTACTATAATATAATAATATACTTTAATATACGTCTAATTTCTAAAATAGATTTCATCGAATTAACAAAATAAATATTAACTTAAAATATTAATATATAAAAAACATTAATAATATAGATATAATACAATAATATTAATAATACTAATAAAATAACAATAATAACAACCTTACTTTGGATTGGTTATGCAAAAACTAATAGCATAAGTTAACAATGACCAAAAAAGCTTTTGTTTTAATCTAACAAAGATGAGTAAAATTTAAGAGGGAAAGATTATCCATAAATAACAAAATCTGGTCTTTTTTCTCACACACACCAACCATATTGCTCTGGAACACTTTAAATATAGTCATATAAACCATTTTTATAGCATGTTTTTTTTTGGAGTGTAACCGACATGATCACAATGAACCAATCACTTTCAAGGCAAAAACTGAAAAGACATAAGGGAGAAAAAATAATTACAGAATTTTCCTCATTGGATAAACTATTCCTTAAAGTAGAGGCAAGAAAACGCAGGTTAATCATTTAGTAACTGTACACAGAGTCAGCAGTCGAGAGCTGTGATTTTGAAGCGGCTACATTAGCGTGAGATAAGCAGACTCTTCAGAAGACCAAAACGACGCTTCGTTCTGCCTGACAGAACAAAAACTCTCCCCCGCAGAGATTGACATCTCATCAACACACAGAGTGACAGCAAAGAGAATTCACTGTTGGAGAAATCAAGCTCAGCTGAAGTTGATGGAGAGAATAAAGAGGCGAGTGTGAGTGAGTGGAGCTGTGCAGGAGAGCAGATAGCTCACTCACTCTAATCCTGCTGAGAGCCAGCAGCTAAGACAGCTTAAGATGAGCACACCAACACCACAGCAAAGACAGAAAGAGAGACAGAGAGCTGCCGCTAAATTACACTACCGGGGAAACCCACTCATTATACTCTTTAATGGAATTCAGTTATTGTATCTTAGATAACCTAAAAACGATTTGTTAACAATTTTCACTTCAGCTCAACAAGGTCAACATATAATAATAATAATACTCCTAAAACAATAATATTATACACTACTGTTCAAAGGCTTGGGGTCAGTATTTTTTAATTCATAGTTTTATTTAGCATGGATGCACTAAACTGATCAAAAGTGAAAGTAAAAACAGTAAAAAGTACATAAAAACAGAAAGTACATAATGTTACAAAAGATTTCCATTTCAATAAATGTTGTTCTTTTAAATGTTCTGTTCAAAAAAAAAAAAAAAAGAAATATTTCTTGAGCACCAAATCAGCATATTTCCTAAATATTCAGCTTTTCCATCACAATAAAAAAGGAAAATATATTAAATTAAAGTCAGCCGTTTTAAATTGTAATAATATTTAATAAAATAACTGTTTTACCTGTATTTTTGAGCAAATAAATGCAGCCTTGGTAAGCATAAGGGACTTCTTCTAAAAACATCACAAAAATCTTACTGACTTAATAATAATAATAATAATAATAATAACAATAAACAGTGAAAGCAAGTATTATTATTATTAGTAGTAGTAGTAGTATTAATGTCACTTATTTTAAATTAAATTTAAATCACTAAAATTTTACTGACTGATATAATAATAATTATAAGCATAATATAATAAATAGTGAACAACAGCAACAACAACGATAATAATAATAATAACAATAATAAATAGTGAAATACAACAACAATAAATAATAATAATAATAATAATAATAATAATAATAATAATAATAATATGTCAGTTATTTTAAATTGTAATAATATTTGAGTATATTTTTGAGCAAATAAATGCAGCCTCGGTAAGCACAAGGGACATCTTTTTTACATTACAAAAATCTTGCAGACTGAATATACTATAAATGTAATAATAATATAATATTAATACTAATAATGCATTATTATAAATAGTGATAAGCAACCTTGTTGTTTTTTTACCATTTATTAATATAAATAATAATTAAATATTTTATTAATTTAATAATAATAATATTATAATAATAATATTATTATTGTTGTTGTTGCTACTGTTTTTGTATTGAAAGTAACTCAAACCAGCACTGTTTATAATCCAAGGCTAAATTATTAAGTCTTTATTAAAATCAATTACACAACATTAAATATGATTTCACCTACAGCAAGCATAAAAAATGCTGCTGAATGCATGAAAACCTCCTTTCCTATTTAGCCTGTCATATTAAAAATTTGCTAAACATATAATAAACATATGACAAGAAAAATCTAGTACCAGCTGAGAAGTGATCTACATTTCCCTCCATGTAATATACGTCATATGTATCAGGAGTTTTCTGAAATATTCCTCATCTAAAGTCGCACCTCTATGTGTGCTGACACTCTGCCTCCCAGACAGCGCTTGTTTACCTTCTGTTTGTGAAGGCGCTGTAAAATCAATTAAAGTCACAGTCCATCATCTGCACGTCTGAGCTTAGCTGAACCTCACGTTAAAGAAGAGGAATGAGACTCCACTGCCCTCAGCCTCTGTTACCGCGGCACCTGCTATCTCTCTGTTTCAGACTGATTTACTACAAGAGCCGCGTCGCCAGCCTTGATCTTAGCCATGCTAACAGAGCAACGCAAATTAGCTCACAGTTATGGGTTAGCGAACCTGCGCAGCAGATAGCCACGCTTTGTCGCATCTATCAAGTCAGTCAGGCAACAAATTAGTGGACACGCCGTGAATTAGTGAATAATTTCATTAGGCTGTCAGCGAGCGGGAGAGGAATTGCAGCGGGGGGGATTCAGTGTCAGCTGAAATACACCCCAAAGGGACGACTTCAAAATAAAAACAGTGGGTTTAAAAAACAAAATACAGTGTTAGCTAGCACTTCATGCCTAAGACTACCTTATTTTAGTTCTGACTAAGATTTGAGTGCGTTTAACCATTAATATGATTAAAAATACAGGTAACATAACACAGGTAAATGTCCTGCTACAGGTAACATCGATACACCAGTAGTTGGTGACATGTCTTTATGATTGAGTCATTCACTCAACAGATTCGTTCAAAACACTGATTCAGAAATGGAAATGGAGTCATTGAATTACTCACTCAACTAATTCATTCACAAACACTGATTCATTCAGTAACTGGTGGGTCTTATTCACTAAGTATGCGTAAGCAAGAGTGTGCATGTGAAATCTGAGTCTGAACGAATCAAGACTAACCTATCAATCAATCCTAAATTTACAAAAATTATGTAGGAACTGTAACCACAGGTAGACAAAATTCACACACTCAAGAGATATGTAACATGAGTCTGTACAAAAGTGTTAATTACGTTTGAACCAATTTGTTTAAACACAATGATTCATTTAGGAACGAAACACTTGACTGTTTTATATGTGAATCAATGAATCATTCACTCAGCTGATTTGTTCAAAAGCATCAACTCATTCAGGAACTCTACTTCTGTTCATTGCCAGAAGATGCACAGCAGTTAAAGTGCCCCTATTTTTCCATTTCAAATATTGCCTTTCACGCAAAGTGTAGTGTAGCTTTACGTGAATGTAAACGATCTGCAAAGTTGTAAAGCCAAAAGTAGACGTTATTGTCTCCCAAAATAAAGAATCGAATCTGTGCAGTCTAAACGAGTCAATAGTAACTAGAGTCCCGCTTTCGTGATGGCTACACGACACGGGATAAAAAATTTGCATAATTCTCACCTATGTTCTACATTGGCCGACTGCAAACAACTTGACCCGCCCACAAACACGTCATTTTACTGATGATTGCTTATCTAATCTCTGGGAGCTCAATGTGGGATTCACAAAACGCTTGCTCTTGAAAGATGACTCAGTACCCAGTTTATTTGGACTAGCTGAATCCACTGAATCTCAACCTGTAAGTATGATAAATAATAGATGTTTAGTGTTTTTCAGATCATTGTTTACTTTGTAAAGTTGCAAACCTTCATTAGAGATGTTGTTACGGTGCTTAGGGACAACATGTGCTGTTCGTAGCTGTGCTGCCACGTTATTAACACGTTTGGATCGCTAAATCTTGAATGACTGTTAACTAGTGATGTGATATTTCAACCGAGGCATCAGAGCTTGTGTTAAGGGGTGTGCCAGATGAAGCCTGGATTCGAGGCTTGTGTTGTTAATGCAGAAATCACAAAACCAGTGACAAACGAAGCCTCACTTTCTCTTTCAGTCCCATGTGCGATTCTTTTTGTGTGTTGGTTCGAACCCCCAGATCTTACTAATTCATTTATACTCATTCGTACAAGTCATATGAAAAATACAAATTATTTCAGGAAAAATAAATATTCGCCATATGCACTTCATGTGTACATTATTCTTCTATTACATCATATAGATGTTCATACTAGCATCTAATGGCACAATTTAATGGGTAAATTAATTTATCAGAGACAGAAATTCACCAAACAAACACACACACTATTAGATTTATATCTGTGGAATGTGTGGTGAATGTTTCGTCCAAAAGATTCAAAGCTTTGAATCTTTTACCGAAACAGTCAGAGGAAAATTTTAGTGCTTTAAGAGGCTTCATTTGCCCATCACTATTGTCAACTGTTAAATGAAGGAGTGTCACATCCTGCTTGTTTACTTCAAACTGGAAGACACTCCCACTTTTGACGCAAGGCCTCATGGGGCTTTAGAAACTTATGGATATTTTCTAATGAGTGTTCAAAAAACAGAACTATTGCAATGGGCGTATCGTTTCCAATATGTGCTGTACACGGTAGACCAATCACAACAGACTAGGGCATCTGACCAATCAGAGCAGAGCAGGCTCACGGAAAGAAGGGGTTTAGAGAGACTGAATGTTTTAAATGCTTCGAACGAATCGTTTGAGAATCGCTGGAAAATGAGGTGATATTAAATGCATATTTAGGAAAAAACAAAAGCGTTTTTTGACCTCGCATGCATGTAAACCTACAGCAGGAGACTCCCAAAACAGTATTAGGAACCTTAAAAATGGCATAATGGGGAACGTTAATGGTTTCGAACTAGGGATGCACAATATTAGATTTTGCCGATATCCGATATGCCGATATTTTTCAACTCATTTTGGCCGATGGCTCATGCTGATACTGACATACAACACATACAAGTCTCTCCTGTGTGGAAATTAATAATAATTAATAAGCATTTCTTTTTCTTTTTTTTTTTAAATTTTGGTTAGTTTTTAACAAGAACTTATTGGTTAGAATTAAATAAACAGTAATGAAGTTCTTTTATAATGACAGTACACTGAAGCTTTGAAAAATAACTATAAATAAATGATATATGAATTGGTTTTTCTCAGAAAAATGAAGTGGTAAACAATTTTTTTTTAATTTAACATTTGTAGATGGTCTAAAGAAAAACAGTTGTAAAAATTCTAAAAAACCTTTTAGAGCTCATAATTAGTTTTTTGCTTTTGTTTTTTAAAAAGTAACACATTACACAATAATGAATAAATCAGTATATATAAAATTATTTAATTTACAAGTGTCATGTTTGTGATTTTTTTTTTTATTCATATAAGCTGTCACTTCTGACCTTTAAAACAAAACTTACTCATGATTTTATGATACCAATTACTGCTTTATTTAATCATAAACACAGTCTAGGTGATATTTGTGTATTTTACTTTTATTTTATTAGAAACAAATTAAAACTCCTTACTGAACAGGCATTAGGACCCAGGGGAGGCTGTCATTGCTGCCATTGCTGCCATTACTGTTTCCTCTAACACATACAGAACGCTTAATTCTGTGCATTCTCAGATTAAATGCATGACAGTGAATCTAAAAATCATTCAGGACAAACTTTTCTTCAAGAATGAGCCACACTGCAGATGTGATCTAATAGCTAGCACACCCTAAGCACATGTGAGTTATTACTCTTATCGGCGAGACATATAATAAGACATAATTTTTTGTCATGTCGGGCAGATGCCGATTTTTACATTTAAAGCCATTATTGGCTGATTCTGATATCGGTCTGATAATATTGTGCATGCCTATTTGGAACTATTTTCTTAAGTGTAAAATTCTACAATGACAGCTCCTTATTAAAGTATCTTACCATGTTTGTGTACTTCATGAGGTATATGTGTACTGTACATTAATGACTAGGTGTACAAGATATCGTTAAAGACATGACAAGTCAAAGGTAAATGAAGATAATTACAGAAACTGAAGTATATTAAAAATCATGTTCAGATGAGGATTTGCGGTGACACTCCCACACTATACCGCTCCACAATACTGCGTGTGGCGCACTTGAGCGTGCTTAGAAATAGTCAGACAGAAAATCAATTTCACATCACTGATAAAAGGTTGAATGAATGAAAAACAATCATGCTATGTCAGGGGAATAATTGAAAATGAAACAGAATGGGAATGTTTTTGTTCTTATGGGGTTCTGGGACTAAGCCACTAACACCGCCTCCCCTCTCTCAATGTTAGGGCGCTGCATTTTCCTACTCATTGCAACAGCTCCAATGCTTGACAATGAGCAGAGTCACATACATATCATTGTTTCCTCTTGGAACAAACACCTGCTAACTATCGCCAAAGTTACCATTTCCCATGGCACAAACATTTACAGCTTCATGCGTGCTCTCCCTACCGCACGTCTGCTGTAATGGTGTCTGAGCATAGCCTGTTTGTGCAATAAACGAGGGCAGAGTGTGGGCATGTTGACAGAGGCTGGGGCACAGGAGATTAACCCCAGGCCAGGCTTGTCTGTAGTTGCTGCGGACTGGGCCTATGCCAGTCCATTGTTGGCCAGAGAATGGGGTGACGATGGGGCCACTGCAGGCGGAGGAAGGAGCACAGCCTTCTGGGTAATTATGGAGAATTGGGGGCAAAAGGTGTAGAGAGGAGGGGGCAGAAAAAAAAAAAAAAGCTGTCGAGGGGATAAAACTGAGTCCTGGCAAATGTGACAGTGTATGTTTGTGTAGCTACAGGTGTGACATTCTTACACAGGCGCAAACACACACATACAAATCTTCAGTTTGCACAGTATTTTTTAATGCAGATTTTAACTTATTAAAAAAAAAGCTGATGATAATTCAGCTTTGCATCACTGGAATAAATTATATTTTAAAATATATTAAAATAAAAACATTATTTTATATTGCAATAATATTTTGCAATATTATTGTTTTTTTCTGTATTTTTGATCAAATAAATGAGCATGAGAGACTGATCCCAAACTTTTGAGCAGTAGTGTATATATAATGTTATTTTTTTCTCTTTTTTTTATTTTTAGATTCGTTCAAACAACTTAATTATTCAAGAACGACTACTGTGTTTAATTAGGAGACATACTTCAGCTTTGTTTAACACTATTTTCAATGCAGAGCATGTATGTTTTGTGCAATTTGAATTTTTTTCTTCAGTAATTACAGACAACGGCAATGAAAAGAGAACTGAAAATTGCCATTTTTGTGTCATTCTTATGTGACTTCCTTTTAAATACGAAACTACAATATCTATATTTTGCATATGAAAGTAATAGATCTTAATAAAAGGTTCGATTTCATATTGGATTTAACAGGAATGAAAGCAATGACATGCACCATATAAAGGTCATTTTCATCAACCTACAATTTTCAAAGCTGTTTTATGGAGTTTAAAAGTCTATTAAAAGTTTTTTTTTCACAAAGATGAAACAATCAGTATGTTGTTGAACAACACTACAATTTACTAAACCCACTGCACTTCTATCTCGTTTTCATTCCTGCCAAAAATTAAATATGGCACTACCCCGACTAAGGTCTGTTCAATTTTGGAACAAAGTGAGGCACAAAAAGCCACTAAAATAATGCTGCATATCTATAGCAGGTGGAACAGAGGTCGTTCTCTTTGTGACCCGCCCCTTTAATGTTTGCCGTCCAGTCAGTGGGACAGAGAGTGCTGAGTGACAGCTGCTCCGCGACTGGTCATCCATGAGGGTTCAAAGCAGCCATGATGGCTCTAAATTGCTTTGTGTGCTTCAGTAGCTTGACCAAACTGCCAATATACTGTGACAGCCGTCGGCTATACGGACCACTGCGCCCTCACCTGTCACCCACACCTGTGTAGGACGAGAGTCGACAATACACCCAAATACACAATTCATACAGCCTTTTTTCTAAACCTTAGATACATTCCCTTGTCAGAACATACACAAAGAGTTTAATACTAAGAGGAAACGCACATACGCACAGGGGAATTGTGTATCAAATCTGTTTGGAAACTAATCTGCCAAACAACTGATATGAAACATCACGTCATTATTATGATGAGAACGAAAGAGAAATTATTACAATTTAAAAAAACTGTTTACTATTTGAATATATTTTAAAATGTAATTGATTTCTGTGATGCACAGCTGAATTTTCAGCATCATTACTCCAGTCTTTAGTGTCACATGATTCTTCAGAAATCATTCTAATATGCCGATTTGCTGCTCAAGAAACATTTCTTATTTTTATCAGTGTCGAAATATTTTCAGGACTCTATGCATTTCAGGAATTTTATCATTAAAAATGTCTTTACTGCCACTTTTGATCAATTTATTTCATTTTTGTTGAATAAAAGTAATAATTTCTAAAATAAATAAAATATATTTTTCTCTTTGGCAGGCACAACAAGCATCCACAAAGTGGATCACACAAAAACAGCTGTTTGTATGCAAGAATGTGTCGAATGAAACTACTAGAGCTGAAGTACTTCAAGTATTGCAGTCATCACTATTTCAAGATGCTTGAATTAA
This sequence comes from Labeo catla, assembly GCA_012976165.1. NCBI lineage: Eukaryota > Metazoa > Chordata > Actinopteri > Cypriniformes > Cyprinidae > Labeo > Labeo catla. The sequence goes on from VONZ01000748.1 coordinate 198,096, forward strand.
CTTTTTCATTCAGTGGATTGTGTGGGTGCGTGTGTGTTTTGCTGGGGTTTTCACATTACCGCTAGTAGTGAGCTGGAAAATGAGAAGCTAAAGCAACCACAACTCACACACATGCAAACACACTGTATACATATACACACACATTTGATTTTTTTTATTCATGGTGGAGGCTTTTGAGGTTGTGTCGTATTTACGAAAATGACTTATGATTTGAAAATAGTGTTGAAAAATACAGACAAATCAGTCATGTTTTGAATCACTTTCTAGCACAAATAGTTACACAAATAGTTACAAAAATGTTTGTAAAGAATGCAATAAAAATATATATATTTTTAGCAAATATAAAAAATACAATATCAAAAAAATAAAACATCTATTTATTTTAATATTTTAAAAACAGGCCTCTTATGCTCAAGGCTGCATTTATTTATTCAAATTACAGAAAAAAAAGTGTTAAATATTATTGCAATTTAAAATACCAGTTTTCTATTTTAATGTACCTTGAAATATAATTCATTCCTGTGATGGAATAAATTCCATTACTCCAGTCTTCAGTGCCACATGATCCTTCAGAAATCACTGTAATTCTGATTTATTATATATATTTTATTTATATTTTAAAATAGAAAATCATTATTTTAAATTACAATAATATTTCACAATATTACTGTTTTTTCTGTTTTTTTGATCAAATAAAGCCTTGATGTGCAGAAGAGACTTCTTTAAAAAAACATTACAAATCTTATGGATCCCAAACTTTTAAACAGCAATGTTAAACTAAAAATAATGTTTTTATAATGTTATAAATAAATAGTAAATAAATTTTAAATTTATTCATAAATTTTTGCTGTGGGGCCATATACAATTTTAGTAGGGCAAGTAAAAACCTAACCTTTTTACAAAATAAAGAAAATGTAACATTTAATGAAAAATACCTTTCTGAAAAATATAAACATTTAAATATTTTTAAATACATAAAAAATAATTATAATAAAAAAATTCATATTTGTTGCTATGCATTTGTTACAATTTGCATTAAATCCTAGGTTTCTATATGGGACCAGAGAAAACTTATTGTTGACCTTATTGCTGAGGCCTACATAGGGCTGGGCAATTTTTACAATTTTATCGATTAATTCAAATTTAGTGTTTTGCCACAATTTTATTATTTTTTTAAATCTAGGAATCGCGATTTAAATTAGGAATATTACCAAACGTTAGAATTAGACACACTGACAATCTGCCAATGATAATAGTAAAGAGAAAAGAACAATACAACCGCATGTCGGCGCACGTGATTAACCGCTCATATTGGCACCATTCACACAGAATGCGCTTTTGTGTTAACAAAGATGAGACGTGGGCAATGGAATAGGAAAAACATGCAAAAAGAAGGGAGTAAACTTTGTGTAACTTGAGCGCCAATTTTTTTTTTAGAATGCCGTTTCACGTATGTTATGAGTGTACGAGTTTACGTGAGTACAACAGTCAAACACATCCATGTTCACATAGAAAAAATATGGAAAAAACAGCGCAATTGAATAAAAAAACAATAGAAAAAAAAGCTGCTGTTAATTTTTTTACAGAACATTTATAGTTAATAATAGTCTACTGGTGTTATACCTTCAGTTACTTTTCATTTGCATTACCTTGACTTTTGACATTTTTTAAAGCATTTAAAATTTGTTGAGTCAACTTAAAATTTGTTACCCTGCTGCCCTAAAATTGTAAGTTCAGTCAACTCAAATTTACTCAGTTTAGCAAATTTCAGCTGGGTAACAAGCTCAGCTTTTAAGTTTAACAAACCAAAGTTTTTGTTTAGTCAACTCACATATCTAAGCTGTCACTTAGTACAACTTAACATTTCAAGCTGACTAAACTTATTTGAGTTAACTGAACTTAAAATTGTAAGGCAGCTGGGTAACAAGTCAAGCTTTTAAGTTTAACAAACCACATTTTTTGTTTAGTCAACTCAAATATCTAAGTTGTCACTTTTTACAACTTAACATTTCAAGTTGACTAAACTTTTTTGAGTTGACAACAGCCGGGTAACAAATTATTTTAAGTTGACTCATCAAACTGTTTTTTACAGTGTTTATAAGACAAGTCTGTAAAAGATGTAGTTGTAGTTCATGCATCTTTTCTGTAAAGATATTTGACAAGTGATTTGTTAAACATTTACATCATGTTGACAACTTCATGTGTGGTGCACTTGGAATAGAATTTTCTTTAACTAGAGGGTTAATGAAGAAAAAGTTACTTGAATCACGTTGTAGTTACATTTTCAAGATGACTAGTTAATAATCATAAAAAAAAAGATTAGATTTAAGATTTAAGATTTTAAATATCGCCCAGCCCTAGGCCTAGATTGTCCTTTTTTTCTGTTTTGGTCTTTTCTTGTCTAAGTGGATGGTTCTTTGCAAAATAGTTTTAAAAGCCTAGCTATGGAAAACCTACAAGTGAAAACCCACCACATGCTGTTAAAAGCAGTGAAATTAAAATGTTATAAAATATTCACATTGTGTTTGTGCATGTGTGAATGAGACAGCAGTCTCTCCGGACCACCAGTCAACACTTATTGAAATTCTGCCCGCCTCGTTCTCTGAAAAACACACCCAGATGAAAAGAAAGAGGGACTCAAACATGTGTAGCTATTATAAGAGAAAGACGAGTGCATAATCTGATGTGTGTGATCGAGTGTGTGATGAGACAAATGATTCTCACGCTCACCCCACACACACTCTTTCTCTCTCTCCGTCAATGTTTAATCACCGTAAACCTACGTGCACCGCTTTCGCAACCGCTCGCACAATAGCGACAGGAAAGCGCTAATGTTGTGGGGATGTGGATCGAGGGTTTGGGATATGTTCTGGGGTTTGGTGATTAAAAGATTGTGATTCCTCCAGGCTAATGCACTGCGTTATTAGAGCGTCTATGTAATGAGAATAATTTCAGAGCATTAGGAAAGACATCACAGAGTCTCGAGCGACATCCAGACAAATTCGAGCCACGCGTAAATGCATATACACAAACACACTCACGTGGGAATGTGCACAAAAAGCGCTGATATTTATGCCCTCATTATGATTATTCTTTCATACAGGTGAGCACACACATGCATTGATGTGCATTTCATAGTCCATCACAGGCTTGTTTTGTTACAGAGCGACACAGCAGCTAGAAACCCTGGCAACGTTGTTTAATCTACACGTTTTCATCTAAACTGACAAATAGATGTGAACAATAGCCTGCATTACAATACAATGAATATAAAGGTAATACTTTCACTTTCAATAAACATCTACTTCAAAAGAATGATAACACACTGAACAGATGACTCTGCAGAGACAGACAAACGGCCATTTGACAGCAAAGAGGATTTATTCAAGTCTATACTTGACCTGAATGACTTCTATTACCTATTCTATTACTGATTTAATCAAACGCCTTGAAAAGGACATGACCAGCTTTCATAGGCTTTAAGCAAACTTAATGGTGTTCCACAGAAAGCATGGACCAAAAGGAACATGGAGTGAAAATACAGAGCATGAGTGTGCAAAACACGTCAGTTTAGTTGTTTACTTGCTGAATGAAGAATTCAATTATATATTTTAGAGCATATATTTCATTTTTTGTTTTGCAACCATCAAGCTCCAAATGAAAAGATAAAAACACCCAACAACACCCAACAATACTACAAGGCCTATCAGCTAACAATAAAATAAAATAAAATAAAACAAAATTTTAAAAGCTACAAGGCCTAACAGCTATCAGTAAAATAAAATAAAACATATTTTTTAAAAGTTGAAGAATAACTACAAGGCGTATCAATAACATTTTTTTCAAGCTACAAAGCTGATCAGCTATCAGTAAAATAAAATAAAATAAAATAAAACAAAGAAATATATTTTATATTTTAAAAGCTCAAAAATAACTACAAGGCATATCAACTATCAATAAAACAAAACAAAACAATATCAAATAAAACAAAACAAAAAACAAAACAAAATAAAACACGCAAAATAAAATATAAAACAATTTTTAAAGCTACAAAGCTTATCAGCTATAAAAAAAAAATAAAATAAAATAAAATAAGCTGTGTATTCTGGAGAACTGAAAAACTTGGCAGGCAAAATAAAATATAATCAACGATTTTTTAAAGCTCAACAGTAACTATAAGGCTTACAAATAAAATAAAATAAAATAAAATAAAAGCCATACCCCCGGTTTCACAGACAAGGCTTAAGCCTGTTTTTTTTTTTTTTTCCTCTAAGACACGTTTATAAAAATAACTTAAATGTCCTAATTTAACTATGACCAAATCCTGGTTTAGGCTAAGCCCTGAGCCTTAGTGTAATTTTAATAAAAATACAAATATTTATATTTAAATGCACATACAAGACTCCAAACACTCCAAATACTAGATTTATGCTTTGACATGAAGTCGAAGAGTTAAAGTCTTAATAGACGATTATATAAAACAGGAGTTTTGTATGTGTGAGGAATAGTCAGGGTAATACATTTAAAACTCAAATGATAACCAAATCATAACCTTCCATAATGAACAAACAGTCCTAAGCAAAGGTCAGACAGATTTACCACCTAATCACCACACCATCAACCATTCATCTACTTTAAAATAATAGAAACCTTTCCCTGCTTTATATAGGCAGCAAGAAACTATCTGATTCCATCTGACATGAAAAGCTGTTTTATGGATTAAATGACATAAGTTAATCAATATACCCACATAACAAATGCAGAATCCAGATTAGTGACAAACACACTCAGATTTCTACAGCCACATCACAGTCTAACAGTGAAATCAAACAAATAAAACTGAGCCTACTTAACCAAAAAACTTTAAGGTGTGTATTTTTTTTTTTTCACTCTAACCATGAATGTTTTGAAAGTATTGAATATCATGTTGATAGCCAATAAAGCTTTTTAGAGTCACAGAGAATAGTAAGAGAATGGCAATTTAATGATTCTGATTCCACTGAGCAATTTTTTGTTCTTTAATGATTCCATCAATTCTTTTAGTAATTTTGAGGATGAACAAATGGATGATATTTGAAAATTGCATTTGCAATCCAAAAACAACCTATTGTAAAAATGTCAGGATTATTTCAGAATTCAACAGAACAGAAACAACAAATAGGAAATAAACAGTTCTTGGAAATGTGGTTCATATTCCACAATTATTGCATCTAACAACCTTTCAGTTCTCATTATCTTTCCTAATCCCATGCCTAGGATTTAGCACGCTTGAGGCATTTCCTCTGTGAAAAAAAAAGTCAAAAGCATCTTTGAACTGAAGCAAACACACAGAAGCATCATATATATGCACCACAAAAGATGCTTGAAAGGTGATCGTTCATTCCTGTGAATAGCGGATAGATGCTGATCATGATATCAGTACATTTAAGGTGACTCTGAAGCATATATTGCATATTTTACGCATATTTTACAGCGTTCAGTCCACATCAGTGGAAGAATGCAGATTTTCCAGAACCATCAACTGAACAAAACATCAAGGAAATAATTCAGTTTTAATATTTTTTTAAAAAAGGATCCGTTCTCAAATAAGAACAGGCTTTAAAGGGCAAAGGGTCCAGCTGTCAGGACATCGTGGCAGTAAATGAATAAAGAATAAAAGGTGTTCTGTGTCTGTACTTCAGGCCGGAGGAGTGACCCATCTGACAAGCTGTCAGCCATCACACACACTCATTCAATATACACACCACCAGCCTCATCTGAAATTAAAGACCCTTCTCACACACACATATACACACACAGATATTTCATTATCAACTAGAGCTTATTGTAACCCAGGTCACAGGGTTGACTATCGATCGGAGAGCTCAGACCTCAAGGGGAATAATCAAACCCAGAGAGATAGATTGGAAACTTTGATCTCTCTGCTCAAAGTGTCAAGCGCATTCTTTAAACAAGATCCACAGATGATTGAGCTTATTGAACTTTTCGGTTTGGTCGCGTGTGCGCTTGAATGTGAGGATATAAGGACTGGATGTTTTTATAGTATAAAAGTCTGGAAATATGTATGTTCCACAAATGATTTGCAATTTCAGTCGTTGTGCAGGAGAATCAACAGACAATGTTGGGGCCCTATAAAAGCTGTAATATTTTTTGCCAAACTCTATTCTATTTTTTTTTTTTTTTCAAAATTCCGTTTTTTTCTGTTTTAATTTTTCTAGACTTTGGTTAAATTAAATTTTATTAGTCAAAATGCAAACGAAACAATTTAACAGCAATTTATTAAAGGGGTCATCAGATACCTTGCCAAAAGCAGCTCTGCAAAAATCATCTCATTCTGGTCGAAGCTGCTTTAAATGTAAATGAGCTCTGCTCGCCCCGCCCCTCTCTTCTCTCTGTGGAGTGATGAGCCTGTTTACTTTAGCCACATTTAGCTGCGTTTAGCCACTAAACTTGCTAACTAGCACATTATTAGGAAAGGCGATCGCAAAGATTCATAAAAAACCCTTATACTTAGTACTTGCTGTAAGTGAAGCAGGTTAACGAATGATTCGCGCGAACATAGATGGATATATCTAGTTTGGAAGGCGCATTTCCTTCACAATCAAACGTAATCCACTGCATCTTCAGCAGCTCAGGTCGGAGGTCGGATTGTTACAGCTGATCTGAGGTAAAACGCTCATGTCAATCAACTATCATGGAAGCGGCCTCTGTCGGTATGACGCCACAACAACAGGCATCTGAGAACGGCTCGATTTGAAAAAGGGAGTATTATTTTTACAGATTTATTAAAAACCACTGCATGGACTTTTATCATTATAGGGTAGATTTGTACATACACTGCCAACACACAATAATGTTCAAACAACATGTAAAAGTGAACTTCGCATCCGATGACCCCTTTAAAAGTTTACCAAAAAATACATTTAAATTTATTTATATTAAATTTTTAAGGCCCTATGAAAAAGTTTTTTTCCCTTCAAATTTAGTTTTATTTTTACCAAATTCTGTGTTTTCCATTAATTTTTTCTAAATAATTTACAGGGTTCCCACACCTTGGTTAACATCAAATTCAAGTACCTTTCACGGACTTTTCAGGTCCAATACCCTCAAATTCAAGGACTTAATGTGGGGACACATTTCAAGTGAGAGCAAGGTTACAGCATGTTACCTTGTAAGATACAATATTGCAGTTTTCATGTGTCAAACACAACTAAAAGACCCCGAAGTAGCTCAATGACCATGTCCCACATCAAAACTCAAAATATTTAATTTCCATACCTAAAATGTATATTTTACAGTCACCCTTGTGCAGACTGATCACAAAACTTAACACCTTGCACAGTTTTATCACAGACAGGTAGAATGCAAAATGTTTCAATAGAAGTATTTCAGTCAAATGCAATTTATGCAATATTTCAAACATTTAACCCATGGGAGAAAATCAACACTTCGTAACAATTTAAAATCAGCCCAATTCCATTCAAAAAATATGGATTTGGCAACCCTGCATACAACACAAGCTGCAGGAATCAGATTTAACTTATCATGGGTCAAGACAAGAGTAAGAAGAGATGACTGACAAATCATGCTGGAGGATTTGCTGCTCAGGAGATAATGTGCTCATATCCGTTCTTGTAAGATGTGCTCCCTTTATACAGAGTGCTTGTGATCACAAAATTGAAAGTGAAAGTGAACAACTGCTCATTCAAATGAGATTTAAATACTTTGCATACAATAGCGGCTCCCTGAGGTGCGAAAATTATAGAATGATTTTAGAATGATTGCGTGAGCCGGCAGTAATGTCCTGAAATTCAACGGGAGCCCTGTGTAGGACTTTAATACAAAAACGCACACACTGAATGGCGACTGTAGAAAGCAAAAGCCGAATCCCAGACATTTTGGGCGATTTAGAAATCGTTCCCAATAGATCCCTATCGTATACTATATTGGGATACTATTATTAACAAGAGGCAAGAAAGCAAAGACCAATCAAAATGCAATGTTCAAAAAGATGTAGGAGAGAATACCAATCAGAATTCAGTATGCAAATGCTCCAATGAAATAATCACTTGTCAGAATGCTGAACATTCTATCAAGTCACCTTCATATCTTAATGAACAATACAAAATACGAAAAAAAAAACCCCACTATATTTAAAGCCAAAAATTTGTTTTTGGTTTTTTTTCTGAGGGAAAATAATTATCTTAAAATACAACGTTTGAATGGAGTCTCAACATTACGCATTTTCACTGAACTGAAGGATTTTAATACTTAGAAAGTGCAGCTTTGTATGCACTGATATAATGCTTGTGGATTTCAATTCAATTCTGCTGTGAAAATCTCAATGCATTGTGTAAGTACTGCGAACTTCAGTTGATGACATTAAGCCGTTCACCTAAGAGGAAACTGTGACATGATAAGATCCTATTAAAGATCAGCCTTAGATGGCAAAATAAAAGAACGTAAGCTGATCTTTGTGTCTTCATCACATATCACGTCTTTGCAGGTGGATTTCACAGGTCACGCTGTTGTGAGCAGACTTGTGCGTGAACAGGTAATGGCTTTTTAAGTACTCTACACAGACAGTGAGAGAGTGTATTGTAGAAAGCTTTCAGTGCGTGTGTGTGAGAGAGACCGAGATTACCACAAGAACAAGTGTATAATTGGAAAGCTGAAGAGAGCATCATTGTTCCAGTGATAAACATCTTTAATTTGATGGACATATCATACATATACATTGTATATGTAGCTGTGCGCATGCGTTAAGGCCTCTTCACACCAAGGGCGATAACTGTAACAAAAATGATGAAGTAGTTTAAAAATCATTCTATATGTAAAAGAATAGAGTCAACCACAACTATAATGATAATGGCAAAGAGGAACTACTTTTACACTTTTTTTCTTCCCAGGTCATGAACAATTAAAACACTGACAGCCAATCAGAATCCATCTTGCATTAAAAAGCTCTAGTATTTAAAGTGGCAGATGACAACTGCAGTGTGTATGATGTGAACAGGCCTTTTGCACTACTACAATTCTAATGCTTCGGCCTGGTTTTGCCAAGCTTTGTGTTCAGTAGATGAAAATAACTTATTTACATTGTCTGTAGCATATAAAACAACCTGCTACATGCCCAACAGTTTAAACACGTCATACTCCTTTAAAGTTGTAAGGCAGCTGCTGTTTTTAAGTTGAAACTGGTGAAAAGTTTTTACAGACGATGCACGTTTTACATAAAACAGTCGTCGTAAACGTCTGAAGATTTCGACAGAAGATGGCTTGCAATTTTTTACCCACTCTTATTTGAAACAGAATATACAGACGATGAGCTAAGAGAGATGAACATTATACGTTAAAAGGCCGGCTCCACACGCATGCGTCGTGATACTTGTGAACACGCATCAAAGACTGACATGGAAAAGAAGAAATTGTAGAATAAAGTCATTATTTTAGTTTTCTTTGCACACAAAAATTATTCTCATAGCTTCATGAAATTACAGTTGAGACACTGATATCACATGGACTATTTTATCGATGTCCTTACTACCTTTCTGGGCCTTGAACGTGTTAGTTGTGTTGCTGTCTTTGCAAGGTCAAAAGGCTCTCAGATTTCATCAATAATACCCTAATTTGTGTTCCAAAGATGAGCGAAGGTCTTACGGGTTTGGAACATTATGAGAGTAAGTAGATGACAGAAATTTCATTTTTGCAAGATCTATCCCTATGTCTCTGTCTCTCTGTCCACCTTGGGTGCATTATATTCTAATAATTCAATGGTCTGTCTGCAATTACACCTTACTTAATCACATCTGTTAATATGCTGACTTTGACACCCATTATAACAGTCACCAGACATGCAAGGTCTTACCTAGCGTGTGCATCCATAATCTAGCCACATCTACTCTACATATATGTGGAAACAAATATCTAGATGTTTAGTGTCAACTTGGTGAAAATGACAAGAAGGGTCTGCAAGCTGTCCAGTGTCCACTGAGTATGTCACAGTAGTCCAGTGTGTGTGTTTATTGAAGTTTATGAGATGCCCCTAAACTGGCATCTGCCCACATCAACAAAATCTCTCCAGGTGGAATCTCAGCGTTGGTGAGAGTCTAGCTCCCTGCATAAGAAAAGTGTAAATCAATGAGAACTGGTCTCCATAATGCTGGACAACTTTCCATGAGGTTTCCATGGTAACATTTAGCTTCAGTGTCACAGGAATAGCGGGGCTATGTAGATCTGTACCTTTTGGGAGCTCTGAATCCAAAGCAGCTCACATCTGCTTCTGAAAAAGCGGGGTGATTTAATGAGGCTTTAACTTTGGCCCTTTAAAGCCACCGTAGCTGCAGGGGCTGTTAGCCATATCTGTGAGCGCTGTGGTTCATGAACCCTGCTGGGCTGAAGCTCAGGACAGTGTTCTCCCAGGGCACTTTATAATGGATTCTACAGGCATGAGAGCACGCTGAAGACCTTCACAAGTCCCTCTGTCTCACACACACACACACACACTCTCGCTTCAGTAGTCACAGTTGTACCAACTTGTCCTGGAGTTGTGCTGGAGTTCAAACACACACACTTAAAACTTAAGCATCAATTCTTCTGATTTATAAAACTGAGAGCTCCGGCTCTGAAGTCTCATTTAATCACACACATGCAATCCTATATTACTGTAGCAACCATAAATCCATTCAGCATAGCAACACCTTGGCAACCATCTATCAACATTCTTAAAACCACTCAGAATAATATATAAAAGTACATAGCAACACCTTGGCAACCACTTACAATACCCTAGTAACTAGAAATGTTTTTAAATGTACACAGAAAAACTTGGCGAGAGCATAGTAACACCTTGGCAACCACCTATTAATGTTATTAAAACCACTCAGAATAACTTTGTAAGTGCTTAGCAACACCTTGGCAACCACTCACAACCCTAGTAACTAGACATGTTTGTAGACATGTGCTAGAAACTATCAATGTTTTCAAAAGTACTTAGCAACTGCATAACAACATCCTGGTAACCACCCACAACACCATGGCAACATTATTATCACAACACCCATCAACATTATTAAAACGACTCAGAAAAAACCTGGCAAGTGCATAGCAATACCTTGGCAACCACCCCACAAAAAGCCTAGTATCTAGAACTGTTTTTAAAATGACTCAGAATAATTTGGCAAGTGCATAGCAACACCCCGGCCACGACCCACAAACACCCTAGCAACTAGAAATGTTTAAAACCACCCAGAAACATTCCAGAATAACTTAGCAACTGCATAGCAACACATTGGCAACAACCTCAAACACCCTAGTAACTAGAAATATTTTAAACCATCCAGAATAACTATAACTTAGCAACTGCAGAGCTACACCTTGGCAACCACTCAGAACACCCAAGTAAGTAGAAATGTCTTAAAAGTACTCAGAAAACTTGACATAGCAACACCTTGGCAACCACCTATCAATGTTCTTAAAACCACTCAGAATAACTCAGCAACTGCATAGCAACACCCTGGCTGGCAACCACCCACAAACAGCCTAGTAACTAGAAAAGTTTTTAAAAGTAGCAAAGCAGCACCCTGGCAGCCACTAACAAATACCTTCAAATGTTCTTAAAACTACTCAGAATAACTTGGCAAGTGCATAGCAACACCCTGGCAACCACCCATAAACAGCCTAGTAACTAGAAACATTTTTAAAATGACCCAGAATAACTTGACTAATGCATAGCAACACCCTGGCAACCATTCACAAACAGCCTAGTAACTAGAAACATTTTTTTTTCAACTTACTCAGGATAACTTGGCACAGCAAAAGTGCATAGCAACACCCTGGCAACCACCCACAACAGCTTATCAACCATCTATCAACATTCTTCAAACACCCTAGTAACTAGAAATGTTTTAAAACAACCCAGAATAATTTAGGAACTGCATAGCAACATCCTAGAAACTACAAATGTTTTAAAACCCATTCAGAATAAATTAGCAACTGCATAGTAACACCCTGGCAACAAACCACAAACACCCTCGTAACTAGAAATGTTTTAAAACCACCCAAAATAATTTAACAACTGCATACAACATCATCATCATGGCAACAAGCCACAAACACCCTAGTAACTAATAAATTAGCAACTGCATAGCAACAACCTGGCAACAAACCACAAACACCCTAATAATTAGAAATGTTTCAAAACCACTCAGATTAAGTTAGCGACTGGATGGCAACACCCTGGCAATGACCCACAAACACCTTATGAACTAGAAATGTTTCAAAACCACCCAGAATAGCCAATAAATGCATAGCAACACCCTGGCAACCAACCACAAACACCCTAGTAACTAGAAATGTTTTAAAACCAACTTAGAATAACTTACCAACTGCATAGCAACACCCTGGCAACCACCCACAAACACCCTAGTAACTAGTAATGGTTTAAAACTACTCAGACTAACTTACCAACTGCATAGCAGCTATTCAACTTAGCAATGTTCTTAAATTCACTCAGAATAGCTCACTCAGAATTACTCAGAATAACACCCTGACAACAACATTACTAACTTTCTTAAAACCATTTAGAATAACTTGCCAACTGCATAGCAACGGTCAAACGTTCTTACAATTTCTTATGGAAAAAAATGTCAACACAAAAATGTTCAAAAATGTCAACACAATTTATCTGACTGCATAGCAACACCCTGGCAACAGTCAAGAACCACTCATATTTTTCATTAGAAAACAATGCTCAACATTTATCATATTGCTGTTGGTGCCATTTTAAAAGCTACTCAAGGCAGTAATTTTACCACAGTGACTTTGCATCATGGACGCAGCTGAAAAATACCTTCTGCTAAATGAAGAAATATGAATGTGGTGCTTGACTAGTTTACCTGTTCTTTATTTTTCATACTCAGGTACTGTTTGAATTCATAAGATCATATAATGACATTCCAGGTCAAGTTGCAGGATTAGAAAGAAAGTTTGAGGCCTCAGGAAGAGCGCAGTAATTTGGCAGTAAATAATAACATCAACAGCACTGTCATCACACCTCTGGGGGAAAATGAGTGAGAGAGAGAGGGAGAGAGACTACAGGAGTGCATGATCTCTAGTCTCTAGATCATTAACACACATCACCCTGCAATTAAAAACTCATTTATCTTAATTACTCAACTAATGGGACGAGTCCCTGCAGAAACACACACACCCTCAAAGGACAGCTACAATGACATATAACACACACACACACGCGCATATAGGTGTGAAAAGCCAACATTAATGCTCAGAGAAAATCCTGAAGCCACACACACTCACACTACAAACACACAATCCACACGTCAGACTGTCTGTTTCTGCTCCACACACTCTTTAGTTCAGATGTCAAATGTCATTACTCCACCCTGAGATATTCATTCATTATATGCTAATGAATTTAACAGTGAATGTGCACTGAGATTCTGTATGTAAACGTTGTTTCAAGTCTGTTTCTGTAATGTACACCAAAACAATCCATCCGTGTATTCATCTGTCCACCATCTATCTATCTATCCATCATTCTATTGTTCTACCAATCTGTTTATCTGTCTGTCCATCCTCTATCCGTCCATCAGTCTATTGTCCTGTCTATGTCCATTCATCCATCGTTCTACCTATTGTTCTACCATTCTGTTTATCTATCTGTCCGTCTGTCCTCCATTCATCCATCCATCCATCTATCTATCTATCCATCCATCCGTTCTATCTATCTATCCATCCGTCCTCCGTCCATCCATTCATCTATCATTCTGTCTTTCTATCGTTCTATGATTCTGTCCATCTGTTCCCCATCATCATCTATCTATCTGTCCATCCTTCCGTCCTCCTCCCTCCCTCTCCATCCATCCATCCATCTGTCTGTCTGTCTATCGTTTCTACCATTCTGTCCATCTATCTATGGTCTGTCTACCATCCATCAATCTATCGCTCTATCTATCCATCCGTCCTCCGTCTATCCATCCATCTATTATTCTCTGTCTTTCTATCGTTCTCTGATTCTGTCTATCTGTCCATCCACCTGTCTAACCATCCATCTAACATCTATCCATTCATCCATCCAATCGTTCTACAGTTCTATCTATCTGTCCATCTGTTCCCCATCCATCATCTATCTATCTGTCTGTCCTTCCGTTCTCTCTCCATCCATCCATCCATCCATCCATCCATCCGCCTATCTATCTATCATTCTATGTCTATCGTTCTACCATTCTGTCCATCTATCTATGGTCTGTCTACCATCCATCAATCTATCTATCTATCTATCGTTTTATCTATCATTCTGTCTATCTATGGGTCCTGTCTATCTGTCTGTCTGTCTATCCATCTATCGCTATTCGTTCATCCATCCATCCATCCATCCATCCATCATTGGTCTGTCCTCTATCCATCCATCCATCTATCCATCTATCTATCTGTCCGTCCATCCTCCATCCATCTATCGTCAGCCTGTCCTCCATCTCATCAATCCATCCATGCATCCACCAATCTATTGTTTTATCTATCATTCTTATCTATTGTCCTGTCTATCTATCTGTCTGTAGATCCTCCATCCATCCAACATTCTGTCTGTGTCTGTGTAATTTTAATACTTCCTAATATTCGAATTTGAATTGCAATTCTGCCACTCTTTGCTACTTTAATTCAAATTAAATTAAAATTCATGAATTTAAAAGGCATTTGTATTTCAATTCTGACTGACGTGTAACCCTGACATTAACACAGTAAAGAAACTGCACTCAAACCATTTCATATGATCTTGAACTCAACCAGAGTCTCCTGAAGAGAGAGACCTCTTCCTCTATCCGTTTTCCCCTCTGCTTCTTTGATTGTCCCCCTTAGATTCACACACAACGGCTTTGAGAAAGCATGCAATATGAATTCTAATAGAGCAATTACCATTATGAATGATAACTAGGGATATTCCGCTGATCTGGGGTCAGGGCCCGTGCAATAGCTCTTATGATTACGGAGTATGGAATCAGGTTCAGGAAATAGCAGTGCTCCGCTAGCCAGCGGGAATGTTTAACCTACATCACGGATCCCTGTCCTATTGATTAGACCATTAGACTTGAACCGCTCAGAGGAAATTGACACAATCCTCTTTCCATATGAAATCTTTGCATTAATGCTCCACAATTTAACGGCAGAGCTATCAGATTTCTTCAGAATATTCATCCGTCCAATTCGCAGCTTTCCTCTAAAAACCGAATAATATGTAATTTTGTGTGTGATTTGGAGGGCTGCACTGGTGATGTATCGATTCTCAAAAATAATGTCCTCAAATCTCTTCACTCAACACTACTTTACTTTAAGAGGCTATTTTGTGATCGTTGCCATTAGACGATAACCATTTATACGCTTGGAAGACTAACAGAAGACTGAACTATCAGACACATTTTTATTTGGTAATTTCCAAATAAATACTATGCACAAACTATTATTTGCCATCTGCCACCCAGCTCTATAGATACTAGCAATATCCCCAAACCCATATTAGTTATCACTTTATAACGTTTAAATAAATAAATACATTTTATGGCTATTTACATAAATAATATAAAATGAGATATAAATCAGAATTGTATGTTTCAGCATCACAATACTGAGCAACACTTGCTCAACCAATGGAATAAGTTTGGCATAACTTGGCCAAAACCTTGGCATAAATTTTTTCATCAAAACCTTGAAACAAACTGTTCGAAATAACCAGTTTGCAAAAGACAGTCTGATTTCTTAACATTATTCAGAAAGCATACTATTAAAGGCGGCCTCTGTGAGTGGTTTGACAATGCAGTGCCATTCAGACACTCGTTGTCATATAAGTGTCAAATCTATATATACACACATATACAGCCTACAAAAACCCATTCAACATATACTTACACAAAATTGAGCCACTAAAGGTTCTCAATGTACGGCTGAAATATATCACAGAAACACATGGTGTAACTCTCTCTCTCTCTTTCTGAGTCTCTCTGTCTCTCGCCCTCCATTCTGTACCTCCCTTCGCTCCGTCTGTCTCATGCTGATAGCAATGAAAGTGATCTACGGGGGAGGCCGTACACACACAAGCACACAGATACAGTGAGTGTGTGTGTGTGTGTGTGTGTGTGTGTTTGTTGCACTGTGGGAAGGTTTGTCCTGCTGTGTTAAGCTCATGTATGGACTAAACCGACAAAGGCTTTCAGTCACACACACACATTATCCCACATCCTAAGAGACTTACACCACAGCAGCACTAATGTGACACATATAGGCCACTTGTCCTTCAGACTGGAGCATGAAACATCATACTACGCTCAAGACTCAAATCACTATATATCAAATCACACATCATGACATCAGTATTTGGTATATTGGTATATTATGGAAAATTGTGAAATAACCATGATCACTGCATATTTTAAATTCCATTCACATACTGTCATCCAAATAAGTGATTTTGAAGTGGGTATTAGAAATGCCATTAAATGCACATTTTCATATACATCTCTTTCCGCTACACTGAGAGCGGACGGCTTTACATTCTCTGTGAAATTTGCTTTAAACATGTATGACAAATGCGCTCTGTGTTCACTTTATATTCAGTTTCATGCATATCTCAGTGTTTATGGTCATTGCAGGTTATCATTCAAGGAAATATTATGTAACAACATAGAGAGAAGGAGATGGTATATTTCCAGATTTGCAATCAGGAGGGAATATAAAATAAAATAAAATAAAATAAAAGTAAATTAAAATAAATTAAATTAAATAACCATATATATATATATATATATATATATATATATATATATATATATATATATATATATATATATATATATATATATATATATATATATATATATATATATATATATATATACACATACATATATGTATATAGAAGAATAAAAACTATTATTATTACTATTATTCTGATCTAAAATTACATCAGTTTACCCTTTGAAATGTTTGTTAACATAGCCTAAAACTAAAACTAAAATAAATAGGATTTTTTAAAAATTACAACCCTAAAACAATGACAAATTAAAGACAGAAATTTAGAGAACAATATTCTGAAGTATAAAAACTACATAACCATTATTATTATTATTATTATTATTACCTAAAATGACATCATTCTACCCTTCTACCCTTTGTTAACACAGCCAAAAACATCTAAAAAATTAAATACAACAATATAAAAAAGAAAACCTAAAGTATTTTAAAATATAAAAAGAATATATTAGAATATACAGTACTGTGCAAAAGTCTTAGGCCACTAGTATTTTCATCAGCTAAAAAATGGTTTAAAGTCAGTCTTTTGCTGTAGTGTGTCAGTAGGAAATATTCTTACTGTTTCTTAAGACAGAGTGGATTGAATGATGGAGAGACCAGATCTCTGTTTGCACGAGGAGTCTGACAACAGCCTGTGCTCCACACAAAAATCTCACTGGATTATTATAATTAATTTCAAAATGAATGTTTAGAAATGTAAACCGATACTTTTTACTGACACACTACAGCAAAAGATAGAAATAACCATTTTTTAGCTGGTGAAAATACTAGTGGCCTAAGACTTTTGCACAGTACTGTATATTATACTTGATATTAAAATAAATAAAATTCTACAAACATACAACCCTAAAACAATGAAAAATTAAAGACATATTAAGAATAATATTTTGAAGTATAAAAACGACATATTATTATTATTATTATTATTATTATCTAAAATTACATAATTCCACCGTTTGTTAACACAGCCAAAAACACTTCAAATCAAATACAATATAAAAAAGAAAACCTAAAGTATATTAAAATATAAAATATATCTTAGATTATGTATTGTTATTGCTATTATTACTATGATTTAATATCATGCCATTCTACCCTGTGAATTTGTTTCTATTTGTTTAGAAAGTCTTAAAGGAAAACAGACATAATAATAATTTGTATAATATATCAATACATTTTAATTCGAATAAATGAAATGTTCTCAAGTTTATACAATTAAACGCCGCCAATGTGATAATCACGATGGATGTGACTGACCTGATATGATCGTATATCCGATTCCACGTGGTCGACCTTGATCTTGATCGATCGCAGTGATCTTACGGACTTCATAACCCTACAGACACACACAGACAGACATCAAACATTTAATGAGAGATAAAGCAAGAAACGTATGAAAAGTATGTATACAAGTTCATACATACATTGTCTTTATTTTGGACAGTATATCGTTTGCTTTGCATGAAACGTGTGCTTGGTTTTATTTTGGTTATTATTTTAATGCAATGACAAACAGACTTTTTAACTGCTTTTGTGTGCAACTGTTGAGGAAAGGACCTGGTGAGGGATGTCACAGGGACATCAGCTTCAAAAACGAATGCATCAAATGAGACATGAAAAACAACAAACGGAGAAATATTCTGAATTTGAGGACTCTTTGATCCTGAACGAGAAACCGCACAGATGCTTAAAGAGAAAAGTGAGCGAGCGTCTGCCATTGATCCAGCTAATAGTGTCTGAGAGCTGTTTATGCTTCATTTCTGCCAACACTCCACTGCTATTACAGCACACAATCAATTACAGCACGTTTAGCGCAAGAACGTGAGGAGGAGCGAGGGAGAAATGGATGACAAAAGCGGCTGAACAGGGGATGAAGTGTGGCTGAAGTAATTTGCGAGCCATTCTCTTGCCGTCCGCACAAGTGGAATGTTCAATCAAGCACACGTCTTTCTCCTTATCTTTCCTGTCCTCTCATCCTTAAACATTCTCCCTGCACCTTCTTGTCCACTCCTTCATCCTCCCTCCATCCGCGTCTCTTCTCTTGCACCATTTCAGATCAAGCGCTTGACAGCCAAATTGTGTTTGCCCCTAAAAAGCCTTTAAATGTCACCCTGACAAAAGAAAACGGCGGTGCAAAAACTCTCCACTTTTCCCGCAAAACATTGTTTTTCTCTCCGTTTTAGCCGGTGTCAAACTTTGGTCCATTTGGCAGGTGGATTTAGTTTTCTACCGTGTGAGCATGAACCGCAGAGCTGCATTTGTGCCGGAGGGTCAAGGTTTGACGGGTTAGGATGGACGGCGAGCCCCTGCTGGTAGGTGACGTAACTACACCCACCACTCCATGGGACATCCAAAAACTAGCTGTGTATATTCCAACGAATAATACAGTGGTGGCCAAAATTATTAGAACACTAGTATTTCACCAGGTAAAAAATGGTTTTAAGTTAGTTATTTCTATCTTTTGCTTTAGTGTGTCAGTAGAAAGTGTCAGTTTACATTTCCAAACACTCATTTTACCATTAATTGTAATAATGCCGTTTTTTGAGATTTTTGTTTGCCAACAGCTGGTGCTCCACACAGAGATCTGATCTTATCATCATCCAGTCTGTATGGAATAACATGAAAAAACAAACTGAGTTTGTTCTATTTAAAATCCAGAAAAACTGTGGCAATGTCTCCAAGATGCTTCAAGAGACCTACCTGCAAAGCTACAGTACTACTAAAAGTTTTGTAAAAATGCTGTCAAAAATAATGTCATAAATAGATTTCCTTTATCAACATTTGGTGTGACCATCCTTTGCGTTTAAAGGAGAACTCCACTTCCAGAACAACAATTTACAAATCATGTACTCACCCCCTTGTCATCCAAGACGTTCATGTCTTTCTTTCTTCAGCCATGAAGAAATTATGCTTTTTGAGGAAAACATTTCAGCATTTTTTTTCCTTATAATGGACTGATATGGTGCCCCGATTTTGAATTTCCAAAATGCAGTTTAAATGCGGCTTCAAACGATCCCAAATGCGGTTGTAAATGATCCCAGCTGAGAAAGAAGGGTCTTATGTAGCATAACGATCAGTTATTTTAATAAAAATAATACAATTTATATACTTTTAATGCCAAACGCTCGTCTTGCCTTACTCTGCTTGGACTGTTTTTGTTCCGGTTCATGACAGTTAGGGTATGTCAAAAAACTCCCATGTCCTGTTCTCCCTCAACTTCAAAATCATCCTATATCGCTGTTTTACCTTTTTTGTTAAGTGTGTTTGATCTTCTTTTGTAGTACACAGCTTTAAGTGTACAGTTTAAAATAAGAAATAAACTGACAATTCTGAGATAAAAAGTCAAATTTCAAAATTTTAAAATCATACTGTAACATTAATTCTCAATTACAACAAAGCTGCATTCATGAGATTTAAAGTCACATTGTGATATATAACGTCACAATTACGAATTGTGAGATTTGTGAGATTCACACAATTATGAGAAATAAACTTGCAATTCTGTCACAATCATGTTGTTGTTTTTTTTTTTTTTTAAAGTGTAATAAGACATGAGCTTTCATATGGGCTTCCGTATACTTTATAGTGGATATTTCACTGTTTCAAGCTTTCTGAAGAATCTTAAATGAATACTTTATCCCAAAATATCTATAATCATTTAAAAATATACATTTTTGAAAAATCTTTAAACTGCTCTTTCTATACAACAACCACATCGTAGTGCCTCCTGAGCTTGAAAACGGACAAAAAAATATATTAGTTAATAATAACTATTATATAACTATTATTTACTATTGAAATCATACCACAATATGAAAAACATACAAGAATATTTTTGGATATGAACATATGCTAGATATGCCCTTGACAGACATGGTCACTAAGAACAATGCTGGAGAAGGTGGAGAAAAAATAAATATAATAGATCATACTGGATTGGGACTATGTGAGGGTGAGTAAATAATGACAAAATTGAGAATTTTGGGTGAACTATTGCTTTAATCGGATGCCTATTTTTAACAAGCTGGATTGATTCTTTAGGGTCTTCATGAAATGTCTGCAAAATACTTGAAAATTCTTCAATGGTGGTCTAAAACAACACTTTTTACCTTGTCAAAAACAGCTCTTTTTACAGCGACGATGCATGTCTCTTTAAATGATAATGAGCTACTGCTCACCCCTCCCCCTCTTACGTTTTTTTTTTGTGAATTTGGTGTCACGTTACCATCAAAAACAAAACCAGTCCTCTGCAACCTCAGTGGCTCTGATGTCTGAGAAAATGAAGACTCTTATGTTCACTTTTACATCCAAAAATATGGAAAAAAAAAAAAAAGGCGGATAAGGGCCAGTCCGTCAGCAGTCATTGGCGGAGACTGAGCAATATGACATCATAATGCTCAAAAAACCAAAACGGCTTGATAATTGAGAACGTTTCGGGGGGTAAGACACATATATATGCAAACACCATATAAAAGTGAATTTTGCATCTGACATCCCCTTTAAAAGTGTTCTCCAATGTACAAAAGCCACTGAGATGAGTGGGAAAGCTCGGGGATCTCTCTCTCACCAGGTGTCTGAGCAAGAGCGATGCACCTGAGATGAGGCGGAGGTTAAGAGTTGTGTTTTGACAGATGACCCACGCCAGCTCTGTGTGTTTGATATCTGTTTGCGTGTAAATGTCAGTAGCCTTGAGAACTCTCCACACCCACTCAGTCACTTAGCCCGAGGCCCGTCGACTGAGTTGACACACACTCCGTACACGCGTGCGTGAGTGTGAGGGAAGATAAGCTTTAAGCTCTCTGCGTGTGGCTAAGTGTACGTGTCAACATCGTTTTATACGAACGTGCTAGTGTGACGTGTGCCCTTATTGAGGCCGTACGTGTTTAGACTGTCTAATTCTCATCACAAAAGCCTCTTGTCTTTTTTTTAAAGCGTTTCCGCAACTTTAGGAAATAAGAAATGAAATGCCAAAATCAATCGCATCCACTTGGAGCTTGATGCTGACCGGCACGTTTAGACAGGACAACTGGTCTTAAGTCATCACTGTCTTCTTATTCGTGACCTTCCTGGGACGACTGATAGATCCGTGTCACCACACTTCACTTCTGACACGCTCACGAGTTAATATGCATGCAAATGGACACCAGAGACAGAGATAAAAGAAGGGAGAGAGAAAATATGGGGCATGAAAGAAAGAGAAATAGGTAGAAAGACAGAGACTCAGAGATTTAGGAGTTAGAAGTGGAGTCACAAAGGGTAAAATATTGAAATGTACATTCTGTAATATATTTAGGGTCCCATGATTTCCGCTACGTGGAAAATGCGAACAGAATCACAGAAACCAGTCATAAAAATTGAATGCACTATATAACACAGAATCTCATGGAATTTGCTGAATTTTGGATGAATAAACCAAAACTAGGTCAGTTCACCTAACGTGGGTGAATATTAAGTCGCAAAAATACTACTTAAATATGAATCCTGCATGTATGTGTGAATGAATGGCGCAGTAATGCTTGCGGTTCTTTTTTTCAGCCTCTGCTGCCTCAGCATATGAGTACATGAACACATAAACAATCTCTAGAATTGCTCTGGGAGTGTCATCATGAGCATGGTTTCTTGTGAGAAAAACTATCATTATATCAAATAAAAAAAATAAACTTTTTTTTTTACAGCAACCTGTCAAAATAAAAGTTCGGTTTAACTTCAAAAATTGTGACAGAAATATATTACTTAATGAAATGTAATCTAATAATAAAATTATTAAAACATTACTTTTTAAGGAATATTTACCAGAAAAAAAATGTATTTCAGAAAAAAATTACATAAAATAAACATTTAAAAAAAAAAATAAAATCTATTAATTATACATCCTTTTGATTGTTAAAATTTAACAAAACCATTAAAATGGAACCCAAAAAATTATTGGAAAACACAGAATTGGTAGAAATAAAACTGAATTTGAGAAAAAACTAAAACATATATTTCATAGGGCCTTAAAAATGTTTAATAAATTGCTGTTAAAATTCTGTATGTTCCATGGTTTCAATTAATTAGACATGCTTTTTGATTAGTATTTCTTAATTTAACCATTAAAATAGAGTCAAGAAAATTTAAAATAAAAAATAAATCATGAAATGAATGAATGAAAAAAAATTCCCTGATTTCATAGGGCCCTATATATTAAAATAAATTAAAATTGAAAAGAGTTCTTTGTAATTTTTACAATATTACTGTTTTAATCTATTTTTGATTAAATGAATGCAGCTTTGGAGAGCAAAAGAAACTAATTTCAAAAATTAAAAAAAATAAAAAAATAAATAAATATATATATATATATATATATTCCAAACCTTTGACCATTAGTGTGTGTATTAAATATATCATATGTATAAAAATATCAAAATACACTTATTTTTCTATATATCAATACATTTTTATTTTTGCTCATAAGATGTGTGCAATTACTGTGTTTTCCAGTAATTTTTTGGGTTTCACTGTAATGGTTTCATTAAATTTTACTAATCAAAAGCATGCCTAATTAATATATTTTATTTTAAAAAGTATTTATCTTTTTTATTTATTTTTTCTGAAATACTGTGTTGTGTATTTACACTTTTTTTCTGGTAAATATTCCTTAAAACTATGTTTTACAATTTTTATTATTAGTTTACATTTCATTAAGTAATATGTTTCTCACAATTTTTGATGTTAAACTTTTATTTTGACAGGTTGCTGTGAAAAAGTTTGTTTTTATATAATATAATGATAAAGAATATAAAGAAACCATGCTTATGACGTGACTCTCAGAGCAATACTACAGATTGTTTATGTGTTCATATATGTATATGTACTCATATATTGAGGCAGCAGAGGCTGAAAAAAAACGCAAGCATTACTGCACCATTCATTTACACAGACATGCAGAACATGCAGGATTCATATTTAAGTAGTAGTTTTGCGACTTAATATTCATCCACGTTAAGTGAACTGACCTAGTTTTGATTTATTCATCCAAAATTCTGCAAATTCCATGATGATTCTGCGTTATACAGTACATTCCATTTTTATGACTGGTTTCCATGATTCTGTTCGCATTTTCCACATTGTATTACTTTTTTTCAAATATTATGTATTTTATTTTTTTGTTCTTCTTCACACACATTTAAACTTTGTTTTTGCACATAATTTAATTTTTTTAGGAGAGATTTCTAGTTTTGGTCTGTGCAAAAATTAAAGTTTGAAATAATTTTTGATTAAATATAGCTAATTCTGCTTTAGTTTATTGAGGAACTAATTTCTTTAGTGGGAAAAAATGTACTGCAAATGGCAATTTTGTACCTAAAATATAACTTCAATATTAATTTCCTGTCTATTAAACTGTTGTACAGTATAAAATCGATACAGCATTTCAGTAAGTGTGAACTTTCAAGGTCTGTTGTAAAGGCAGATTTAAAGTAGCTACTTCCACTTTCAATTTTACACAGACAGACACAAATACACATCCAACACATATCCTCAGAGCCCGCGGCGGTGTGTTTGACACAGTAAACCGGCACCAAATGGCCGGTAGTGAATCTCAGGCTGAATGACCTTTCGTGGGCTCTCGCACTGAGCAGGTCACAGTATAAATCTATCACTGTAATTACAGGAATATTCCAGCGAGAGTTCACAGGTGTAATGGCTGCTTCTCTCATAATTATTGTCTAATTACTCAACACACACATTATATCACTCTTTATCAGCCAAACTGTCTCTCTCTCTCATTCCCTGGAACGTTTTCTGTTTATACAAATCTTTACTTTTACTTTTTTCCCCCCACACATATAATCCTGATTTATGTTTTCTGTCTAAAAACGATCTGGCTGTGATTCAAAACCTAGTAAAATTACATCCTATCAAATATGCTTATGAGGCCCAAATATGCTGTCTACGTAGGCAGCTAACTAGATTTTGTGCCAATGCATTTGGATGAATCTCACAAAAAAATGTCCAGGACATATCCATGTTTTCATTTGAGAATAATTGAAATTACAAACACAGTTATTAGAGAATTTGAGAGGGACATTTTGTTAATTGTCATGAAAATAATGTTATGAAAATATTACTGAAAAAAAAAAACAGTAAGTCTATGTGTTTAAATAAACTAAAATGTAAAAAAAAATCTAATCCAATCAAAATAAAATAGTACTTCTGAATAAATAAATAAAAGTGTAAAATGCATTAAAAATAAAATAGCAAAATAAATAATATAGTAAATAATAAAAAAATATCTAAAAATATTAATTGCAATTAAGAATAATGAAAATTACAAAGACATTAAAGATATTAGAGAAATCAAGAGGGACTCTCCGTAATTGTCATGAAAGTAATGTCACAATATGCAATAAATAAATACATTTATAAAATAATACAATTAAATTAATTAGAAAATAAGCCTGCATTTATTACAGAAAAAAAACAGTAAAATTCTGAAATATTTTTGCTATTTAAAATAACTGTTTTTTATTTGATTATATTTTAAAATGCAATTTATTCCTGTGATTTTAAAGCAGAATTTTTAGCATCATTACTCGTCGCATGATCCTTCAGAAATTATTCTAACACTCTGATTTGCTGCTCAAAATATATATTTTTTTATTATTATGATGTTGAAAACAGCCGAGTAGAGTTTTTCAGGTTTCTTTGATTAATAGAAAGTTCAGAAGAAAATCATTTATCTGAAACTGAAATCTTCATTGTCACTTGCTAAAAAAAAAAAGTAATTTCTACAATTTAATTCCCCCTCAATTACATTTTAAAATATATTCAAATAGAAAGCAGTTATTTTAAATAGTAAAAAATATTTCAAAATTTTACTGCTTTTGCTGTATTGTGGATCAAATAAATGCAGGCTTGGTGAGCAGAAAAGACTTCTTTAAAAAACACTAAAAATCTTACTGTTTAAAAACTTTTGACTGGTAGTGTATATTTTTTTTTTGTTGTTTGTTTTTGTCTTGTGTGACATTTTGTGATATTCAACCATCTAAGTACTGCTGAAGTAAGCCCAAAGGAAAAATAAATGTGTTAGTGTGTGTGTACTGACTGGTGGTGCGTCCTCCATTATATTAGTGCTGTAGGGAAGGTTAGTGAAGATGGGGTCCATGTCTTGAACATCAGTAATGGTAATCGCCAAATTAGCCAGACTCGAAAGCGGACGCCTTTTATCCTGGTCCTGTCCAGAGATAAACAAGTACACGTTTTATTTGGCTTTGGAATTGACAGAATTTCACTCTCAGTGTAGAGCTCTACAGTGTGTGTTTCCTAACCGTGGCATTAACAGTGAGCTGATAGGCGGTTGTCGTCTCATAGTCCAGCGCTCTCGTCACAGTAACGATTCCTCTGGCCCCGTCAATGGAGAAGAACGGAGAGGGAGGCTGGAAGGAGAAGAGCACGCTGCCACCCACGCCCTGATCCGGGTCTGTCGCATTCACCATGAACACAGACGTTCCCACTGGAGTGTTCTACACACATAGAGACAGTAATGATACATGTTATTAAATCTATACAATGCTGTGCTGTTCACATGAGAAAGCAAGAACTTGCATAATGAGCACTATTTAATGCTGCGGTTAAGCATATTTCGGATCATGAGTGATGGCTCTTGTCTCTGTCATTTCACCCGTCAGTAAATGACACACGTCTGAGATGATCAGACCCCTGCTGTCACTGAGACATGATGCGGTCAGTCAGCATCACAGAGAGAACACACACAGACCAAAATGCTGGAGGAGCATTTTCAGACTCTCCCTAACTTGTAAGCCAGTATCTTAAGAGAAGGGGTCTATAGGGGTGAATCTGATTAAAACAGGTGAAAACAAAACATTTTTCACTACAGTTTAGCCGAAGTGTTTAAAACATGCGTTCACAGTTCAGCTGAATGATAAAGTTTACCGTCTTTAACTTTATGTTCTTATGTTGTTTTGTGTTCACTTGCTTCTCTATCACGCTATATAGACTAATACAATCAAATACAACAATTTCTCAAATATTTATTACAATATATACTAATATGCAGTGGTCAAACTCTTTAAAATATAGTGAATTAAGCTACAAACGTGATCATAATGAAAAGTGTTTCCATTTAATATTAATTTAAGGTGCAGCTCGTCATTTTAATGCAGTGTTTTCACTATTTAGCAGTAAACCGACTACCTCACCTGATATGTTCGTAGATTTGTGTTGGATGTTATCTTTGGAATGGAAATATAAATATTTTATTTGTAAACATCATACTTTTTTCCCGCTTATTTCAGTTACTGACATAAAACTAGCAAGCTAAGCCAGTAGCAGTACTGACACTGTCATGTAAACATGGCTGAAGACGTGAAAAGTAGAAGAACAGACAAACCGATTCAATTGAGTGAGTCATTCACGCTGGAACCGCTTCGATTCATTCAAACTCGTGACTTCAATCATTCAGTTCAAGCGATTCAACAGCAAAAAATGATTAGAACTGACAAGTGACATCACTGACAAGCTACGCCAAAATCGCGCTAAAAATCGAATTCGATTTTGCGCGCGATTTGGGGTAGCTTGTCAGTGCTTTACAGCTCTGTGTATTACTTGCCGCTCCAGCTGAACGCACGTGATGGAGCTTTACTACTAATCAACGTACCGGCTTCATTGACTAAACGCGCCTCACAACATCGTGCGATTAATCGTGCAGCCCTACAGTTAAACCACTATGTTGCAAATGATTCACTGTTTCGAAGCGATCCAATCGGTTCGCGTATCGTGAATCATTTGAATCAGATAGGAATCTCAAAGCGAGTTTCACGGATCATTTGAGAGATTGGGACTTTCAGAACGGATCAGCGAATCATTTTATTTAGATGGAAACTTAGGAGTGGGTTCGTGAATCTTTTGATTCAGATCGGAACTTCGGCTTGGGTTTGCGAATAATTTCGCGAAATTGAATGATTTGCGATCCGCGTTTCGAGGTCTCGTGCTGTGTTCCAATGTGCCTACTTATACTACATTCTTAAAGTATGTACTCTTTTGGTGAAGAAAAAGTACGTACTTTTGAGTGTGTAGTAGAAGAGTAGGCAAGCTTTGGGACATTCTATCACATCACCCAACTGTGTTTTTACCCTGTCACAGTAAACTGGTCTGTCAATCATCTTGTCACAGTTAACATCCTACACATTTAGTTTAATTTAACTATTGACTATTAACTATTTAACTATCCACCGTATTGGAGAGAAAAGTAGCACGTTGATCTGCCAGTCTCGGGTCTTTCATGCCGAAAACTCTGCTCATATTTTCTGCATGATGATGCATTTAAAAGTTAACGACCAAATGGATGTTTATAAAACTACACATTGCAGTTGCAGATGAAATATAACAAATAACATTAAATAAATATTTTTTTACCAGGTTAAATGCTGATTATTAGTAACTCAAACCCTTTTTTCTAAACATCTCTATCTAACTGCCGGTCGCGCACATCCGCCATGTTTGTAGTTTTTTTTTCAACACGTTTTATTCGTGTTTGTAGTTCTGGACCGAATCCTTTGCCAAAGCGCAATGAATTGTGGGCAAAATTAGCCATTACAGTGTGCACAGATCCACACTTCAAAAATTGACCTGAAATAGTAGACCATACGGGGACTTTTGGCACACTCTTTTTAGCATACTATGCTTTGGGACACACTTATTGTAATCTCACATACTATTTAGGATGCATAGTAAGAACATTGTTGTTCGTGAATCATCGGGATTATAGAACACGGATCGCAAATCATTCAGTTCGCAAGATTTAGATTGGAACTTCAGAGGGTTTTAGACTGAAACGTAGAAGCGGGTTCGTGAATATTTTGATTCAGATCGGAACTTGGGTTCATAATTCAAAATGCAGATCGCGAATCATTCAATTCACGAGATTTAGACCGGAACTTCAGAGAGTTCGCAAATCTTTTGATTTAGACCAGAACTTTGGAGCGAGTTCGTGAATCTTTTGATTTGGAGCGGAACTTTGGAGCGAGGTTGAGAGTTTTTTGATTTAGATCAGAACTTTGCGCATTACGAATAATTTAATTCAGAACAGGACTTCAGAATGTGTATAGAGAATCATTTGATTTAGATCTGAACTTCAGAGCGGGTTTGTAAATCTTTTGATCTTTTTGCAAATCATTTTACAAATTTTTGATTCAGAAGCTCACACCTTTGAAGCTAATTTTCAAATAGATGTTATCTTTATTAACAAACCGCATATTTGAAGTCTAAACAAGTACATTACTGCCTGAAAAATATCATGCAGATAACAAAAAAATCATATGCGCACTATACGTACAATATATCTACACATACCTACTAGACAAAAGCAAGTCTACAGTATATCGAACAGGAAAGACAACTTCACAAACTCATAGCTGACGTTAAACAGCCAGCAGCATTATTCATGCTAATATACAGTACTCTATTTACATATATTTATTTATATACGGCATTTACATAAAGCAAAAATCGCGCCGCATTACTCCCAGAATCCCTAGGCCACAGAAAGAGTGAGCAAAAGAGGTAGAAAAATCTACACTTCCTATTCCAAAACAGTAAACCAGATCCTTCCTGAGAGAAAGAAGTTGTACTTCAGCAAGCACTCCCTCTTTATCTCTTTCAATAAAACAGGAGATATCCATCCTTTGAAAAGAAAGGATTAGAAAAGATTCAGATAAACTATTGGAGAGAAAGAAAGCATGAGAGGTATAAAGGACAAAGATAAAAGACAGAGAGAAAAGAGGATTAGAAAAAAAGAGGAATCATAAGAAGGAATGAAGATAGATGTGGACAGTGAATTCTAACTTGCTGTCTTGCCTCGACCTGATAACGTCCTCTCACACTCTCACTGCTCAGCTGCCCTCAGCTCTTCCACACTAAAGTTCATGCACCTTAAAGGAGAAGTCCACTTCCAAAACAAAGATTCACATATAACGTACTCACCCCCTTGTCATCCAAGATGTTTATGTCTTTCTTTCTTCAGTCGTAAAGAAATTATGTTTTTTGAGGAAAACATTTCAGCATTTTTCTCCATATAATGGACTGATATGGTGCCCTGATTTTGAACTTCCAAAATGCAGTTTAAATGCAGTTGTAAATGCAAATGCTGACATGTTTTCCTCAAAAAAACAATTTCTTCATGACTGAAGAAAGAAAGTAATGAACGTTGTGGATGACAAGGGGGTGAGTAAATTATTTGTAAATTGTTGTTCTGGAGGTGGACTTCTCCTTTAAAACAAACCGCTTTAGGTCAGCTGAGGAAACTGGAACACTTATTGTATTGTCCAATTTAATAACTGCAATCACGTTTATGTAAATACAGACTGTTTCATTAGTCAATTTTCATCACATACACAAAAAAAGATTGCATACATAGTGTGCATTGCAGTTTCGTTGTAATGAATTATGAAATTTACTAGTCATTTTTTGAGTGATAATTGCTTCTTATTTTTTTAAGTGTAATGATGCTGATGGAAAACGTATCAGAATATTTAGCAGCAAAAAAGTGTTGATCTGAGAAAGAAT
The DNA here is from genome assembly GCA_012976165.1 of Labeo catla. NCBI lineage: Eukaryota > Metazoa > Chordata > Actinopteri > Cypriniformes > Cyprinidae > Labeo > Labeo catla. The sequence goes on from VONZ01000748.1 coordinate 228,480, forward strand.
TTTGTATTCAGATTTAACATTTGAGGTTAGGAAAAACCCTAACAAGAATATAAAATAAGAATGAAGGAAGAAAAAGAATGCATGAGTGGGAGAGAGAGGCATATCTAATAGTATTAAAAACCTCAAATACAGCAGGGACTCCCCAGCCTCTTTCAACTGCAGTATGTTAGAGAAGATTATTCCCAAACCAGGAAGACAGAAAGAGGGAAATGGGAGGAGAGAAAGAGGCTACTTATTATTAGCTTTCTGTCTCTTCTATACATTGTGACACATGAAAAATCACGTTAAACAAAAACACCACAGAAAAAAAACAGATTCTGAGAGATCTATAGTGAAAGGTGAAGTGAGATTCAGTATGAGAAGTCAAGTGAAACTCGAACCATTCCTGTAACTCAAACAGTAAAGCATGGCACTAGCAAAACCAAGGTCATGCGTTTGATTCAGAGAGAATGCATCTAATGTATATCTTGAAAGTCGCTTTGGATAAAAGCATCTGCCAAATATATACATTTAAAGGAACAGTTCACACAAAAATGTAAATTTGCTGAAAATGTACTCAGCCTTAGGCCTTCCAAGATGTAGATGAGTTTGTTTTTTTACTACAACAGATCCTCTGCAGTGAATGGGTGCTGTCAGAATGACATCATACTAATCCATACTACTCTGGTCTAGACTTGTAAAAAACTGCATGTTTGTAAGAAACAAATGCATCATGAAAATGTCTATAGACCTTTTTCCTGATAAAATGATGAGCGCCGCCACTACGAATTCTAACTTCCAATCGGATGCTCTTCTGTTCCGGTCTCCATAGGAACCCATTCAAAAAGTGCCAATATAGCTAACATTGGCAGCTTCGTGTCATCTACACACTCATTAAACTTTGAGGAGTGAGGCACTGACAAATGACCGTCATTGCGGCATTGCAAAGTGATGGCGCTATGGAGCCATGTGCTCTTTAAAAACATTTTAATAGGTTTAACATTAGATTATCAGCTCAGAATATACGCTAATTTGATTAGAAACACTGGAGACCGGAAAAGCAAAGCATCCTTCCGGTTAAGAGTCAGGCGTGACTTCCACGTTCAGGGAAAACGTCTATAAACTTCATCAGTGACTTAGATTGGGACTTCGGAATGCGTATTGTGAATCATTTTATTTAGATCTGAACTTCGGAGCAGGTTCATGAATCTTTTGATTCAGATCAAAAGTTCAAAGCAGGTTCACGAATCATTTTGCAAATTGAATGATTCACGATCAGCGCTCTGAAGTCTCGATCTGAAATGATGGTTTGCAAATCTTTTGATTTGGAACTTCAAAGCATGGAGCGTGGATCCCGAATCGTTTGATTCAAATCGGGCTTTCATCGCAGGTTTGCAGATCATTTCATTCAGATCAGGACTTCAGAGCGCATAACGCAAATCATTTGATGTAGAACGGGGACTTTGGAGCGCATATCGCAAGTCATTTGATTGAGACAGAGACTTTGGAGCACATATATCGAGCATCATTTGATTCAGATCGGGACTTCGGAGCGCGTAACGCAAATCATTTGATTCAAATTGGGACTTCAGAGCGCATACTGCAAATGATTTGATTCCAATAAGATAATAAATCTGGTTAAAAAACTAAATTGTGAAACATTTAGATGTCAAACATACTTCGTCGTCTTAGAATTATAAGGTTCTATCTGCATTCTGAGCACTTTTGAGATATTGAGCTTCAAAGTTTTTGCGTTCCATAGATTTCTGTACATAGAACCATTTTTGTTTTTAAAAAAAAGGCCCAAAATGTACACAGCTTACAAAAGAAGCATCACATAATCTAAATAAGTTGTCACTGAATAACTAAATTTTGACAAAAATGTCAGATAGAACCTTATAATTCTAAGGCGACGACTTATTCTGTCTTTTTACAAAGTGTTCTGTTGCAGCTGAATAACATGAGCAAGCAGAGCAACCTGCACTGGGAAAGCTGTTCTCTGTGCTCGCGCTTCAGTGTTCCCAAACAGTGCACACAGTCCTTTCCTCTGTGTGCTTAAATAGTTTAAAAATCACATTAAAATGCGAATGCAGGAATCGTTAAGCGGAATCGAAATGCATAGGTCTTATCAAATACCCAGTTCTTGGAAATTTGAAACTAGTTCTAAAATGAAACCTGAAGCCTGAAGCAACAGTTTAAATTTAAAACCTCTCAATGCTGGATTTGTTTCTTACAAACCACTTTTCACTTCCCAAGCCATTAAAGGAGTAGTTCACTTCCAGAACAAACATTTACAGATAATGTAATCACCCCCTTGTCATCCAAGATGTTCATGTCTTTCTTTCTTCTGTCGTAAATAAAGAAATTGTGTTTTTTGAGAAAAACATTTCAGAATTTCTCTCCATATAATGGATATGTATGGTGCCCCCGAGCTTGAACTTCCAAAATGCAGTTTAAAAGCAGCTTCAGAGGGCTCTAAATGATCCCAGCCAAGGAAGAAGGGTCTTATCTAGTGAGACAATCAGTTATTTTCTAAAAAAGTTTTACAATTTATATACCTTTTAACCACAAACGCTCATCTTGGTCTACCTTTGCATGAACCGTGTGTGTTCCTGTTTAGACAGTTAGGGTCGAAAAACTCACAATTCATCTGCTCCTCCAACTTCAAAATCATCCTACATGGCTGCAAACGTACTGAAAAACTGTAAACTTGTGTTTACAAAGTGAACATGCAAAGAAGGTAGGGCTGGGTGATATGGGAAAAAAAAAATATCACGATAATTTTTTTCATATCAGTCAATATCGATAATTATCACAATAAATGTCAAAGTTTAAAATCAGATTTTTGCTTCAAAGTGAAAGTTGTAGAAACCAGACCATTAATTTTCCTTAACAAAATAAATATCTAAATAGAAAAATTAATTTCTGCATGTTCTAATGAGTTATATTGTTTCAAGTCAAGAAACAGGTTTGGGCTGTCTGATAATGCTAATGATAATAATAATAATAATAATAATTATAATAATAATTATATCACTTTTTTTGTCTCTTAGATGCACATTTGATATTAGCTTGAGGATGCAGAGGTAAATCTGTAAAAATTGCAGCAACCTCAGTTTTATATGGTTAAATTTATTCTGACCCAGTTTTTTTTTAATTAAGCATTGGTCTCCCATTGTAGCAAGCATGATAAACAGTTAAAACCACACATAATGGTACCACAGTACCATGGTAAAAATATAACTACATGATTTTATAGATAGCCTATTTGTATGAAAAACGGCAGTCTAAAAACATTCAGAATAAATGCACACATGCTATAGCTTAATCACAAATACATACATACTACAATTATATTACTCCTGTAATATAAATAGCAAATCCATGGTAAACGATGGCGATGTGTAGATTGAAAAGCCTTCTGACTGTCTCGTTGCACACAGCTTTAAACTGGTTTGAATCACAGAGTCATTTGTGTTCATCACTGAAATAAAGTGTTTCACACTGGATCTCACAGCGCTGTTTCGTGCTCGCGTGACGAAGCCGTTCACATATCGCGTCTTTTGCGCGCTCAAGTTCGTTATTTCAAATGTAGGCGCGCGGCAGCTGCGCTCATACCGGAAGTAGGTTTTTCCAGGTGCTTCCGCGCCGCATCGAGATTACAAATGCATCTTCTCTAGTGAGCTCGCGCAGCAGTTTGAACTTTGGTCCGAGCGTTCCGCTTTCGGAACATAAAAATTATATCGAACATTTATCGAGTTTTTCCACATACCCTAACTGTCATAAACAGGAACACAGAGTTAACACAGAGCTTGACAAAGACGAACATTTGCGTTTAAAAAGTATATAAATTGTAACTGTTTTTAGAAAATAACAATTAAATAACAAGAAAATAGAAAAGTGATGTAATGCTAATTTTCTACCTAATCTGTTCCCATGACAAACTCATCTGCATTTTGGAAGGCCTGAGGGTAAGCACATTTTCAGCAAGTTTTCATATTTGACTGAACTGTTTATTCAAAGTGAGATTCAGGAGTAAAATTCACCCTGAGACTTGAACAACAAACACTAAAGGAAACAGCAATACATTCCACCGAAGATCACGGTGCACACAAACACACACAGTTTAACTACACACTCTGTTCAACATGTTCTTAAGCTCTATAATTACTATTATCATATTTCTAAATGATCACAAGCCCCTTATCAGCTCATTAACCCATCTGAAGTCTTCCCAGAGTCTCTCTGAGGAGACAAATTAACTAGAAAATGTTTAGGATCACAGGGATTCCTCCATCATCTTCAGTCTGTTTCAGTCTTTTTTCTATCATATTCAATTCTATCCTTATCATCAAGAGTTCAGTAGCAAATCAGCATAAATTACATCCTCTGCAGAGAGAAGACAATTATTTTCAGTGCTTTTTGGAAAATGTTAAAATGATAGCAGTCTATAAGTTAGGATCTCAGGTACAACTCTATTAATAAGACTTTTTGTCTTTCGATGTACAGAAATCAATACTTTTATTCAATAAGGATGCATTTAAATGATCAAAAGTGAAGGTAAAACATTTAAAATGTCACAAAATATTTCTGTTTAAATAAATACTGTTCTTTCGGACTTTCTATTTATCAAAGGAAAACGTAAGAAATGTTTCTTGAGCACCAAAGCAGCATATTTTCAATGATTTCTGAAGGATCATGTGATACTGAAGACTGGAGTAATGATTTGCATCACAGAAGAAAATTACATTTTAAAATGTATTAAAAAAGAAAACAGTTATTTAAATTTGCTATAATATTTCATAGTAAGCATTAGAGACTTCAGTAAATTAAAATGATAAATACAATTACATAAACTCGTTTATAAATGATGATGTTAATTCTCAACTGTGCTCACTTAGATGTAAATATTAAAGAAAACAAATTCAGTTTAACATCTGTAAAATCAAGGATGTCGCTTTCTCAGTAATTGGTTTAGGATCACAATGAGACAGTAAAATGAAGGCAAATTTATCACTCATTTTGTGGTAAATTGTGTTTTCCCAAGTCAAGCTTTTACCATCTGCTGCTAAATAGAACGCATGCGATTTGAAGTTTGAATATGCAGCAGATGTTCTGTCGCCCTGCACCAATCAGTGATGACAGTATTTGCATATCCTGGTGTTTTGTTTCACAATTATTAAAAGGGAAATTTGATTTAATAAACTCACAAACATTTGTGAAATAAACTAGTCTTTCTTAAACCTTAGTGCATCTCGTTTCTATCAGCTGTGCATGAAAACCAACAACCAAGTTTCTGACAATTCCATTTCATGTGCAATAAAATGTTTATGTATACACATCTTGCACTGTATATACAGTACAGTACAGTATGCCGCTTTCAGTACCTTCCATGTACCATTTTTGCCCGGCAAGCACAAAAGTGAAACTCTGCACTCTGCAAGGGGACAAATATTGCTCACAACATAATGCAGATGTCAGTTAAATTTACAAAATCCACACAACAGACCATTTAGTCCAGTTTATGGTCTAAATCCAGTGGCCCTCCGAGGTCTGCATTGTGGTTCGCTGACCATTAGCCTGTGCATTAAACACTCTCCATAGGGATAATTACCCTGACGCAACAGAGAGACATAAGCAAATGAAGTCACTGGGCACCCACTGTGCTACATCTCTAACTCACTAACACTGACAGCATTAAATCACTGGAGGCTGACGAGTCTCTGTCAAGGAGGTCTATAATACCTGGACAGAACGACTGTGCTGTGTACTGTATGGGGGCTTTCGCAACGGGTAGTAATAGGAACTCAGTTATAGGAACTAGCCACTAAAGCGATCCCTCGAGAACTAAATTTTCCTCTAAGGCCATTTTCCGGTTGCATTCGCACCGCCTGTAGGAACTTTGAAGTGACCTCAGCCGGCCAACAGTGGCGTCGCATTGGATTTCCTCTGTAGTGTAATAGTGGGGAAGTGCCTGAATTTCGGCCACTTAAGTCTTTTACACCATTTCACACATTTGAAAAACATAAATAAATAAATACAATTTTATATATTGTCATAAATGCTCAAAATTATTTGCAAAGTTGCTTTCTTTGTTCAGTGTTAAAAGGTTACATTTTGTTTTTTTTGTTTGTTTTTTTAAATAATAATAATAAAATAAAAAATAAAATAAAATAAATATAATAATAAAATTATAAAATAAAATAAAATAATTTGTTGACTGAAAAAAAAATTGTCAAACTGTCAGTGCTCAAAATTATTTTCCAAGTCACTTTCTTTGTAATCTTTTAATGTTAAAAGGTTACATTTTGGTTTTTAAAAATCATTGAAAATAAAATAAAATTTAAAATGAAATATAATTAAATTAAATTAAATTAAAAAATATTGTCATAAATATTCAAAATTATTTTCAAAGATGTTTTCTTTGTCATCTTTAATGTTAAAAAGGTTACATCTTGGTTTCTAAAAATCATTGAAAAATAAATAAAAATAATAAAACTACATTAAATTTGTTGACAATTTTTTTTATCAAATTGTCATAAATACTCTATTTTCAAGGTTGCTTTCTTTGATCTTTTAATGCTAAAAGGTGATTTTAAAAATCATTCAAATTAAAATAAATAAATAAAATAAAGTAAAATAAAATAATTTGTTGATCGAAAAAATATTTGTCAAATTGTCATAAATGCTCAAAATTATTTTTAAAGTGGCTTTATTTGTATTTTTTTAATGTTAAAAGATTACATTTATGTTTTTAAAAATCATTGAAAATAAAATTAAAAAAAATTCAAAATTGCTTTCTTTGTGGTCTTTCAGTGGTAAAAGGCAAATTCACTGTTTAAAAATAATTGATAAAAAACTAAGTAAAATAAAATAATTTGAACAAATTGTTCAAAATTTGTCAAATTGTCTTTAAAGTTCTAAAGTATTCTTAAAGTTTCTTGCTTTGTGATCTTTTAATGTTAAAAGGTTAAAAATTGTATTTTAAAAGAAGAAAAGAAAAGAAATGTCCAAGATTCTTTTCAAAGTTCCTTATTTTTAAAATAAAGGTATAACTTCATTAATAAAAAAAAGTTTGTGACCTTCATCGTCCACATTGCCACTGGTAGTCACTCATGCCACAGGAAGTCACTAACCCTCACTGGTAATAACAGACATGCTAACACACTTTATTTCTATCCCTGAATCTCCTAACAATCCACTTGAACAAGTTAATCATACTCTCTTGTTCGCCGACTTCCTGTTAAACACTATAAAGACTTTTGAAGTTAGCCAGCTATTGTTTCACATTTAATACAACAGACCAGGCATTTAGCCGCTTAGCACGTCTCTCAGCGTGTCCCGTCGTTAGCTCTTTCCTGCCTTGCTTTGGCAAGGGAAGGGGGCTGATTAAAGTTACACCGTGAAACACGTATGAAAAGCTGACCTTTTCAGAGCCGAGGGAGAGCGGGGGAGTGAATACCGGTTCGGAAGAAAGTTAAAGTTTAGCCAGGTTGAGCATGAGTGGATGGCTGAGAGCAGCTGGCGCGCTGAAGGTTTTCATTGATTGGGAGGGTTAATAGAGACATTGTGTGATAGAGGAGGTGAGGAACGGGTCCACGGTGAGTACGTTCTCAAAGTGAGGCTGGCTCCAGCCGTAAAGGGCTAATTTACAGGGCTGACGTGCCGCGGCGGCAGGATCACGCAGTGCGCTAGCCTAAAGCCGTAAAACCCCTGCAGGGTACAAGCAGAGCTGGCCGACTGCTACCAACAATACCGCACTGATTACAGCTACGCCCGCTAAAAGACCGGACTCGAACGCCCACTCTAAACCAGATTCAGGCCTCGTGATTATACCTCTCTTTCCCTCCGCTTTTTCCCTCTCTTTCTTTTTCATGCTTAGTAATGTCACTTTCCTCATTGACTTTCACACTATAACTAATTCTCTTTTTCTCCTTCACTTGGGCTGCCAACCGTCCCACATAATACAGAACCTTCATGTATTTTAGGAAATATATTTGCATTTCACATTATATCCATACTGTCCCAAGTATTAGTGTTTTACACTCAAACAGCTAAAATATAATGGAAAACATCAAAAATCACAAAAAGAATAGACTTTTTTCTTAAATGATAACACTGGCTGTTGCTACACCACAAACAAAACTCAGAAATTGCTATTAAACATGATATTTGGAAGTAGAAAGATATTAAAAGCAGAAAAAAAGTAGAAAATTGTATTTTCTTGTAAAACCAACCTGGTCTCATAACAGAAACATACCTGGGGCACTTATTGGCGTACCAATAAGTAGGGTACAACAGGGCTAAGGGCACCCCGGGGTAAAAGGTGCCTTTGACATTATTTTCCTCTAAACCACTAGATGGCGGAAAAAAAGTCACGTAGCACTTTCCAAAAAAATATCCGCTTTTCAAGATGCACGTGAAAATTTGGCTGATCCTTAACGTGATCGTGGGCAGCAGTGCAAAGTCGATTCTGTGCTTACTTGATCTAATATTTGGTGTAATAAAATAAAATAAAATAAAAAACGTCCCAGGTTACGTACAGGGGTTGGACAATGAAACAAACACTGGCCAATATAGTGTTGGAGGTTTCATGGCTATATTTATGCAGCCTGGTGGCCAGTCTTTACTGATCGCACATTCCACCAATAAGAGCAGAGTGTGAAGGTTGACTTTGTGCACCCAATAGCTCAAACATTGTACCCTGAAGGTGGTGCCGTGTATTAGGATGATAATGCACCAATACACACAGCAAGACTGGTGACAAGAGTGATTTGATGAACATGAAAGTAAAGTTAAACATCTCCCATGGCCTGCACAGTCACCAGATCTGAATATTATTGAGCCACTTTAGGGTGTTTTGGAGGAGCGAGTCAGGAAATGTTTTCATACACCAACATCACATAGTGACCTGGCCACTGTTCTGCGAAAGGAATGGCTCAAAATCCTTCTGGCTACTGTGCAGGACTTGTATTTGTCATTCCCAAGATGAAATAATGCTGTATTGGCTGCAAAAGGAGGCCAAACGGCATACTAATTGTGGTCTAAACCCAGGTGTTTCAGTTTCACTGTCCAACCCCTGTATGTAACCCTGGTTCCCCGAGGGAACAAGACGCTGCGTCCGAAAACGCTAGGGGAATGCCTTTGGCGGAACCACGCTCTGAACATGTGTAATCTGGCCAATCGAAGGACGATACGTCACGGGCCGATGACGTCACCGACCAGGAAGCATAAAAGCATGTGCGACAGGGCCGGCGTCAGCTTCGAAGAATGAAGCGAGTGCTCAGCAGGGATGCCGGAAAGATGGATCGAGACGCAGCGTCTCGTTCCCTCGGGGAACCAGGGTTACACACATAACCTGGGACGTTCCCCTTCAGGAACTCGAGCTGCGTCCGAAAACGCTAGGAGAACGAGATGCCCACGCCACCAGACTTCCAAGTCCCTGCCTAGTGGAAGAGCTAGGGCAAAAGGACAGAAGAGCCGGGAGTGGCTCGAACGTCTAGGTTGTAAAACCTAACCTAACATAAGTGCTCTGGAGGCAGCCATGGCACAGGTAGAATGAGCCTTGCCCCTCAGCGGCGTGGGGAGGTCAGAGGACTCAAAAGCTGAAGAAATGGCATCCACGATCCATCTACTTAGGGTCTGTTTAGTAGCTGGATGACCCTTCTTAGGGGGACCGTAACACACAAACAGTTGGTCCGACTTACGCCACAGGACAGCTCTGTGGACATAAGCGTCTAGCGCACGTACTGGACACATACAATTAAGCTTCTGCTGGTCAGGCTCCCGAAAGGGAGGAGGACAGAAAGCCTGGAGTACAACCGGCTGTGGTGTGGTGGTAGGGACCTTAGGGACATACCCTGCTTTAGGGAAAAGGAAGGCTTTGGTCATGCCAGGAGCAAACTCTAGATAAGAAGGGGCCACCGAAAGGGCCTGCAGGTCCCTAACCCGCTTGAGGGAGGTTAGTGCTAGCAACAAAGCAGTCTTGATGGTGAGGAACCGAACAGAAATCTCCTCTATAGGCTCGAATGGCAGCCTACAGAGGGCCTCAAGCACCACAGCCAGGTCCCACGTGGGGACATGAGGTCGTATCGGAGGCCTCAGCCTCAGCACACCGTGGAGGAAACGTATAACCAGGGGGTGTTTACCCACTGACAGGCCACCAAGAGGGGCGTGGTAGGCTCAAATTGCCGCCACGTAGACCCTCAGGGTGGAGTGGGATAACCCTGTGGAGAAGCGGGCCTGCAAGAACTCCAGTACTGTACCAACTGGGCAGTTAACTGGGTCTTAACTGGGTTTTGAGCCACCACTGTAGGGGTCTCATGTTTAGCAGGCCAAAAGGTATCACGTTGGACGCAGCTGCCATCAGACCCAGCAGTTGTTGAAACTGTTTCACAGTGAGTGACCGGCCTTCTTTGACTCTCGCGACTGCCTCTCGGGGACAGACGTGCCTGCATTGTGGTCGAATCCCACACCACGCCTAGATAAGTGGTTCTCTGGAGTGGAGAAAGGACACTTTTCTTGGCGTTTAGTCTTAACCCCAACGTAAACGTACAGGGTGAGAGTGCTAGGCCAAAGGGAAGAACTCGATACTGGTAAGCTTCGCCCCTGAAAGCGAACCTCAGGAACTTCCGGTGCTGAGGAAAGATGGAGACATGGAAGTACGCATCTTTCAGATCTATCGTCACAAACCAGTCCTCGGGCCTGATTTGTGACACTACTTGCTTAACAGTAAGCATCTTGAACTTCAACCTCATAACTGAGCGATTGAGACGGCGAAGATCTATAATGGGACGCAGCCCTCCATCCTTCTTTGGAACTATGAAGTACCGGCTGTAGAACCCGGACTCCCTGTCGTGAGGAGGGACCACCTTGATGGCCTCCTTCCTCAGAAGGGTCTCTACTTCTTGTTCCATGATCAGACCACCAGAGTGGGAAAGACCCCGTCGAAGGGTGGCGGCGGGGCGCCAAACTGAATGGAGTAACCTGTCTCTACAGTACGTAGGACCCATGCAGACACATTTGACAGTAGCTTCCACGCTGCTAAATAGTCTACTAAGGGAACCAGCCGCTCGTGGCTGGCCTCTGGTGTTGACTGAGCTGCTAGTTCGGAGACCTGTAACGGCGGACCAGCAGGAGACTGCTGAACTAACTGTTCTAGAGACTCCCAAGGGGGTGACGAGCGTCCCGGTTCCACTACGTCCTCGGGCGGAGAGATCTGGGACGTGAGCTCGCCGGAGGCCGCTGCGCCCTGTAACTCTGGCAGGGGTGGCAGACTGACCTCCCGAGGGCACCGAGGAGAGACGGACACCGTGTAATGCGGTGTAACCCACTCTTCCCCGGTAGGGGCTGCCCTCGGCGGTCCTGAGATGGCATCAGGACCGCTTTGCTGGGGGCCTCCGAGACTGAAGCATGACCCGCCGGCCTAGAGTGCCGAGAGCGCGGGTAGCGACACTCAATTTTTGTACCTCGCGGTACGAGGAGCTGGTACACGGTTGCGGCTGCTCACGCCCAGCAGCCGCAAGAGCTAGAGAGCGGCGAGGCAGGAACCGCTGGAATGCCGCCGCCTGCTTGCGTGCCTCCTGGTACCTGCTGACGACAGAGTCTACTGCGTCGCCAAACAGGCCAGAAGGCTCAAGCGGGGCGTCAAATGGAGAGACGAGCCCGTCCCTTGGGAGGAAATAGCTGCAGAGCGGGCTTCCGATCCCTCGGAACAGGCAACGGATCTGCCGGGTAAGGAAGGAGATAGGGGTCACCCATCTCCATTTCCTCCAGCAGATCCATTTGCGAACCCCAAGAGAGTAGCACCCTGCGGGGCCAGCACCCTGGGGTAGAGCTGAAGATCTTTGCCCGAACCCGATGAAACCCGACGGGACCCAACGGGTTCGGTCGGGCTCGGGCTTAATTTGTATCATTTTACACGGGCTCGGGCTTGCGCTCCGGCTTGCGCTCCGGCTTGCGCTCCGGCTTGCGCTGTAAATGAGTGGTCATGTGATGCGTTTCGATTAGCGCGAGAAAGATGCGAAAATGGATGCTGAGGAGGTGAAACGGAGGCTTGCCTTTGGAGATTACGTTTTGGCATAATTAGCTAGATCAGTACTATGCATCCCGGCCAGTAGCAGCAGCAGTGAAAGGGTGTTCGCAGGACCACGCTGAAACTACAGTGGATTCAATAATTTTCCTCCACAAAAATATGTAGCCTAATCTTGGTGAGTAAAGGTTTTTTTAATTATAACTAATTGAGTCTTAAATGCATAATGTAGACAGAGTATATAGGCTAATGTTGGCATTATTCTCTTATTACATTTCAGATGCTATTCACCGTCGCGTTGATGCCGGATTGTGGAGAGAAGTGGCGAAGAAAATCCCGCGGAGCCTTTATCTTAATTTTGTTATTGCCAAAAACCCATCTTAATTTAGAATTTATCTTAATGTAATTTAAGAAAGAGTCATTTTTATTGGTGCGTTGGCCTATTTATAGGCTGAGTGTATGCCTATTTAGAGTGCTAATGTTACGATGTTACAGAGGACTTACTTTATTTCTTTGTTCCAACGTCCAAGTGGCCTATAGCCTACGTTAGTCATTAATAATTTATGTTAAAACATGTATAAATTACTCATTCTTGACAAAAGGCAAAAGAGCTGTGTGCTTCCGCACATTTGAATAATGTTGGGCTGTAAACGGGTTTGGGCTTTTAAAAAGCTGTCAATCAAAATATACTTGTCGGCCTCGGCCGAATTCTGTCGGCCCCGGCCGAATTCTGTCGGGCTTAACTTTTAAGGCCCGATTACAGCTCTACCCTGGGGAACGCTGGTGAAGGCTCCCTCCTCAAAGAGAGCCTTCCGGGAGCGGAGCGTCCGCAAAGCGTTTTTTTTTTTCATAGTTGCTTTCTTTGTCGTCCATTTTTAAAATGGTAAAATATTTAGTGTTATAAAATAAATAATAATAAAAAAAATAAATAAAATAAAATAAAATAATTTGTTGATTGAAAAAAATTGTCAAATTGTTGTAAATGCTCAAAATTATTTTCAAAGTTGCTTTCTTTGTGATCTTTTAATTGTTAAAAGGATACATTTTGGTTTTTAAAAATTGTTGAAAATATAAATAAATAAAATAAAATAGTTCATGGAAATGGACGATCCCAAACTGCTGAACTGCAGTATATTTCTCACTGACCCCAAACTTTTTTTATTTCCTAATCATTTATGTAATTTATTGGGAAAAACAAACAGAGTGTTACTCGTGTTTACTTTCCTAAAAAGAAATTAAAAACTGTGTGTGCTGAGTGCAGGGTTTTCCTCTGCAGAAATTGGGATCCCCATCACTTGCTTTCTTTAGCTAACGCTGCTCAGTTGTGAGAGTTTCACTGCAAACTGTCAGATAGTATAAAGTGAACTGACAAAGAGACAGACAGTAGTTTGCCCTCCAAAGGACCTGAAGAGGAATGGGAAGATACTTTCTACCAAATTATGCAAATTATAATGCAACTATATATGTTTTAATTTGACGCCTACAGCAGCCTGGGAAATTATGCAAGTGATTATATTACCCTCCCCTTTGTTCAGAATCTGCTCATTTTGTATTATGAAAATTGCACAATGAAATAAACATCTGTGGAATTTCATCCTGAAAGCAACAACTCTAAGCTGGCAAATGGTGATGATGCAAGACAATTTTAATGCATCCCAGTGGCTCTTTTTCATAGCAAACACACACAAATTCATCCCCCTCTATTTCCCCTGAAAAATGGAATCATTTACCAAACTCCATACTTGTATTTCTCATCAGTATCTTTCTTACGTCCTGCGCCCCACCGTCATCCATCAGAGAGAGATACCTCATATATCAGTGCTGAAATGAGCTAATCAATTATTTAACACCTTATCCAACCTGAACACAAGCACAACGCCCTTCACACCAACAGTACAGTCATACAGATGCAAGTGTGTGTGTGTGTGCGTGTGTGTGTGTGTTAATTGCCAACGAGCCAAAAAATTACTGATAAAGTTAAGTTAGAATAAATTAGTAAATATTAGGTAATACTTGTAAAGCATTTATTAGCCTAAGTTAATTTTCATTTAACATTTCAAATTATATTATTATTATTATTATTATTATTATTATTATATTTATTATGAATGGGTGAATTATATTATATTATTACAATAATATAATTATTATAATATTACAATATTTATAACTGTCGTTTTTATAATAATCTATTTATAAAATATTATTACAATTTATTACATTTTAGACTATATATTAATTAAATGTTATATATAATTGATCTAGGTTAACATTAACCTAGAATTACTGGTCACACTTTATTTTTAAGTCCAGTTTTCACTATTAACTACCTATTAACTATGACTTTTGCCTCAGTAAACTCCTAATTACTGCTTTTTATTAGTTAGTAAGGTAGTTGTTTGGTTTAGGGGCAACACTTTATAATAAGGTGTCATTTGTTAACATTAGTTATTGTATTAACTAACATTAAATGAACAATGAACAATACATTTATTACACTTTTTATTCATGCATGTTAATGTTAGTTAATAAAAATACAATCGTTCATTGTTTGTTCATGTTAGTTCACAGTGCATTAACTAATGTTAACAAACAACTTGTCATTTTAATAATGCATTAGTAGATGTTGAGTTTAACATTTACTAATATTAATAAATGCTGTATAAGTGTTGTTCATTAGTTCATGTTAACTAATGCAGTTAACTAAAGTTAACTAATGCACCTTATTGAAAAGTGGGTAACACTACAATAAGGTTCATTAGTTAACATTAGTTAACTACATTAGTTAACATGAACTAAGAATGACCAGTACTTCTACAGCATTTAATAATCTTAGTTCATGTTAATTTCAGTGTTTACTAATGCATTATTAAAATCACAAGTTGTGTTTGTTAACATTCGTTTAATGCACTGTAAACTAACATTAACAATGAGCAACTGTATTTTTATTAATTAACATTAACAGAGATGAATAAATAGTGTAATAAATGTATTGTCCATTGTTCGTTCATGTTAGTTAATACATTAACTAATGACACCTATTGTAAAGTGTTACCGAAAAGTGTTACCAGTTTAGGCATTGGGTATGATTAAGGATGTTGATTATGGTCATGCAGAATATGTGCTTTATAGGTACTAATAAACAGGCAATATGCTAGTAATGTGCATGCTAATAAGAAACTAATTAACTGTGAGACCTGGTCCCTATACTAAAATGTTACCTAAGTATTAAATGCTGTAAAAAAACGTTCATCCCTTATTAATGTCCAGTGAAGTGTCTGATGGACTCCAGCCCTGTGGCACTCACTTATATCACTATGAAGTGATTTAAACAGCTAGTGATGGCATACAAACCCTCAGCAGAACAGATACAGATGTTTTCTACTCAACAGAGATGCCAAACAACTGCTATTTATCTCATCTCCAGGCACCCTCATAATAAGGAGACCTGCATCCATTCATTGATTTCAGTTCAGGATTCAATACCTTCATTCTCTAAATCCTTATTAACAAGTGTCTTCTCTTGAACTGACCACATCAGTCCTGTTCTTTCTGAACAAGCAGCCTTAGGCTGTCTAAAATCCAGACCAGAATTTTTTATCCCACCATATGTAGCACCAATGTGCAACCTGCTGACCTACGACTAATGCTTTTAAAAATACTGTAGTGAAGCCACTTTAAAAAAAACGAACCTGGATTGTTCTTTCCTTAATAACTACAGGCCAATTTCTAATATCTCATTTTTTAGCAAGATTTTAGAAAAATTTGTACTGCAACAGCTTAATCAATTTTTAGATGAATATAGTATTTGGGAGAAATATCAGTCAGGTTTCAGACAAGGTCATAACACGGAAATAGCAATATTAAAAGTAGTAAATGATCTGAGATTAAACACAGACAAAGATAATGCATCAGTTTTATTCCTTCTGGATCTAAGCGCAGTATTTGACACGGACGATAAACAGACTGGAAAAATGTATAGGTCTCTCTGGTAACATTTTAAATTGGTTCAAATCATATATTACAAAAAGGACATTTTTAGCGAATATAGGTGACTGTACATCAAAGAATCATGACATATTATATGGTGTTCCACAAGGTTCCATCCTTGGGCCAGTTTTGTTTCTACTATATATGCTTCCTCTGGGGAGCATAATTCAGAAATACAATATGAATTACCATCTTTATGCTGATGACATACAATTATATATATATCAGTTGAGCCAAAATACACTGTTGTAACAGAAAGATTGTCCAACTGTTTGTTCAGCATTGTAAAATGGATGAATGATTTTTTTTTAAACTGAACAAAGATAAAACTGAAATTCTTATTGTGGGTAAAAAACCTGATCGGGAGAGGATTGAAGCTGAATTGGGTTTCTTAGCTACACAATGTAAGAAAGAGGTAAAGAACCTGGGTGTCATTATGGACTGTGATCTGAGTTTTAAGTCTCATATTAACCAAGTTACAAAAACACGTTTCTATCATCTGAGAAACACTGCCAAGACTCGTCCTTTTTTATACTTTAATGATGCTAAGAAACTAATTCATGCATTTGTCTTCTCTTGACTAGATTACTGCAATGCTGTGTATACTGGGTTACTTAAGGGTTCTATAGTTAAGCTGCAATTGATACAAAATGCAGCAGCTAGAGTATTAATGAAATTGATTACACCGGTTTTAATTGAATTACATTGGTTACCAGTGCACCAAAGGATTGACTTTAAAGCATTGCATAACTTGGCACCTTCTTACATCTCTGATTGTCTGTTAAGATATAATCCTAAACAAATGTTACGATCTTCTAGTGCTGGGCTTTTAGCATATCACACAGTAAATCTCAAGCAATCTGGTGGTACCTCTTTTAGTCACTATGCTCCAAGAATTTGGAATTGTCTTCCAAATGAAGTGAGAGAGTCCATTAGTATTCATATCTAAAAAAAAGTGTTAAAACATACCTCTTTAAAGTTGCCTATTAGCATAATAGTGTGTGAAGTGTGTATTTTTATTTATTTATTTTGTTTATACTTGTTGAATCATTTGCACCATGCTGATGTTGTTTTTTATTTTAATTTGTTTTATACTTGTGAAGCACTTTGGGTTTCATTTTATGTATGAAAAGTGCTATACAAATAAATAATAATAATAATAATAATAATAATAATAATAATTATTATTATTATTATTATAATAGCGTTGGCAAACACATGAACAATCATATCATTAAGGTTCACTGATGACACTACAGTTGCAGGGCTCATCAACAGCAATCGAGGCCCAGTGTGTGGACAGCGATTCCTTAACATCAGCAAAACAAGGGCGTTGATTGTCGACTGCAGACTACACAAAGCAGCTCACCCTCCTGCATCAGCGGTTAGACTGGAGAAACATCACTTAGCTTCACAAGAACCTCAAACAGCTCCTCAACTTGATAAGGAAGGCACAACAACATCTGCACATCCTAATGAAACACAAACTAAAAGAGTCTGGGGGCATATACATATGCACTGAATATATATATCACAGGTTGCGTTAACCGAAAATTGTACATCATTGACAGAACATTGACAGTGACGGAAAAATCTGAAGGCCGTCCGTCATTTATTGTAAAATTTATGGTGATCTATTGTAAAATTGTAGCTGTAATTCCCACTCATGTCCAGTTGGTGACGAGTGTGCTCCAGCAGCAGAGCCCTGGATCCAGAACAAAAATGGAATTGTCACGAATGTTTTTCTATACTTTTGATTACGCACAAACGAGTACCCAGAACCTACAACAATCTATCGTGCCACATTAAAGAGCGCTAAAACAGTATTTATATCTTGAATTTCCTAATGCAATGGACAGAATTTGAAATCTGAGACTTTGTTTTATATCAACAGTAACACAAAGCCTATTGCTATTTTTTGGAAGGAAGACGCAATTTGTACTGTTTATTCATCAACTGAAAACAGCATAGACCAAAAGATCGATTGTGATTTAAGAATCGATTTTGGTTCAATGAAATGAGAATCTATTAAAATCAAGAAATTGATTTATTTTATTTTATTTTTTTCACCTAGCCTTGTTGCACTGTCGTCCTGTAGGTTCATAATTAAAAATAAAAATGTGAACAAAAATAAAACTAATAAAATGTTTTATTCTAATTAAAATATGAATATTATAATGATGGGTAATAATAAATTATGACAGAATTTTTACGACCCTGTCCATCAAAATGACGGAGAATGTTAAAGTCTAGTGCAACCTCAGATATATTTGACATAAGCTAAGCTATATATATGTCAGTAAAACCTGTGTTTGATAGGTATACAGAGGGTATGTGAAAGAAGACAGAACACAAGTATTAAAGTGGTATTCACATTCTCATTCACATTGCACCTAAATTGCCCGAGATCTGATTTTCAATTTTCTTGTTCGTACTCTCATATTTCATTTTCCTCCTGTTTTTTTTTTTATTTATTTATTTTGTTTTGTCCTCATCCACTTTGCTCAACATGACGAGAACGAAGCACAAAGAGAAAGTGAGAGAGTAAAAGATGAGTAATGAAGCAGAAGAACAGCTCTCCTCCTCTTCTACCTGATGGAAATGGCTCTTAACGGGAGGGGCTGCACATCTCCACCCTCCTTTATTCCAACTCTCTTATCAAAACTTGTACTGAAAGCACACACAACGGTATGCTACAAAATTTACGGGCTTCTGGCGGCTCCACCCACAATTAGTCACATCATACACAAGCAATTTTGTCACTGCTGGAGACACTGCTTTAAAGGGCACCTATTATAAACCCTTTTTCAAGATCCTCAGGCTCAGTGCTAAATGTGTTGATATTTTCATCAACGAAATTCGTCATGATTTTCGTCAACAACATTTTTTTCATCTATGAAAATGAGATGGTAATAAACAAAGTTGTTTTGAATGTCAAAAACTATGACAAAAATGTTATGGAAGGACAACTTGAGAAGAGATTCATTCAGAACGAATCTGCTGTGTGGTTAGGAGGATAGATGCGTACACTTGAACGGTATCATAGCCTATTGATCTATCCGGCGGGACATTAGTTAAGCTAACATACACTTTGTGCATGTCTCATAAAACATTCTAAAATGTCAATATCTGGTAATAAGAGAAGAGCAGACATAACTTTGACAACACAAAAGAGAACTTAATTCGCTCCGGTTTTCTGAAGCAATGCTTCTCACACAGTACACAAGTACACTTTTGCGTCGCATGAACGGAGAAATACACACAAAATGATGTTGAATTGTCCGTTTTGACGAGTATTCACGTAAACACAGTCGATTATGTGAATCGACTTAAGTGAACGCAAACAGTTGGGAGAATATCAGATGTGTGTCATTAACTCATTAAATTAAAGGGACAGCATCCTAATTTAGCTGCTATTGTCTGTGGTATTGACGCTATTTAAGCAACAAAAGAAAGAAAATCACTCACTGCTCTTGATTGAATCACTTTAGTAGCCCCAATAATAAAGATCAATCTAAATTCATTTATAGAAATAAGTATGTCTGCTTGAAGGATTGAAGAATATGGTAAACAAGTTGCTATAAAGAATGCAAAATTATCCCATATAACCATTGGTATTTCGCTGAAAAGAAGACCATGTTCTTGTTCTTTATAAGAAGTGGTTTTATTTCATTTTAATTCAAAGGCATGTTCACCGCAGTTAATTCTGTGTCTATCATGATAAAACCTTAATATCAAACCTATATAATGAGTTTGGAAATTTTAGAGAAATGCTTAATAAATTCACTACACTGTAACTAAACCCATTAGTTTTTATTTACTGTAGATTTAGTCGACTAAAATCTTATGATATTTAGTCGACTAAAACTAAAACAATTCAGATGACTAAAATATGACTAACTAAATGGTATTTTAGTCAAAAGACTATGACTAAAGGTTACTGCACACCAAGTCCGAAATTTCTGCCCATTTTCGCATGTTAAAGAATAAATATGACCTTATGTTGTGTCAATCACTTTTACACACTGCCTCCAAAACTTTCGTCTGTCATAAAGTTTGGATCGGGTTCAATTTTTTGCATTTTTCGTATCTGTAGAAAGCATTTTGAGCGGTGTTTTGACAGATCAGAGCCAGTGTACAAGCGAACACCAAAATCCAGAATTGCGTCTGACAAGTTCATCCACTTCATCTCACAGCACAAAGCACTGTAAAGGTCCTTGTACACTGAGTTCATAGAAATTAAGGTCTGCTTTATAATATGTGGCTCCAGTAACACTAGCAAAGCATCAAAGTTTACTGACATTTTGAAGTAAACTTTGAATCGCCCGGGATAATCCCGCAGCTCCTTAAGGAGCTGCGCACAAAAAGTATTCTCTCCTTCCTCTCTGTATCTTATAATTGGATGGACCCAATATGTCCTTTCTTTTTCTCTTTTTAAAAAGAGCATGGACAACAAAATCATCCTCACTGCTTGAAGATTTCCTTTTGTATTGTTTTGCGAATTTTTTCGCAAAGGATGAATTATACACATCAGACTCAGTGTGCAAGGTTTCTGTGCGAGACCTTAAGACTAAATCAAAATTTGATGTGAAAATTAACACTGCTCAGGTGTCCCCAAAATGTGTCTGTGAAATTTAAGCTCAAAATACAGATCATTTTATATCATTTTGAAAATGCCGATTTTGAGTGGAAGCAGAAACATGCCATTTTCGTGCATGTCTCTTTAAATGCAAATGAGCTGCTGCTCCCCACCCCCTTTTCCAGAATAGTACTGTGCCTTTACAGCTCGTACCTCAGATAATCTGATAAAAAAAACATCTGTTTGGTTTTGATTATCATGTCTATCGTGCTGAAATCAAGCGTTTTAAAGCCATATCAGCTGTCACACGGCACACAAGTATTAAACCAAGTTCTCTTTCATGTCTTATTGTGCTTAAACTGTCAAATACACAAAGTTTATGTAAAAACGCACAAGCCAAAGACAGAACAGTTAGCATGCTTTGCTTGAACTTTCGCCATGGTGTTAGAACTGGTACACCGTTGTCATTTGCGAAAACAGAATGGTGGTGCTGTGGGTGGAAACATGCAGATTAAGAGGTGGTAATATTATAATAAGATCCCCTTTCTACGGCACTGGGGGAACAACGTCTGAGCAGCTAATTTTTTCACAAGCTTGCAGAGAAAGGCCAAAAAATTTACTGAGTTGCTTGTTCACATTTTTTGGATTGGTAGATGCACCGGGGACCTGATTATAGTACTAGTAAACATGGAAAAAGTCAGATGTAACAATTAACTCATAATGCACACATAGCCAACATCCAATGCATACACACACAGTTTGATGTTTAGCTATGTGATGTAAAAATAATAGATGGCTTTTAGTCACTCAGTCATACAAAATGATCTTACACTTTTGACCTTGTACACTGACAACCAAAGTCTGTGTATCTGTGCATATGAACACTGAGCTTGTAACATGCACAGATGCACTGGCATATGCTAGCTTAAAGAGCAACCCATGTAAATGGAGTATATCTCAATCTGTAGAGGTGTGTGTGAAGAAATATACACTATCTAATCGACTCACACTCTACACACACACACACACACACACAGCTCACGGCTGACTGGTCGCCAAAGGTCTGTGCTGTGTATTTAAGAAGAAAGATAATCAAGAAAGAGACTGGAAGGCCGAGAGACACGGAGAGAGAAAAAAAAAAAGAAAGAGTGAGGGAGAGAACAAAATGCACAAAGAGAAAAACTGATGGTATTTGGGTACCTCATGGCGAGAGCACAAGGACGCCACAGAGAAAAACCCTCCATCTCCCATTCCTGTGCCTCAATCATTCAAACTCTTTCATTCTCTCATTCATCCTATTTTTTGTGTCTCAGCGGGAGCGAGCCAGGGTCAGACGCACACATGGGACGAACACACCGCAGAAATGCTACGGAAAAGACAGGGGAGGGATGATAATGAAAATTTTGTCATGATTTACTCACCCTTGAGTTTCTTTCTTCCAAGAAAAAAGCAGAGTTTTTAGCAGTATGTCACAGCTCTTTTCCATACAATGAAAACAAGCACTGTTACATTTCAGCTATCATTCAGCTGAAAATTGCTTTCAAATCTTATTTATTTCAGCATATTCAAATTTTTAATTACATGGCATCACTGAACCTTGTGCAATGTTTTTGGAGCTGTGTTTTTTTTTTTTCCATTGTGTTGAAAAAAAGAATGCGAAAAACATGCCAAATAGGAAAAAAATGAATGAAAAATTTTTTTAAAATTATTTAAAAAGAAATAATATGGGTTTGGAAGAAAGAATAAATAAATAATGATTATTTTGGGCTAAAATAATCCTTTAAAACAGCTTTGAAAGCATCAGCCGTCAGAAAAACAAAATGACCACATAAACACCGTTTCTCCATTCGTCTCATATCTCTCGGTCTCATTGCTCAGCCTCTATTCATTTCGTTCAGGTGAATTGTGTTTTTAATAGAATTAAATGCAAATGGCCAGAGAGCTGATTATCATACAAAAGGTGCATTGCACAAAAAAAACGCTGCATTCCAGCCTCATTCATTTCTTTGATACTGTTGCATTTGTCCAAAATAAAACACTGCAATTATCAATGCGTCTGTGTTAACTGTGCACGCATGTTTATTTGATTCTGTAATCGCTAATTTGATCAGCGTGTACATGCACGGTTGGTGAGAGACTGCTGTGTGTGTGAGAAAACATTTGTTTACTGCATTATAAAACAGTCCTTTCAAACACTCACATCAGCAGGGGACAGCAGAGGAAGAGAAGTGTTTATCTGTTACGGCTGCTCTTTGGGGTGACGTCTGTTTCCTGTCTATTAGACGAGGATCCTGTCAGAGGAGCCGTATTATCAGCGGCTGATTAAACTCACTGTGGTGGAGACCCAGTGTGGCCATGGAGAAAATCGCTAATTATAGGGCTAGTCTTCACTTTTCACTGCTGCTTTTACCCTTGATAATAAACCACTTTGGATTTTATTGCTGTGAACAATAAAAAAAATGGTAACATCGTAATGTTTACTCCACGCTGTTGCAAAGTTATCCACGCAGTGAAGTTTTCCATGTTTTTGTGACCTCGTATTTACGATTTGACCGCAGACTAAAGCTTTCAATGTCATTTTCAATCAGGGATGAAAAATTTATATTTATCCAAACAAAAAGCACATTCACTTGCACCTCTGGAGAGAAGGTTTGACCAAAAAGCTTATGAGGAAACAGCAATGAGATCAAATGGAGTGCAAATTGAAAGTGAAAAAATGTCAGTGTCTCAGACTGTGCTCAAGTCTGGCCAATCTTTCCAAGTCCAAAATCAAAAATTTCAGTAAGAACTCAGATAGTTTTAATTAAATTGGGAGACATCGGATGCAAAATTCACTTTTACATTGTTTGCATGTAAAATTCACTTTGTAAATGTGTACATGTAAATTTGTCTTAGCAGTTCTCCAAAAAAAACCTAAACAGTCTCGATTATTAAGCTGTTTTGACTTTCTGAAAAGTATGATGTCATACTGCTCAAGCCCCGCCCACGACCGCTGACAAACTGTCCCGTATACGCATATTCCCACCCTCAGCCAATTTCTCGCTCGAGCAGCTGTAGCGACAACAATGTCTCGTAAGCAATTCAGGTGTTTTGTAATTGGATCTCACAACATCAGAGCCACTGAGAACGAAGTGGATTAGTTTTGTTTTTGATGGTAATGCACCATCAAATACACAAAAAACTGAAGAAAGGGGTGGAGTGAGCAGTAGCTCATTATCATTTAAAGAGACATGCACTGAAACGTGTCGTTGTGAATGGAGCTGTTTTTGAGGGGAAAAAAGGGTGCTGTTTTACACAACCATTGAGGAATTTTAAGCAAAGTATTTTGCAGACATTTCATGAAGACCCTAAAGAATCATACCAACTTGTGGAAAATGAGCATCCAAGGTCCCCTTTAAATTTTATTTTTGGATGGCAGATGATTACAGCATTTCACTAGATTTGTAGTGAGACACGTTTTTGTAAGCCTGTTCACTAAAGCTGGAGTTTTCCTTCAATATAACAGCTCTATTTCCGTTGCTGTCAAAATTAAAGCTTAAAAGTGCAGAATGAATTGTTGACAGCTAGCAGTTTATTGAGTAACTTTTTTTTGCAGTCCAAATTCAAAATATAATTTTCAAGCGCAGAAATTAGGAAAGTAGTATTGCGATTATTCACTGTATTGTGAAGCAAAATAATATACCTGTGAAATCTTCATTTTCATTTATTTTACACCGCAGTTGTTTTACAATATGTGAACCTGGACCACAAGACCAGCCATAAGGGTTCATTTTTTGAAAATGAGATTTATACGTCATCTGAAAGCTAAATAAATAAGCTTTCTATTGATGACAATATTTGGCCAAGATACAACTATTTGAAAATCTGGAATCGGAGGGTGCAAAAAAATAAAATAAAATAAAATAATACAGAGAAAATCGCCTTTAAACTTGTCCAAATTAAGTTCTTAGCAATAAATATTACTAATCAAAAATGAAGTTTTATTATGTTATGTATTTACGGTAGGAAATTTACAAAATGTCTTCATGGAACATGATCTTCACTTAATATCCTAGAGTTTTTCGGCATGAAATAAAAATCGATAATTTTGACCCATACAATGTATTGTTGGCTATTGCTACAAATATACCCAACGCTACTTAAGACTTTTTTGTGGTTTTGTGGTCCAGGGTCACATAAATGGCTATTACTGTCATAGGAATAACAGTAATATAAAATTGTTATTTCTATTATTATATTCTAATTTGTCTGGCTTCTAAAACACCAGTGTGAATGTAATTTAGACTGAGACAGTATACCACAAAAATAAAATGAGGTTTGAGTCCCCTTTAAAGTTCAGGTAGAAGTCAATTCACTTTTTTCTGACTTAAGTTTTCTTAGTTAAGAACATGGGTTGGAGCTCTTTATTTTAAACTCTCAAAGTGCATTAGATACAATAACTTTAAAATGTACAAGATTTTCATTTTTTTACAAGTCTTAATTTGTCTTTTTTTGCTTTAATATCGCAATAAATATTGTATTGTGCACTTAATATCAAGATATTATCGTATCGTGACATTTTGATATCGTTACATCCCTAGCTGATACTGAATACTGGATGCTGAAACTATAAAAGAGCAACCTAAAGTGCAATAAAAAGAGAAGAGGGGATAAAAACAGTGTAACATGAGAAATTGATTGATATAAAGATGAAACGGGGTATGAGAAATGATCACCACAAATAATCAAGTGCAAGAGGTATACACCATGATCACACGGTCTGGTACATCAAATACTATAAACACTTGTCAAACACACAAACTCACACACATGGATATTCCCACTTCAAATGCACACCCAAGCATCTATATGCAAGCTCATGCACACAAATACACTGACACGCACACCCAGTTTGACACATCAAACAGTTGATTATAGCTGCGGTGAGAACAGATAGATACTAATGCTCTCATATTATCTAACATTATGATTATATAGAGCTGAGGACAGGTGCGTATGTGTGTGTGTTTGTGTGTGTGGCACCGAGCGGCCGTTTGCAATCACTCCATGTAGCTTTGCAGCAGATAGAGGCACACTGTGAATATTTAACATACAAGATTTATGAGTGAAACAAAAGCAAACAAAGACTTATTTAATATTCAAGCTAAACTAAATGCAACCTTCCCTCATTTATAAAGACAATGCATGGCATGAGAGAGCGATAAAAGAGGTGAAGCGAAAGAGAAGGAGAGAGCTGGTATGTGGTAAGTGATGATGGAGTCTTAGGACTGGGAATGAGAATAAAGCTAGGCTGTTTGTCCCAAATCGCCTTTTCCATTTGATTTACACCAGATAGATAGATAGATAGAGAGATAGACAGATAGACAGACAGATAGATAGATACATAGATAGATAGATAGACAGATATTACACAGATAGACAGATAGACACATATTATATGGATGTAGTCCATACTGTCTCACACGAGTATGTAAGTCGTGCGAGCGCCACAGTCCCGCTATCTCTCTCCATCTCCAGGGAAAGTAAGGAAAGACAGAGTGAAAAAGGAAAAGAGGGATGGGTGCAGGACTCAATTATACATCAAAGAGGTTGTGCAGGGAATATGAGGAAAAAGAGAGAGCGAAAGACTGAAATACAGACACAGAGAGGAAGAATGAAGCAGATACAGGTAGGATAAACAAACATGCTTAATGAACTGATATCTCGTTCTTCATGACTTTTATTATGCTTTTTGTCCTTTCTCAGAGTTTGACAGCACTTGGTCACTACTTGAAATTGTGTCTTTTTGTGCTCCTTGCAAGAAAGAAAACCATACAAATTTTGAATGATATGAGGATATATAGATGATGACAGAATCTTAATTTCTGAGTGATTAAACTAGAAAATGTAAGCACTTACAAACTAATATCCACTAACACATATAACAATCACAAATTAAAGCTGCAAGCAGCGTTGAAAGGGCCCTCCAGCTCACCGGCACCCGGAGGCGTTAGGAAAACAACTAACGGTGAGCATTATGCATTTAAAGTGGCAAATATAGGAGGAATTTGTCAAAGTCATTTATTTGTGCCAAACTTCCTGATGCCAGCTGGTGGCGCTATGACTATAACTGAATATTGGCATGTAAATGCCAGGACTTTGATCAAACATATAAAGTTTGGTGTAGATTGAACATGCTATGTTTGAGTTAGTGTAAAAGAGGGTCGCTCAACCCTGTTCCTGGAGATCGACCTTCTGAAGGAGCACTTGATAATTACAGACAGGTGTGTTTGATCAGGGTTGGAACGAAACTCTGCAGGAACGTAGATCTCCAGGAACAGGGTTGGGCGCCCTTGGTGTAAAACAAGTCATTTCCTGTTGCCAGCAGGTGGTGCTATGATTATAACAGAATATTAGCCTTTAGATGTGCTCAGGCCAGGACTCTTATCGAAGATGTGAAGTTTGGGGCAGGTCAGACATTGTATGGCTGAGTTACAACAACTTCCTTTTCCATGGTGAAACATCGAATTTTGTCAGGCCGCCACAGACACGCCCTTTAACAAAAACTCAAGATATTCTCAATTTAACATCGTAAAGGCCTTTAGAGTAGACTAACCAAATATAATGTTGATGTCATTGAATTTCTAGGAGGAGTTCGTTACAGCATAAAACATGCCACTTCCTGTTGCCAGCAGGTGGCGGTAAGACTATAACTGAATATGGGCATGGACACATGTTCAGGACAGGTCTCTTATCAAATGTGAATTTTGGTGCAGATCAGTCATTGTATGCCTGAATTATAACAACTTCCTGTTTCACGGCGAAACATCGAAGTTTGTCAGGCTGCCAAGGACACGCTCTTCAACGAATACTCAAGATCTTCCCAATTTAACGTCACAAAGGGCTTTAGATTACACCAACCAAATCGGATGTTGATCTGTTTAAATCTCTAGGAGGAGTTTGTTTTGAACAACACCTGAAAATGGCAAAAAACAGCACAAAACTTGGCGAGGAAATTCAAAATAACAGACTTCCTGCTGGGTTTCGGACTTTGTACCGAGGGACTTTTTTGTAGGTGTTGGTGTGTTACATGCATCTACAGATTTTCGTACATGTATGTAAAACATGTATGTAAAACAAGGGCAGGTCGTTGAAATTTTATAGGTGGCACTATTGAGCCATTTTCCCACACCCACTTCTGAAACCCACATCAGATGCAAATTTTCACCACTTTTGGTGTGTGTGTGTAAAGTTTCATGAGTTTTTGAGCATGTTTAGGCCCTCAAAAAAAAATGTGATTCATTTTGGAGCAGAAAAAGAACTGAGCAATTCCAGCAGGGTCCTCACACCAAGTCGTCAACATAAATCATACTCAAAAAATGAATTTTACAATCTACAATCAATACCAGAAATAAAAGACCATCTAAAAATTAAGTTTGCCTTCTGTGAGTAAAAGCATATTGATTTTACAGAGAGTGAGAGAATAATGAATTGATAAAAACGTCAAATTATATTTTGTGCAAAAGCTGTATAATTCCTGAGCATTACTCTCAACTAAACCTCAACATCAGTAATGGTAATAAAAAAAGATAATTTACACTCATTTATACATTATTGCATAGTGTTTTATAATGTACTAAAATACTGAGGTGCAAATATATGCAACTTGCTCTGAGTAGTATAAATATAATCTAATATTACTGAAAAGAAAATACTATTTTTACCTAGTGTAAACAGAATATATTGCTATTTGCACTTAGTGTAAATAGCATCTATAACTATGAAAATATGCTATTTTCATTTAGTTTAAATAGCATCTAATTGCTATTTGCCATTGCTTTTTTTTTTTATTCAGCAAGGATGTATTATATTATTCAAAAGTAAACAGGAAAGGCTCTTATGTTGT
Organism: Labeo catla; assembly: GCA_012976165.1. Classification (NCBI taxonomy): domain Eukaryota; kingdom Metazoa; phylum Chordata; class Actinopteri; order Cypriniformes; family Cyprinidae; genus Labeo; species Labeo catla. The sequence continues at coordinate 256,944 of VONZ01000748.1, forward strand.
TACAAATAATAATAATAATAATAGATTTATCATATTTTCCACAAGACTATTAAGCACCACAATTGTTTTCAACACTGATAATAATAAGAAATGTTTCATGAGTATCAAATCAGCATATTAAAATGATTTCTGAAGGATCATGTGACACTGAAGACTGGAGTAATGATGCTGAAAATTCAGCTTTGCATAACAGGAATAAATTACATTTTAACATATGTTGATTTAGAAATCAGTTCTTTTAAAATGTTTTTTCTGCATATTTGATCAATTAAACAGCCTTGGTGAACATCAGAGACTTCTTTCAAAAACCTCAAAGAATCATCCCGACCCCAAACTTTTGTATAGTAGCGTATCTGTTTAAACCAGCTTGAATACTTCTAAAATATTAAACATTACTATTTTTGGAATTCCACTTTTAAGTCTTTTCCTGCACAATGGATCAGGCTTTTGAAAGCACATCGCTTCCCACATAAATGAGCAGCCTGTGATTATAGTATAATTCTGCACTAATCTACATTTCACGTGTGCAACAGGAATGAATGTAAATGTGTGATTCTGTGGTTTGCTTGATTCAAGCAGTATAGCCATGGAAGGCTCTTTCAGTCTCTCTCTCTCTCTCTGGTATGACAGGTGAGATTAGACTCCAAAAACTCCACATACAAATCAAAGGTGCTCTTCATGCTCAAGCAGATACAGGACATAGAGAGAGGGAGAGAGAGTTTGACGGACAGGACACAGGCGTTGTTAGTATTAGCCACTGAAGTGTAAATGATGTGTGCTAAACGCCAGCGAGATGAGTCTGCATCTGTGATATCTCACTAAATAACCATCAACACACACACGGACACGCAAACATAGACAGAAGCACACATACAACAGCATAAACACACAAACCACACAGATACCTTTAAAACACTTACAAACAAGCTGAAAAACACACAAAAGCTCTGTTCTCGATGTTAGTGGCATTTTAGACATCATAGATGTGTTCCGACAACTTAATTATGCTGCCTTCTGAGATCATTTTGAATATACGTTCACATACAGCAATCTGCAGTGACAAAGCAACCAAAAAACATTAATATTCAATGACAGTTGGCAGTTTGAGGCAACAAAGACCAAAGAGGCCACTGGTGATGTGACACTGTTAACTGTTTTCACTAATTACTGCATCACTTGCATTGGTTTTGACATGTTTGTTGTTCAAATTGACTTCCACTACCCATTACATATTCAAAATTCAAAAGTTTGGGGTCAATGTTCCCCACTGACTTAAAAATACTATTGAAGTCAATAGAGACCATCAACTGTCTAGTGACACACATTCTTTAAAATACATTGTTTTCTGTTTAGAGGAAAACAGAAATTCATAGAGAATTGGAACAACCTGAGGTTTAGTAAATGTTGACAATTTTTGGTTATACTATCACTTTAAGCAGCAGAAACTGTTTTTAAAAATGTAAAATAATAGAAATGTTTCTTGAGCTCCAAATCAGCATATTAAAATGATTTTTGAAGGATCATGTGACACTGAAGACTGGAGTAATGATGCTGAAAATGCAGCTTTGCATTACAGGAATTAATTACATTTTAAAATACACTACCAGTCAAAAGTTTTTGAACAGTAGGATTTTTAATGTTCTTTAAATAAGTCTCTTTTGCTCACCAAGCCTGCATTTATATGATCCAAAGTACAGCAAAAACAGTACAATTTTGAAATATTTTTACTATTTAAAATAAGTTTTTTTATTTAAATATCTGAAAATATTTTAATATATTTTATTCAAAGCTGAATTTTTAGCATCATTACTCCAGTCACATGATCATTCTAATATGCTGATTTGCTGCTCAAAAAACATTTATTACTATTATTATTATTATTATTATTATGTTAAAAGCAGCTGAGCAGAATTTTTTTCAGGTTCCTTTGATGAATAGAACATTCAGAAGAACAGTATTTATCTGAAATAGAAATGTTTTGTAACATTATAAATGTCTTTATCATCACTTTTGATTAATTTAAATAAAAGTTTAAATTTCTATCATTTATTTCCCAAAAGAAAAAATTATACTGACTCCAGGCTTTTGAATGGTACAGTGTGTAATGTTACAAAAGCTTTTTATTTCAGATAAATGCTGATCTTTGGATCTGTCTATTAATCAAATAATCCTGAAAAAAAAAATACTCAACTGTTTAAATATTGATAATAACAATAATAAATGTTTTTTTGAACAGCAAATCAGCATATAGACACTGAAGACTGGAGTAATAATGCTGAAAATTTTGCTTTGATCACATGAATAAATTACATTTTTAAAATATATTCAAATAGAAAAGCAGGTATTTTACATAGTAAAAAATATTTCAAAGTATTACTGCTTTTTGCTGTGAATCAAATAAATGCAGGCTTGGTGAGCAGAAAAAATTCTGTAAAAATATTAAAAATATTACTGTTCAAAAACTTTTTACTGGTAGTGTATATTCAAACAGAAAACAGTTCTTTTAAATTCTAATAACATTTCACATTATTACATTTTTTCTGCATTTTTCAATAAATAAATACAGCCTTGGGGAGCACATGAGACTCAAGAACAGTAAACAATATTAACAACCTCAAACCTTGGAATAATAGTGTATCATTTCAAAAGGAAATCTGACATCCAGATATAAGGAAATCTGACATTTCTAGAATAAAGAAAGAATTAAAATAAAAAAATAATATTGACCTCTCTTGAATGCCAATTATTGCCCCAGGGTTGCCGAACCTGATCTATTGTTTAAACACAAATGCTAAATAGCTGAGTGCATGAATTCCTGTCTCCCTTCCCCTCTCTCTTATTCACTTACAGAGATGCAGGGAAAGTGCTCTCTCCTCCATGTGTGTGTGTGTGTGTTTGTGTTCGTAATAGATTTCAGTGAGAGTGACGGGAATAAAGCCTCCAGTTTACCGCTCCAGCAGTGAATTCCGTAATGACTGGCTGGGGAGAGCAATTCCCTTCCCTAAACATCCGCTGCTTTACATTTGGCAGGCAGTTTTCAAACAGATCATAAGGCCATATCATCACTGTCCACCACAAATCTCCATTTCCCGCAGCTCCATTTTTCTTTGAACGTAAATTGAAAGCCGGCACATTCGCTCTTTGTCTTCCGGATGTTTGGCAGGTTTGGGAGTGAAAATAGTCAGTTTGGAAATATCATATTTTTTGTTCTGACAGGGCTGAGCTCACCCTTCAAAATATTTATTAATACCATACGCCGCCTCCCAAAACAGCCATTACGCTTGCCACTGTATGACACCCGACACTGGCCTCTATCATTACTAACATCCTTTGATTACATCTTGTTATATCGCAAATTCATATGGTTCACGAATATTCCCTATTTATCTCATTCAATGATACAAACCGTAGTGAGTGGCCTAGCTAGACAGCATTAGTGGGCATTATACACTCTTGACACAAAAATTGTGTACACTGTTAAAAAATAAAGGTTCTTTTTGGCATCTTTGGTTCTATAAAGAATCTTTAACATCCATGGAACTTTTCCATGATTTTTAAAATGTTCTTCAAACTGTTCAAAATGATTCTTTGACACTGCATTTTCAAAATCTAAAGCTGCATTGTACAGTCCACTACAAGTCATTCACAGATTAATTGCAGATTAATCACCAGAATGCATTGTGGCAATACAATTTTTTGCTGCCTTCAAGTCTGGGTTCTGGGTACAAGCTTAGAAGTTGTGATGTGAAAAAATAGAGTAACAATACACTATAAAAATTTTCACCAGTTTCTTAAAAACTTAAGTTCAGCAGCTGCCTTAAAATTTTAAGTTACGTCAACTTAAAAGTGCAAGTTATTTCAACTCACTACAATAAAATAAGTTTAAATGACTTGTGCTTTTAAGTTGATTTAACTTAAAAATTAAGGCAGCTGCTAAACTTAAGCTTTTAAGTTGAAACTGGTAAAAAACTTTTTACAGCAAATGATTTGCAACAATGAAATATGATGCTTTATCTGTGTATTTTATCATTCTTGAGTTGCCATTTGTTACTGCATCAGCACCACACAACAAACATCCGACAGGCTGCTCACCGCTACAGGAGGATCTCAACTCTCTCTGAAGTCAAACTGCAAATGCAAAGTCTGTTTGCGTGTTTCTGCACATGAACAAGTACCAATAAGTTCACATTTGTGTGAACTGAATCCAAAAACCAGCAGTCAATCTAATATCAGAGTGATTCCACAACAAACACTCACGACAACAAACCCGTTCATACAAATCTTTCATTAGCATTCCTGTAGCTTAAACAGTAAAGCAAGGTTTGGATTTACCAGAAAGTGAATACCTTCAGTGCCTTGCATGTCAGTTTGTATTAAAATGCATGAAATGTAAGCCAAAACAACACCAAAACCTTATTATTTGCAAGGTACTGTATATACTGGGTCTTACACAGCCCATCCTAACAATGTCAGTCACTTCCATAGAGAAACATCCTTTCAAGGTGTAATGCCCTGCATTTACATACAGTAAATGTGAATGAATTTTCAATGAAGACACACACGTTGTGCGGCTTTTTTGGTGATGATAAACTCTCAGGCACCTGCTCACTTTGACATGCAGGGTGTGATGTGTTCAGTCTATAACACATAGCGGCCTATTAATGAATGTTATTCATCATTTCTCATATTACACTACACTTATGATTGATGTCTTACAGGGTCAGGTCACTTTTCAGCATATACAATCACCCTTGCGGTTCTGGGTTGGTAAAATATTCTGAATTTTGTAGTCTAACACAAATGTAAAATAAATAAATAAAATTTATACAAAATTAAATAAAATAATAAAAAAAAAAAAAAAAGTCTCACCAAGCCTACATTTATTTGATTCAAAGTACAGCAAAAACAGTAAAATTGTGAAATATTTTTACTATTTAAAATACTTGTTTTCTATTTGAATATATTTCAAAATGTAATTTATTCTTGTAATTTCAAAGCTGAATTTTTAGCATTACTACTCCAGTCACATGATCCTTCAGAAATTATTCTAATATTCTGATTTGCTGCTCAAAAAACATTTATTATTATTATTATTATTATTGTTGAAAACAGCCGAGTAGAATTTTTTTCAGGTTTCTTTGATGAATAAAAAGTTTAGAAGAACAGCATTTATCTGAAATAGAAATCTTTTGTAACATTATAAATGTCTTTATCATCACTTTTGAACAATTTAAAGCATCCTTGCTAAACAAAAGTATTAATTTCTATAATATCTATAAAAAAATTATACTGACTCTAAGCTTTTGAATGGTATAGTGAATAATGTTATATAAGTTTTTAATTTCAGATAAATGTTGGTCTTCGGATCTTTCTATTCATCAAAGAATCCTGAAAAAAAAAAGTAAGACTGGAGTAATGATGCTGAAAATTTAGCTTTGATAAAAGGAATACATTACATTTATAAAATAAAATAAAATAAAAACATTTAACACAGCCACCAAAACATTTTAATTTTGCCATGCAGCACCACAAAATGTCCAACATAAAAACTTTATAGAATAAATATTGACATTAAAACTCATCTACTGTTTATATATTATAGTCCTTATAGTCCATCCTTTTTAGCGTTTTTGAAAGAAATCTCTTATGCTCACCAAGGCTGCATTTATCTGATCAAAAATACAGTCAGCATAGTAATATTATGAAATTATTTAAATATAATTGTTTTTTAATTTAATATATTTTAAAATGTAATTCATTCTTGTGATGCAAAGCTGAATTTTCAGCATCATTACTCCAGTCATCAGTGTCACATGATCCTTCAGAAATCATTCTATATGCTGATTTACTCTTTAAAAAACATTTCTTATTATCAAATTTAAAAACAGCTTTGCTGCTTCATATTTTTTGGAAACACAGTACCTTTTTCAGAATTCTTTGATGAACAGTTCAATTTAATGCACCTTTGCTGAATAACTGTGTTAATTTCTTTAAAAAGAAACAGTAGTAGTGCATTCAACAGACTGAATAAGATTGCAAGGCATTCTCAGTTCAGTTCTCAATAACATACAACTAGCATATTTCCTCATCATATTCAAATCAGACTCTCAGACAATATAATTCTCTTGCCATAGCACTGTAGATTCGGCAGCTGTGCAGTGCCATCGCAGAATAACAGTGCAGTAAACACTGACACACACAACGGCATGCTTACATACACACACACAGGGCTGTAAATTTAAGCAGCTTTATAACTGTCAGATGCAATGCTGTTCACCTGCTTGTCTTCCATAAGAAACCTCCCACAGTTACTGCCCAACAAATTACACTGCCAATTACAAGCCCATTCACACACACACACACAGTTCTTTCTGTGAGCCTGCTATGATACTCAACCTACTCACAAATCATTCTATAAACGTTGTACTAGTATAAACATTTTCATTTCATTGATGTTCTTAAAAGATTCCTTCTTAAAGCAACTTTAAACAGGCAATATCATACACTTTTTGCTTGTTTTCTGATTGTCTCAGAAAAAAAAGAGACAAAACAATTGCTTAAAGCAGTGGTTCCCAAACTTCTTCTGCCGGGCCCCCCTTTTGCAGAATAAAAAAAAAAAATTCCCCCCTCACCCCTTTTTAGAGTAGAAACATTAAAAGTAAAGCATGCAGCTTTACTATGTACTATTGTTTTATTATGTAACAGCATTTAAACAGATTTTGTTGTCTTTTCAAAAACATATCCATGCTTAGAGCAGAACTACTATGCGTCATTCATTCATAATTTTACTCGGCTAATGGCAATTCTCATTTCTGATATCAATTGCACCATCTAGTGGTCTGTTATTTTACGACAAAAACCGCTACAACTGATAACAGACAGCTGCAGCGGGTACTGCGAGTCGTCTTGAGGTAATAAAATATGATGAAATTCATATTTTGTGTTAAATTATTTAGATATGTGGCAAGTAGCCATATAACAAGCAAGATAATTTTTACACTGGGGTCTTGTATCACCCTGAAAACAATCTAGGGATGTACCGAAATGAAAATTCTTGGCCGAAACTGAAACTGCTTTGTAATAATTATTTATTATTTTATTAAATAATATAGTCATTTTGTAAGACTTTTTAATTTAACTCAATTTTAATGATACTGAATAAAAAAAAAAAAAAAACACAAGCCAATAAAATAACCATGTTTATGAAAAGTAAAAATAAAATTGGACAGAAAATATATGAATATTAAATCTCAATATATTATTTTTATTCAGTTCTATGAAACAGAATTAGATATAACTTTCTTTGACTAATTATCAAAATAATGTATAGTCCTACAAAGCAATTATTATCAGAGCATGTGAGCATACCGTCACGAGAGGGTAGCGTCATTTTACCAGCGTTGTCCAGTACAGCCGTACTACAGCATGTTACAGCACAGTATGCGACGCTGTTGCAAACAGGAACAAGTATACATAGACATTTTCTGTTGGCGAGTTATTTGAGCGGACTTTGCTTTTCCAGTTAGCATAAGTGCCACATGAGTGGAGGAACAGAACACACATTCATAGAGCGGAATATTGAGCGGTGCGTCACATATTGAGTAGTGCGCGCTGAATACTGCCGGGCGGCGCGGCAGATATTTTCGGTTGTTTATCTCTTTTGAATCTCTATAAAAATCGGCTGACTGTACACTAGCCTTGCCGCGCCCCCCAGTTTGGGAGCCACTGGCTTAAAGCATCTTAAAGGGATAGTTCAACCAAAAATGAAAATTCTGTCAATAATTACTCACCTCAAAGACCTTTGTTCATCTTCAGAACACAAATTAAGTGCACATGGGCTATTTTAACAATGTCCTTACTACCTTTTTAGGCTTTGAACATGGTAGTTGTGTTGCTGTCTATGCAGGGTCAGAAAGCTCTCAGATTTCATCAAAAATATCTTAATTTGTGTTCCGAAGATGAATGAAGGTCTTACGGGTTTGGAAATTACATGAGAGTGAGTAATTAATGACAGAATTTTCATTTTTGGGTGAACTATCCCTTTAAAAGTATGGAAATGAAAGCTGTTTTTGTCTTTAACCTTTCTTGGAAACAAATTTTTCCCTGAATTTCTGTTTCATTCAAGCATTTACAGCTTTTACTACCATTTTACTATTCCTCAGTCTCTCACTCTGAGCAGTGATGTCAGGATCATCCCTGATTGGTGGAGCACCGTTTGAGTGACAGATTGATGGAGTGATGCCACAGTGTGTTTTCACAGACCAAGAGAGGTCAGCGGAGGTAATGAGGCCATCAAAATGCAGAAAAAGAGAGACTTAGGAAGAGGTGGTTGGGATGAAGCTGCACGGAGGGCTCTATGACCCATCTCTTTTGGGCTCTCATCTTTTTTGGACATGTTCTAAACTGTATTTAAATGGTTTTCTGACATGTATGGATGTGTGTTTAGATCTGATCCAGAGGTTGCATTATTTGGATATTCTGTATCTCTGTTGGACCGTAATAATTATGGTAAAATGAGTTGCATGGTTTTTATTTATGCTGATTAAATAAAGCTGTTAATTTTTATGTAATACACTAATGAAAATCACCATGTACACTACTTTAAAGAAGTCTCTTCTGCTCACCAAGCCTGCATTTATTTGATCCAAAGCACAGCACAAACAGTAAAATTTTTAAATATTTTTATTATTTAAAATAACTGCTTTCTATTTGAATATATTTAAAATGTAATTTATTCCTGTGATTTCAAAGCTGAATTTTTAGCATCATTACTCCAGTCACATGATCCTTCAGAAAATGATTCTAATATTCTGATTTGCTGCTCAAAAACATTTATTATTATTATGTTTCAGGTTCCTTTGATGAATAAAAAGTTTAGAAGAACAGCATTTATCTGAAATAGAAATCTTTTGTAGCATTATAAATGTCTTTATGATCACTTTTGAACAATTTAAAGCATCCTTGCTAAATTAATGTATTAATTTCTATAATTTCTATTTAAAACATTATACTGACTCCAAGCTTTTGAATGGTATAGTGTATAATGTTACAAAAGCTTTTAATTTCAGATAAATGGTGGTCTTTGGATCTTTCTATTCATCAAAGAATCCTAAAAAAAAAAAAAAAGTACTCAACTGTTTTAAATATTGATACTACTACTATTACTACTACTACTACTACTACTACTAATAATAATAAATGTTTCTTGAAAAGCAAATCAGCATATCAGAATAATTTCTGAAGGATAATGTGACACTGAAGACTGAAGTAATGATCCTGAAAATGTAGCTTTGATCCCAGGAATAAATTATATTTTAAAATATATTCAAATAGAAAGCAGTTATTTTAAATAGTAAAAATTTTTCACAAAATTTTTGTGTATTGCTGTATTTGCTGTATTGTGTATCAAATAAATGCAGGCTTGGTGAGAACAAGAGACTTCTTTAAAAAACATTTAAAATCTTACTGTTCAAATACTTTTGAATACTTTTGACAATTAAATGCATTGTAAAATCATGATAAATTATGATCAAATTTATTTATACTGATTAAATAAAACATACTTTTTAGAATAATGAGACATGTTAGAATAATGAGAATTACAAATAAATTAAATTCACAGCAGAAATGAAAAATATATATAATTGTAATAAAGTCAAATGCTTCATATGAACCTAAAATACACTTCACATTCATTTTTCTAAAAAAATAGTTTAAACTCTTTTGACTTTGTAATGAAATATGGACGTTTCAAAAGAAATCACACAAGCTGCAACTTACAAGATGATTCAGTGATCCTAAAAGGTACAAGACAGTCAGAAAGACTCTATACTGAACAATCCAAATCTCTTTGAGTTTTCCACAGGTCTGATGAAGAGCGAGAATTATGGGTAAGTGGCCAAACATGCCGGTCCTCCTCTGTCCTCCTAACTGCAGACAGCTTAATCATCAAGCCTCAGTAAACAACATCAGCTAAATACAGCTCTCTCGCTCACACTCGCTCACTCTCACCCTACTTTTATTTACTCGGAATGACAGATTGAAAAGAGAAAAAAAAAAAAGAACTGTGGCTTTGAAGATTTGCTGTAGGGAGGAGTGTGGGATGTATATAGACACACAATATAAATGTCAGCTGAGGTGTGTGTGTGCTGCAGAGAGAGAGAGAGAGAGAGAGATGTCTACTTTACTCTACCAAATTACCTCATGTCAGGGATTAGAAGGGGACGGGCCAGAGGGATGATGGGAAAAGGAGAGAGGGATAAGTTGAAGTTGGAAGAGTGCTGATAAACAGAAGAGAGTGAGAGAAAGGGGGAGTTTGTTGATTTCAGTCAAGGGTGACGAATATGACGAAAAGAAAGAGAAATATAGAAATAAAGAGAATTCAAAAACATTCTCTCCGCATTCCAAACATATTTGGAAATCAAACTTTGAATGTGTCTTATTATAAGACATCATGAAAAAAATACTTTGTAACCTTTTATCAAAAATAAATTAAATAAAACAACAAAAAATATTCATTGTAAAATATATCAAATGTTTTAAAATACATGTAAATATATATATAATTAATATAAATATTTAAAATAAATAAATTAATTAAAAACAAAATACAAAACATGTATATGTAACATGTAATAACAAAATAAAATGTCTTACGAACACATTTCCATATCGAACAGAATATGAGAAGATATATCACATTATAGAAGCAAAATGGGATGTGAATGCCATTGCAAGTTGATTTTGAGAAGTGAAATGTTGTACATTACCTCTGGTATTTGAACGGCATAGGGCTGGTTGAGAAACGATGGTGCATTGTCATTTACGTCTCCGATTTGAATGTTCACTGTATCCTTCACAACCTAAAAAAAACAATTAAATTAAATAATACATCAAATTAAATCAAATAACAACTAACATTCTACTAAGTTAGGCTATAGTAAATAAAACTATACAATATAAGTTCATCAAGACAATTTTTAATGGTTTTAAATTAAGTTCTAATTTAGGTTAAAATCAGAAAGTCCGAAAAATCCACCTTGGTGTCCACCAAGGTTGCATTTATGTAATAAAAAAATACAGTAAAAACAGTAATATTGTGAATTATTATTACATTTAAAAAAAATAATAAAATACTTGACTACTACTTCTACTTGAAAATATTATAAAATTTATTCATGTAATAGAAAGCTGAATAGCTAGTCTTTAACCAGGCTTCAGTGTCACATGATTCTTCAGAAATCATTCTAATATGCTGATATGCTGCTCAAGAAATTCATAATAGTTTTGCAGAAACCATGATATATTATTTTATTTTATTTTTTAGGAAAGTTCAAAAGAGCAGAATTGATGTATTATTATTATTATTATTATTATTATTGTTGTTGTTGTTGTTGTCAGTGTTGAAAACTTTTGTGGATTCAGTGTCACATGATCTTTCAGAAAGCATTCTAATATGCTGATATGCTGATTTGCTGATTATTAAGAAATTCATAATAGTTTTGTGGAAACCGTGATACATTTTTATTTTACTTTATCATTTATTATTATTATTTTAATTATTATCAATGTTGAAAACAGTTGTGCTTCTTAATATTTCTGTGGAAACTTTTGTGGATTCAGTGTCACATGATCCTTCAGAAATCATTCTAATATGCCCATTTGCTGCTCAAGAAATTCATAATAGTTTTGTGGAAACCGAAATGCATTACTTTATTTTATTTTATTTTATTTTATTTTATTTTAAAAGATAGTTCAAAAGAGCAGAATTTATTTATTATTATTATTATTATTATTTAAATTTGTTTAAAATGTTGAAAACAGTTGTGCTACTTAATATTTTTTTGGAAACTTTCGTGGATTCATTGTCACCTTCAGAAATTATTTTAATATGCTGATTTGCTGCTCAAGATTTTTATTTTATTTTTAGGCAAGTTCAAAGGAGCAGAAATAATTTATTATTTGTTTATTTTATTTATTTTTAAAATTATCATCAATGTTCAAAACAGCTGTGCTTCTTAATATTGCTGTGGAAACTTTCGTGAATTTTTATTTTTTTCCAAGATTCTTTGATGAATGGAAAGTTTAAATGAACAGCAGTTATTTGAAATGGAAATCTTTTGTAACATTATAAATATCTTTACTTTCTACTCCTTCAATTTAACGCATCCTTGCTGAATAAAAGAATTCATTTCTATATAAAAAAAAATAATAATAAATCGAACAGACCTTTTAAACGGTAGTAGAAAGTTAAAAAACAAAGGTTGCTTAGATGTTAGAGACAGATGGATGGAAAAAACAGATAGATCGATGATCTCTAACTCACCCCTTGACTGTCACTGACTGAGAACTCCACCTGCATCTCTGACTTGGTCTGAAGACACAAAAACACAAACAGACAAACAAACAGCAGCATTAAATCACTAGCGTCAGCTCCAGCTGGACAGTCATTCAATTCTTTCAACATTTGCTCATGGTTTTCCGCACCTCCCTGTCGAGCGGCTGTCTCAGCCACACCACACCGGTCGTCCCCTGCACAGCAAAGTACCGCATGGCCTCTTCCCCGACCACACCGTAAATCAATGGCTCACCGTCCGGATCAATCGCCTGCAGCTGGGTAATGGACGTACCTGAATACATACACGCACAAACACACACACAAAAATTAATGATACTTGCCAATTGGGTAATATAATTTAAGATAAAGTTACACAACAGGATACAAACATTACAGGTGGACATGACCTCATTAAGAAATGCTGGTTAATATTAAACACATTTAAACATACAGAGCAAACTAAACAGCCCAGCTTAGGTGTAAATATATCTAACAGCAAAGGAGGCCACAAGCAATGAATCACAGTTAAAGGTGAAGTGTGTAATTTTTCTGATACTTTAAAAATATCCCAGTTTAACATGCAGAGGAAACTATAAGCGATTTGCAGGTTGGCAACAGTGTAAAACACTGTGAGTTGTGTTTTGTTTTTAAGTGGCACGTCGACTTCTGCCGGAACCAGTGATGTGAGTTTGGGAACAATCGTTGACAGGAGTTTGAAAGCTAAAATTAAGGCTGGAATATGCAGCGTTTAAAATCTGAATGGATTTTAAAACAATTTGGCGTACACTGGGAACACACTAAACATCTCCAGATCACTCACTACCAAACTTTCAAGTTATTTAAAATATTTTAAAGGTATTTTTAAATTATTCTAAACAATTTCAAACATACTTTCTGGTATTTAAAATAAATGATAATTATAATTATGCAACACTTGTTTTTGCCCCCATTTTTCATGAGCTGAACTCAAAGAACCTAGACTTTTTCTATGTACACAAAAGGCCTATTTCTCTCAAATATCGTTCACAAATGTGTCTAAATCTGTGTTAGTAAGCACTTCTTCTTTGCTGAGATAATCCATCCACCTCACAGGTGTGGCATATCAAGATGCTGATTAGACAGCATGATTATTGCACAGGTGTGCCTTAGGCTGGCCACAATAAAAGGCCACTCTAAAATGTGCAGTTTTATCACACAGCACAATGCCACAGATGTGGCAAGTTTTGAGGGAGCATGTAATTGGCATGCTGGCTGCAGGAATGTCCACCAGAGCTGTTGCCCTTGAATTGAATGTTCATTTCTCTACCATAAGCCGTCTCCAAAGGCGTTTCAGAGAATTTGGCAGTACATCCAACCGGCTTCACAACCGCAGACCACGCGTAACCACACCAACCCAGGACCTCCACATCCAGCATCTTCACCTCCAAGATCATCTGAGACCAGCTGCTGCAACAGTTGGTTTAACCAAAGAATTTCTGCACAAACTGTCAGAAACCGTCTCAGGGAAGCTCATCTGCATGCTCATCGTCTTCATCGGGGTCTCGACCTGACTGCAGTTTGTCGTTGTAGCCGACTTGATTGGGCAAATGCTCACATTCGATGGCGTCTGGCACTTTGGAGAGGTGTTCTCTTCATGGATGAATTCAAGTTTTTAATGTACAGGGCAGATGGCAGGCAGCGTGTATGGCGTCGTGTGGGTGAGCGGTTTGCTGATGTCAACGTTGTGGACAGCGTTTACAAACTTACTTGCACTTTCTTAGTCTTTGTGCATTCGCTTTGTAAACACTGGGTCTGTAGTTCTGCCTACGTTCCACATGACCTTTCGACGTGATTCAATAGTACGTAGCGTCGTGAACATGCATCCCTACACGAGCTTTTGTGCTTTAAAAGTATAAAAAAACGTTATTTTCCAAAAATAAAGACAGATCGTTTCTCTAGATAAGACCCTTCTTCCTCGGCTGGGATCGTTTAGAGTCCTTTGAAGCTGCATTTAAACTACATTTTGGAAGTTCAAAATCGGGGCACTAATGAAGTCCATTATATGGAGAAAAATCATGAAATGCTTTCCTCAAAAACCATAATTTCTTCACGACTGAAGACAGAAAGACATAAACATCTTGGATGACAAAGGGGTGAGTAAATTATTTGTGAATTGTTGTTCTGGAAGTGGACTTCTCCTTTAAGGAACATTCATAAATATGAGATATTTATGCATATAAAGTAAACTAAACAGCAATCTTGTGCAAATCTTGGCAAAAAATATGTGCAAAAGATGCATAGGTAACTTGGACATTAATCAAAATATCTCACATTGTGTTTCAGGGAAGAAATTAAAATATAAAAGATCAAAACTACAGTTAGCAAATAATGTCAGATTGTTCATTTTGGAAAGAGCTGTTCCTTTAAGTAAGACTTCCTCCAGATATTTTAATTGGATGCAAAGTTCTGACCTTGAGAAGCCGTTATTTTAATATTTCATTCTTTTTTCGTCTCCCATTAATCAAAATCTAAACAAAATAACCCTTTTAAATTAGGGTTTTCACCTCTTTATTCTCTCACTCCTGCTACAACATAGCCAAACTAACAAAGACATCCTCTAAGCTCTTTATACATCACACACATGGAGTCTGTGTGTGTCTGGTAACAGGTGTGTGTTTATGAAGACACCTGGCGAGGGGGTCCCTGACTCATTCCAGCTTTAGTTCTGCTGACGGCGCCAGACGCCTAATGCTGCAAATCCTACATTAATGAGAAAGACCAACAAACAGATCAGGCCCAATCCCTTCCACAGCCATAAACACACTCAAATTCAGACTCATGCATACAAAAGCACTCACATACATATGGTGCTAGCAACAATGAGGCCTTGGGTTCAGTTTCTAGGGACGAAATATATACTTTGGATTAAAACCTCTGCCAAATGCATGAACGCATGCATATATAAATGAAATATCTCATAGCAAAGACATATATGACATATCTGGTCAAACCTAGTCACATCCAGCAATTACAAAGGTCAGGAAGTTAAACCACATGCACATACACGTTTATTAATACACAATGCTGTGTGAAAGGGAGGTGGAAACACCTCTAATTAATGGGAGGATTTATGAACTGCGCTCTCTGTTTATAATGAGATTTATGCAAATTTCTGTGTGACTTATAATTTGGTTGAAGACGGTGCAAATTAAGCGTTTTACGTTACACTCATTAATAATAAAGGCTTCCCCCTCTCTTTTCTCTTGTTTTTAGAAATGGAAGAATCCAGCGTGTGTGGTCAGGAGAGGGAATGCTGGGTAACAAATGGCTGTTCTTGGTCAGTGATGTGTGTCTGAGAACAAAGGCATTGTGGGATATGTTTAGAGGAAACTAAAACGTGTGTAAATGTCAATCTGCAAGACAAACTGTGGCTCTGTTTCAGAATCTAATGAGCTGCTTTACCAAATGATTTCAGCTATTTCAGCTGGCATATGAATAAGCTAACAACATGATGCTGTAATAAACAACAGAAAGAAATATAGTTAGTTTTTTTTTTTTTTTTAGTTTTTAATTATTCAGACAATATTTTATATGCTTTTTTGGTATTGGATGAATTATAATGCATGAAATATAAAAGAGTAAATTATACTAAATAAAATGTGATGGTTACAAATATATTTTATTTATTTATAATCATTATACAGTAAATTGAATTTCTAAACATTTTTCATTCAACATCCATCTTTAACAAATTGTTCACTTGTCGCAATGCATAATGGGATTGCATTATATGCAACAAGACACTGTAAGCACAAAATACATAATACAAAAATATTTTAAACTATTTTAATCATACTTTTTGGTATTAAATAAATGATAATAAATAAAATCTAAAATACAGTAAGTTATATTAAATAAATATAATGATTATAAATTACTTTAAATATATTTTATTTATATTTACAAGAATTTAATACTTTTATTTATTTATAATATTTTTATTTATATTTTTAAAATGATAAATTATAATTATAAACATCTCAATTCGCCATCTATCTTTAATGGATTTATTCACTTATTGCAATGCATTATGGGATTGTTATCAGCAATGATTACAAATATATTTATATATTATTATAATAATTATTTATATTTATGATATTATAAAATAAAAATAACTGTATTTCTAAACATTTTTCATTTCAATATCCATCTTTGTCTTATTTTTCATGTTAATATGCAACTAGACACTAAGCACAAAAAACACATAAAACAAATCATATTTTTTAAAAATATTTTAAGCATACTATTTTAACCATACTTTTTGATATTAAGCAAATTATAGTAAATAAAATATATATAGTAAATAAAAAATAAAATAAAGTAAATTAATATTAAATAAATATGATTATACATGACTAGAAACATATTTTATAATATTTTATTTATAACAAATTCTAATAATTTAATTTATTTATAATACATTTATTTATATTGATAAAATTATAAATTAGATTTATAAACACGTCTCAATTTGTCTGCAAATCTACAACACTAAACCTGTCTGCAAATTGCAAATCTGCAACCCTAAGCATAAAAATATATAATACAAACAAATATTGGGTATTTATTTATTTATTTATTTATTCTAAACAATTGTAACCATACTTTTGGTATTAAGCATTGTATATTTATAATGTGTTTTAATTTTTTTTATATAATTGACCATATTTTATTTAGATTTAATTATATTTAAATTAAATTATATTTCTCACTTTATTCCTCCATCTTTGATGGCTTATTTCAGTTGTCACAATGCATTATGATATGTGACCCTGGACAACAAAACCAGTCATAAGGGTCAATTTTTTGAACCTGAGATTTATACATTCACTAAAAGCATGAATAAATAAGCTTTCCATTGATGTATGGTTTGTTAGGAAGGGACAATACCTGGCTGAGATACAACTATTTGAAAATCTGTAATGTGAAGGTGCAAAAAATCTAAATACTGAGAAAATCACCTTTAAAGTTGTCCAAATAAAGTTCTTAGTAATGCATATTACTAATCAAAAATTAAGTTTTGATAGATTTACGGTAGGGAATTTACCAAATATCTTCATGGAACATGATCTTCACTTAATATCCTAATGATTTTTGGCATTTAAAGAAAAACTGATAATTTTGACCCATACAGTGTATTGCTGGCTATTGCTACAAATACAACCATGCCACTTATGACTGGTTTTGTGGTCCAGGGTCACATATGCGTTATCTGTAAATTATGTGTTTAAATTCAGAAAGTACCATAATCACTTCTTGGCATTTAGAAAAGCAGTCCATTAGAAGCACACTATGTAAGCAGCTTACTAGCTATTGAAACAGATTCCGTGTGTTGGTATGTAATGAATGTGTATGTGCATTTACATGCAAGTATGTGTTGCAGTGACAGTCACATTCTCTGTTTCTCTCTGGCTTGTGCTGATAGATGACACTATTTAGGCCACAGTGAGCCCAGTATTATGCTTATGACTGATACACTGCACATTAACACACCACACAGCCGAGAAGAACTGACAAGAGCAATGTGCCTGCGGGCTCATCTATCTCTCTCTCTCTCTCTCTCTCTCTCTCTTACAGTCACAGGCCCGTCTCAGTAAGTGTGTCGAATGTTTTATTTCAGAGAATGTAACTCATCTCGATAGCACAACACTGACTGGACAACACAAACAGAAACTCCCAGATAAAACAACATTAAATCAGACCGCCACAGGTGATTTGGAAAGACACACAAACAGAAACCTAAAGGAATCAGGCACCCAAAATGACATTTCACTCACTGTTTACTCATTTTAACAACTCAAATCTGTACTTGTTCTTTCACAGAACACAAAATGCAAGACATTCAGCAGAATGTGCAAGCTGCTCTCCATAACACTAAAACAAATAACGTCCAGAGTCTGTTAAAAAACACCATAAAAGCAGTACATGTGACTCATGAGCTATATTTTGAGTCTTCTGATGTTTCACAAGAGCTTTGTGCGAGGAACCTCATTCAGTGATGATCTTTATCATTTCAGAAGACTTGGAATATAGTGTACGAGCCATATGGAATACTTATGATACTGAAAAACTATTTATAATCTGACGTCAATACAAACAAAAAAGATTTCAGTAATACAGTAATTTTGCGAAATATTATTACATTTTAAAAACGTTTTTTCTACTTTAATAAACTTCAAAACGTAATTTATTCCTGTGATGCAAAGCTGAATTTTCAGCATCAATACTCCAGTCTACAGTGTCACACGATCCTTTAGAAATCATTTTAATATGCCGAATAGAATTGAAAACATTTCCAATATTTTTGCTGAAACATGATACATTTTTTAAAATCCTTTGATGAACATAACGTTTAAAAGAACAGCATTTGGAATTCTTTTGTAACATTATAAATGTTTTTACTGTGACTTATTTATCCGTGCTGAATAAAAGTAATCATTTTTATTTTTTTAAATCTTACTTACCCAAACTTTGGAATAGAATATGTATTATGCAGGGCCCTACAGTGCATCAATTTCAGTCACATTTGCGACTGAAAATGACTACGTGCGACTATGAAGAAAACAAAACAAAAAAAAAAAAAATGTAGGAGCACCAGCGCCACTGACCCGATCTGCACATTTGTGTTTGCGCTGAGGGGGAGATTCAAAGGTTTCTACGTGTTTTTGCAACGTTGAGTAATGTATCACAGACATATCTCACGAATCCTATCATAAACAAAGTGTAGAAAGCGTAAATAAGAGATTGATTGTGCAGTGTAGAGAGCTTCGTTGATTATAATGGAATGTTGTGAGATCATGATGAGTGACGATGAATGACAGCTTTTAATGATTTTTAAGGGAGTTTTAAATAAGATTGATTTAATACAACAGATAAATAAACAAGAAGTTAATATTAAGTGACTTACATTGTCTAACTATAACACTATTGCCTGATATTCTATTTTCATCCTCAAAAATAGTTTGAAACAAGTCACAACTGACCCGCCGTGCACCTCGTTTATGAATGAACATGCATTTTTAAATGATTCAATTACCCATTCATAAAGACAGTCGCTTGCTTTATTTCAAACGAATCAAATGAATGAATGATTCAGTAATGAAATCAGTGACTTGCCACCACTTACTGGCAGTTTTATTTTTAAAGCATCTTTTCAATTATTTAATATTTCTATATTCAACATTTTATATTTAAAACATTAATCTCAACATGCACTCATGCCACCTCTGAGCCTCATTAAACATATGAAAACACCTACAAGCCACTTTTGCATTCTTCTGTGCCACCTCTGTAGTACAAATTAATTTTGTTAATACTGATTTCATTTGATTGGTAACTTATTTTTATTCTGCTTGTTCTTATTCTGTTGTTTTAATTAGGAAAAAAAAAAAAAAAAGAAAGATGACATACTTTTTATAAAAAAAAGTTATAAAAATGCCATTACAAAGCTAAAAACTAAATTCCCCTGTAAATCACTTTAAGGAGTCAAATATCACCTCGTAATGAAAGGCTAATTTTTGATCAGATTTTTTGATTATTGATTAGAAGGTGCTCCTGAAATTTTGACTGTGCTCCTAAATTTTTTAAGTTAGGAGCACAAGTGCTTTTTAACATCGATAATGATGGTTTCTCAAGCACCAAATCAGCATATTAGAATGAAACTTCTTTCGAAACCATTTAAAAAGTCTTGATTCAAAACTTTTGAGTGGTAGTATATATGTACTATGGCACTGAAAGATTATCAAATTCATAAATCAAAGTATTTACATAGTTCTCCAACGCCATGGTATTACTGCACCTGTCCAAAAAAAAGAGTTATATATGACAGAAATACACAATAATGAAAACTTCCTGATTACAATGGAAGACATGTATAGGTGGCAAGCATGTGTGTGGGTAAAAAAGAAAAAAAAACAGAAAGAGAATGAAAGATAGAGAGAGGGCGAGTATGAGATGTGATTGTGTAGAGATGCTGGCAGTCAAGTGTTTTATGTAGCTCCTGGTCTGTTGGAGAGGAGGCCGCTGGGGCCAGTAAATCAGCTCAGAGAGGGCATCCATCCCTGGGTAGATCAATAGACTTTCAGCCCCTGTGACTACACAAAAGCTCCTCTGGGGGCCCACAGGGGCCTGGGGGTCACCACTCCACCATCACACCGCCAACTTTATTACTATCATCTCAACTGTAATGTTGTACTGCAGTATGGAGACATACACACAAGCAAACAAACAAACACACACACACACACACAATGAAACGCAGCGTTCTAAAGCAGACCCACAATGACTCATAGAAGAACAGTGGGAAAGAAAAATGACAAAAGAGGTGTCACTAAAATCTCAGTCATTTTTCCTAGACAGTGATGACAGTAAATACAGAGCAAATGGAAACTTTTGTGATTCCCAGAGAAAGACCACTGCATGTGTCTTTTCTAGCGTTCTAGAAGAGATTTCCCAGTGTCTTCAGATTTGCCAAGATTCCAAAGTCTGCAATTAAAGGTCATGTATCTCTTATCTAATCTAGCAATGCCAAACATTGTTTTTATTGTTCCACACTCTGCCAAAAATTCTCATTTGTGATTCTTTTTTCTTATTCTTATTATTCCAAAAAGGAAACAATCGAGACTAAATGTGACCCTGGACCACAAAACCAGTCTTAAGTCACTGGGGTATATTTGTAGCAATAGCCAAAAATACACTGTATGGGTCAAAATTATTGATTTTTGTTTTATGCCAAAAATCATTAAGGACATTAAGTAAACATCATGTTCCATGAAGATATTTGGTAAAATTCCTACTGTAAATATATCAAAATTAAATTTTTGATTAGTAATATGCATTGCTATTGACAATTTTAAAGGTGATTTTCTCAATATTTTGATTTTTTGCACCCTCAAATTCCAGATTTTCAAATGGTTGTATCTCGGTCTATTATAGCAAATCATACATCAATGTAAAGATTATTTATTCAGCTTTCAGATGATTTATAAATCTCAATTTGGACAAATTGACCCTTATGACTGGTTTTGTGGTCCAGGGTCACAAATGTATACATAAATGCAACTCAGATTACTTCATTAAAGAGGCATGAAACCACACTGTTTCAGTACTGGTTAGTTCTCACCACAGTTTTAAAAAATGCTGCAAAAGTAGGCATGCTGCACTGTGGAGCAGAGGGAAAAGAGGGAAGAGAGTCAACTTCGGGTTCAGACGGTTCAGACAGTTTCGTTTCACTCCCACTGAGTTAACAACACAAATAAATGCACAGCCATTTGCACTCTGCATCGAAAATATATATTCGAACGTGCTGTTGCATCTCTCTTAACTTTTAAGGCTTCATTTGCGGCGCTTATAATCCTTTTGATAGGTTGCGTCAAGCAGTTGGAAAAAACGCTATTACACTCACTCTATGAATGAATCGCGTTTGCGCCAAACTCTTACAAAGCAAACAAAAACAAACACTCTTTGACCCATGAATGTTTCTCTCAGTTAATATACGCAATCTCACAGTCTGAAGCGTCTGTCATAGCAAATCAACACATGCTGTCGTGAATAATTAGGCAAAGCCTCTTCTCATAGGATAAAAACACGCAGCCTCATTAATTACTATAGTCTGTTGCCATATCACAAACTGTGATGTCAGCACAATGTAGATTTTAAACCCGGAAGATGAAAATAGCGCAAAAAAGCTCAAAATTAACCAGTTTTCTCCGACAATTAATATTAACAGACACTAACATTCTCCTCTGCTTAAATCTCAGAAAAAGTAGTCTGGGGTTTCATGAACCTTTAAGTCTCATGAGCTCTGAAAGAGCAGTGTCTGAGCATTAACATTAATAATTAATTAATATAAACAATTAATAAATTATTCAGAGGCATTGTGAGAAAGGTTTGGGTCAGTTGACAAAGTGTTACGTAACCAGTTGGAGAGTGTTACAGGGCAGGACCACTTTGCTGTATTCAAAAATAAAATATTTCAACAGAATTTTCCATTAGCATCTAATTAAGTAATTGGTGCATTAAAATAGGCAGCAAAATAAAATAAAATAAAATAAAATAAAATTCCTGTCACCATACCGTCCTATCAAAATAAAGGCAAAAGTGAGGAAATATTTTGAAAATAGACAAAATAAAACATAAAATAAATAAATAAAAATAAGGTTCATTAGTCAAAATAAAATAATAAAGTAAAATAAATAATATTACAAAAGATTTATATTTAAAATAAATTCATTTTAAAATAAATAAAAATGAAAAAAAGTCTCATGTTTTCCACACAATTATTATGCACATATTAATTATTAATAAATGTTTATTGAGCATAAAATTACCATATTAGAATGACCGGAGTAATGGCTGCTAAAAATTCAGCTTTCTGTCATTTAAAATGAAATAAAATAAATAAATAAAAAAACTGTCAGTGTTACAAAATATTTCTATTTAAAATAAATTCATTTTGAAAAAAAAAAAAATGTATCACGCTTTCCACAAAATTATTATGCACATATTAATTATTTTAAAAAGTTTATTGAGCACCAAATCAGCATATTAGAATAACTGGAGTAATGACTTCTGAAAATTCAGCATTCTGTCAAAATAAAATAAAATAAAATAAAATAACTGACAATGTTACAAAAGATTTATATAATAAATGAATTAATTTTCACAATATTACTGTTCTTTCAAAAAAAATAAATAAATAAATAAAATAAAATAATAAAACAAATCTTAAAACCTACCCCAAACTTTTGAATGGTGGTGTATAGCATGTTACAAATTGTTTAATTAAAACAACTGTTTGTTTTACCCAATCTTTCGGGATGTTTTATGTCTAATAGTCTTAGTTTAGTACCACACTGATGTTAGATCAGTTGTAAATAGGTTTTTGTGTACACTTTGTGCCAGTATTAGTGTTCCATGTACAGCTGCTGCCTTTGTAGAGGGTTCGAAAAAAGGCAGCTCAGGAACAGAACAGAACTTGCGTGTGTGTGTGAAACTCCTGATGTGAAAGGACCCTCACAGGGATCAGACCCGCTCTGACATTTAAAGTCATTTATGGTTGGGGCACAGCGAGACACTGAAGGGGGTTTGGTCAGATTAGATTATGTTGACTCCTCAGGGGTCTATCAAACGGGATAAACTCGGGATTGCGGGTCAAATTATGCATGGAAATATGCTCACATAAAACATGAGCAGAAACAGATTTGCACGGATCACCCCGAGAGAGACCTAACATCGCCTGCGTTCGCCGCCGAAACGGCCTCCATTCAAATCAATCATTTATGCCGCTTACACCTTTTCTCCCCTGCAAATGCGGCTCATGGTATTTACCTCCTCCCTGAACACATTAGGGAGGCTACCATAACTCATGCTCTGGGGGGGACTAACCTTTTTCAATAGCCCATAAACAAATTAGGGCTCCTGTGCTTCAGTGCCTGTGCTCATTAGTGGAGAGGAAACTCAGGCGTTAAGACATTACGGGCACACGGATGAAGAACAGCTTTAGACGGAGATTATGACACAAAGCCAATTAACAGCCTCTTTGATTTACAGTTCAGCCCTATTAATGAAACACCCGCCATTAACACAATGGGTAATGAATTCCAGGCTGTGAATCATGTATCAGAGTCGCAGTCGTGGAACATGTGCGCTTTATCGCCCGCGTGCGAGGAGACGCTTTCGACGGGGCAAAGACTGATGATATCGGCGTGATTGTACGTGGGACTAAGTGACAATGAGATAACCTAATAGAGCGCTTTCCGGTTTAACTGTGCTCTTCAAGTCTGTGTCTTTTTATTAATCATGCTGGCCAATAATATAATAGATTAACAATGGCCTTTTTTTTTGTCCTTAGTTGAGTAGTCTAGATTTTTTTGTCACTGTTCTTTCTACATTTTCACTGGCACTGAGGCAAAAATTAATATTTGCTGGGTTTTTTTAATCAGTTGTGAGAAGCAAAGAATTTTTTATTATTAAACATTAAGATTTCTTTTTTAGAAGAATGGCAAATTTGAAGCAGAAATACTCGTAAACTCAAGGCTGCAGTTATTTGATCAAAAACAAAGCAAAAACACTAATATTAGTTTTTATATTTTTATATTCAAATATATTTTAAAATGTAATTTATTATTCCAGTCTTCAGTGTCACACGATCCTTCAGAAATCATTTTAATAGGCTGATTTGCATCAAGAAATATTTATTATTATCAATGTTGAAAATAGTTGTGCTGCATATTTTTTATTTACTTATTTTTTAATTACTTATTTTTTAAATATTTGTCATCGTTGATGAAAAGAACATTGAAAATAAAAGGATTAATTTTATATTAAAATCTTTTGTAACTTTATACGTTTACTGTCACTATTACTTATTAATATGCATATTTTTTAATATGTGTAGTATGTGTAATTTTGTAGAAAGAGTGATACTTTAAAAGAACTGATAATGTTACAAAACATTTATATTCAAAATTATTTTTTTAATCAAATTTAATGCACCTTTCCTAAATAAAAGTATTCATTTTTTCTTTTTTTTTTGTTTACAGACCTCAAACATTTGAATGATTGTTTATACATAATAACAAAATTAATAGTCTAAATATATTTTAATATATTATTTTCAAATTAACAGATTTTTAAATAAATTAATTTAACTGCTAAGTTATTTTAAACAATTTTAAACAATACAAGGAAGTTTTAAATCAAAGCATGATACTTTAAAAAAAAAAAAACATTTATTTTAAATATATATCTTTTGTAGCATTATCAGATTTTTTTTTAATTTATTTTATTTTATTTGATAGAAAGTGGCAGAGAGCTGAACTTTTTTTAGCAGCCATTACTCCAGTCATTCCAATATGCTGAATTGGTGCTCAATAAACTTTTATTAATAATTATTGTGTGTAGTTTTGTGGAAAGAGTGATACTTTAAAAAATAAATAAATAAATACAAATTTATTTTATTTTATTTTATTTTAATTTGTGTTTTGTTTATTTTTTATTTTATTTTATTTCTTTCAGCAGCCATTACTCCAGTAATTCTAATATGTAGAATTGGTCCTCAAACAATTATTATTATTATTATTATTATTATTATTATTATTGTAACATTATCAGTTCTTTTAATCAATTTAATGCATCTTTTTTGAATAAAAGTATTCATACATAATAATAACAGTCTAAATATATTTCAATATATTAATCATGTTGTATGCATATAGAATTTAAGGAGGTAGTGTAGTATTAAAATAAACTGATTTTTAAATAAATGAATTTAACTGCTGTGTTATTTTAAACAATTTTAAACAATACAAGGACGTTTTTAAACTTTTTAAATGATGAAACCTGAAGGTTTTGTAGGACTTCCAGATGAATAAACCTAGACATCTGCACTTAATTTCTATATAATTGTTTCTTATTTAATGTATTTACAGCTCATGGTGGAAGAACACTTAATTTCCCAGAATACCACTAAATTTCTCTGAATTGTATCTTAAGTAAATCCTCTTTCTATTCAAAATCCAATTTAACCTCCTGTGAGGCATGGCCAATATACTGTAATTAAAATCTACACTCATGAATTCAAAGCCAATTCTTCAATTCAGAATTTCTAAATTCTGGTATAAATTGTGAAGCAGAAATTCTGCTGTCTGACACACTTCAATGTACCGTCATACCTTCCAGCCCTAGTCAGCACATTTACATACAGAGGGCCTGTGTGTGTGTGTTCCACAAAGGCACATTCGTGCACATCCAGACGGCTCATTTCCATGGATAAAGCTCGAGAGAGCACGCTGGGTCAGTCCCTCAGGAGAGCTATCAAACACTACTGATAAAGACTGTGTCAAATCACACCAGTACAAAAAATGAACACTTTATTCATGACAACACAGGGTTAAGTGCTAGACAGGAAAATTATAATCATCCGAAAACAATGCTAAAACAAATGATCCACAATGAAAAATAGCAAAACAGCTTTCGCTTGCTGTCAGCAAAGAGAGGTGCTCACGCAGAGGACTCGACTCGAGCCCTAAATTCCCCCTTCCGGATCCAATTAATTTCAGGAAGTAAATGAAGTGGTGGAAGGATTTTGCCAAATATTCATTTGGAAGTCTATTCACACCAATAGCAACATGACAAAGCAAATTGCTAGAAAACGACAACTGAAAAATTGTCCCAAAATTATTCAAGTGTAACACAAATTACCACAGGTCTCTTAAAGGTTGACACACCTGAATAAAAAATCAGCAAGCAAAAACTAAAGTAAACCTATGCTGCAAAAATAAATGAATAAATAAATAATGCAAAAATACAAAGTATAGTATAAATATTTACATATTTTTATACACAATTATAATGCGCAATGCATGAAACCAGTCAGTGACTACATTTACATGTAATGTGATTATTTAGACTAATCAGAGTTGACTTAAAAAGATGAAAAAGTGCACTGAAAAAAAATGACAATTACCCCATGATTTATTAACCCCCAAAGCCATCCTAGGTGTATATAACTTTCTTCTTTCAGGCCAATACAATTGGAGTTATATTAAAAATGACCTGGCTCTTCCAAGCTTTAGAATGGCAGTGAATGGGTGTTGAGATTTTGAAGTCTAATAAAGCGCATCCATCCATCATAAAAAGCACCCCACATGGCTCTGGAGGTTTAACAAAGGCCTTCTGAAGCATGCATGATTATGAATTGATGCATTTGTGTGAGAAAAATAACCATATATAAACCGTAATCACTAGCTTCAGGTAACTGTCAAATATGTGTTCACGAAAGCGTGGCGTTCCAGCGGATGACATAAACGCATTTTTCCTTATATAAACGAATTGATTCATTTCAGAAAGCCTTTATTAATCCCCCGAAGCCGTGAGGAGCACTTTTTATGATGGATGGATGTACTTTTTTGGACTTCAATACATAACTCTGTTTGTATTCATTTGAAAGACGAAAGTCATACAAAGTTGAGGGCAAAAGTTTACATACACTTGCAGAATCTGCAAAATGTTAATTATTTTACCAAAATAAGAAGGATCATGCAAAATGCATGTTATTTTTTTATTTAGTGCTGACCTGAACAAGATATTTCACATAAAAGACTTTTACATATATTCCAGAAGAGAAAACAATAGTTGAATTTATTATTAAAAAAAAAAATACCCCGTTCAAAAGTTTTCACCCCCGGCCTTTAATGCATTGTGTTTCTTTCTGAAGCATCAGTGAGTGTTTGAACCTTCAGTTGCATATGAGTCTCTCAGTTGTCCTCAAAGTGAAAAGATGGATCTCAAAATCATACAGTCATTGTTGGAAAGGGTTCAAATACACAAAAATGCTGAAAAACCACTGAATTTGTGGGACCTGAAGGATTTTTCTGAAGAACAGCAGGCAGTTTAACCAGACAAACAAGGGACTCATGAACAACTATCACTAAACAAAAAAAACACAGCTGTGGATCATTCAGGTAACAACAGTATTTAGAATCAAGTGTATGTGAACTTTTGAACAGGGTCATTTTTAATAAAATAAATTCATAAATTCAACTATTATTTTCTCTTGTGGACTATGTGTGAAAAATTATGTGAAATATCTTATTCAGGCCAGTACTAAATAAAAAATATAAAAAAAAAAATTAAAAAAAAAATAGCATGCACTTTGTATGATCCATCTTTTGGTAAAACAACAAACATTTTGCAGATTCTGCAAGGTGTATGTAAACTTTTGACTTCTGACAATTTTCATTTTTAAGTGAACTGTCCCTTTAATGTTTACATTATCAGTTTATTACCACTGAAATCTATTTTAACACAGTTATGGTTATCATGATTATGTGTAATCGCATCAAATTGATTGAAGTGTTGTGTTTAAAAAAGGTACAATTTAATTGCGATATGGGCTCATTATAATTGCATGTAAATGTAGTTAATGTTACACAAATATGCAGAAGTTGTTAGCTTTACTGAATTAATAAATGTCATAAAAGTCTCTCTCCTACATGTACTCTCTCTCTCTCTCTGTCTATTTTCAGTACAGTGCATTAATATCAGGGTTGATGGCAGAACAAGAGACTGATGGAGGTCTAAGCCCAGCTCTAAGTGACTTGTGTGTTTTAACACACACACACAGACCTTGGACCAGTGTGTATTAATCCTGCTGATTTATGGTTAAATCTGTCACGCTTCAGGAGAGCGTACCCTTTGCCTCCATCACCTTATGGTTCAACAATACACATACGAGCATGCACTAACACACTCACACCACATGTGCTCTCACACACTGCTCAAGCATGTGTTTAGAACAGCATCACATGGCATACAGTACCCAGTAACATACATGATGCATTTGAATGGATTCCCATATCAGACGACACCAACGGCTAATTACTGGCATTGTAAATGTACATACATACTGCATTATGTATGTTATTATTCTATCGCACAGACTAACTTGTGTAATTCATACTCGATCTCTCTGTATGCTGTAGTTGAATCTACATCATTGTTCTGTGTCATTAATTAGTAGGAATATCCTGTTAATTTCAAACATGATCACAACCGATGACTGATGCTTAGTGATAAAACAAAGCAAAACCAGCAAAACCAACACAATGAAAATGCTTCCCTTATGAGAATTTTATATATATATATATATATATATATATATATATATATATATATATAAGCATAGTAAGCAAGTAAGTACATTCAGCTAGGTGTATTTGTGCGATTTATTTTATTTAAAATATTATTTATGTATTTCTATATTTATTTATTCATTTAGTAAATAAATGTCTGTTTTAATTAATGAATTAATTTTGGGATATCTTCTGTATCATGTTTGTTTGTTTATTTATTTTATTTATTACCACAGATACAGTATAGAGAGAAAAGATCTTTACCTTTCCCTTCTCTATACTGTAACTGCTGTTTAAAATAAATAAATAAAACAAACAAAGGTCTGTTTTATTTCCTTTTTCTAAAAGAAAATACAAGAATTGCCATGCAAAAAATAAAAGCATGCTGCGGAAATGAATGAATAAATTAAACAATAAATAAATTCTGCCAAAATATAATTTCTTATAAATATAGAAAATATTTCTAAATATTCTCTGTACTGTAACTGCTGTTTAAAGTAAATAAATAAAAGGTCTACTTTCATTTGTATCTGTATACATTTATTTATTTATTTATTTATTTATTTATTACTACAGATACAGTATGGAGAGAAAAGTCTTTTACCTTCTATATTTCTTTCTTCTTTCTCTCTATATTGTAACTGCTGTCTACAAAAATAAATAAATAAATAAATGTATACAGATAAATGAAATAAATGCTTTATTACGTATATTTTGTATAAATTATAAAAAAATAAATAAATCTAAAAAACATTTTTTTTATTTCCATAGTTACAGTATAGAAATAAAAGGGAACGAAATATTGAGGAAGAAAAAAATCGTTCTTCTTTCTCTCTATACTGTAACTGCCGTTTAAAAAAATAATTAAATAAATGTTTGTTTTATTAACTTTTTTTAAAATATTTTTTGTATAAATTACAAAAAAAAAAAAGTATAATTTAATTTTATTATTATTATGATTATTATTATTATTATTATTATTTATTTCCACAGTTACAGTATAGAAAGAAAAGAGAACGGAATATAGAGGAAGAAAAAATGCTTTCTTCTTTCTCTCTATCCTGTAACTGCTGTTTATAAATAAATAAATAAATAAATGTCTGTTTTATTACCTTTTCGTGATATCATTTGCATAAATTATCAAATAAATAAATAAATAAAATTAATTTTGTATTATTTATTTCCATAGTTATACTATAGAAAGAAAATAAAAAGTATACAATGAAAAAATGGTAACACTTTACAAAAAGTTTCCATTAGTTAAAGTATTAACTAACATGAACAAACAATGAACAATACACATATTACACTGCTAATTAATGTTTGTTAATGTTAGTTAAATGAAAATACAGTTGCTCATTGTTAGTTCACATTAATTAACTAATTCATGTTAAATCACAAAAGTTGGGGCAGGGGTTGGGTTTGTTTGGTTGATGCACTAGTAGGAAAGAGGTTGAACAAGATGTTCAATCAGGCTGTGCTTGAGCTAGTCAACTACTGAACTTAAAACCATAAAATCAAGCATCATCTTGCTTTCACTGAATGTTCCAGCGGAGTCTTGTGGCCTCTGGGAATCGGGATGAGGTAAGACTACGCTGGACAATGACTGGTCACGACCGGATAGTGTTCTGAGGTCTAATCGGTCTATTCCAGGAATGAGTCTGTGACACAATGTGTGTGACGAAGACAACTGATAAATAATGAATAAAATAAACAGCAAGGCAAAGACACGCACACACAAAAGATTCCACCTGACGCAAACTGCACATCGTGAAAAATCACGCACACACGCCCTTTACTCAGGTCCCATTTAGCTGTCAGAAGTCTGGAGAATTTAAAAACCCATCCAAGAACTCCAAAGCTATCACACACCTCACTAACGCCACTCACATTACTTTTCTCTCATCCCGCTCCATCTGTCTTTCCTCGTCTTTTAGCGTGGCGAGCGACAGAGAGCGATGGTAGGGGACGTTTTAGAAATGTTTGGGCAGAGCCTCAGGGGGAGCTTTCAAGGATACCTAAAAAAATGAGCGAAGCAGCAGGATCCCGACAGGAAGAAGAAAAGCCATTCTGTTTGAATAGAAGTCAATGGAGAAGATGGCAACACTTTAGAATAGGGGACACATTCACTACTGACTAGGAGTTTTCTCACAATAAACTTCTAATTTGCTGCTTATTAATAGTTAGTAAGGTAGTTGTGAAGTTTAGGTATGGGGTCGCATATGTTATAATAAACAGCAAATATCCTAGTAATATGGCAGCTAATAAGCAACTAGCTAGTAGTGAGAATTGGTCCTTAAAATAAAGTGCTAACGAGAAGACTACGTATTGATGTATTGAAGACTAATTATTATTTTTTTATACTGTAGTAAAGAAAAATGGATTTTTTGTGCATTACTCTAATGCAAAAATAAAATAAAATAAAATAAAACATTGTCCCTCTCTGTCCCACTTCACTTCCTGTCAACATATTGTCCTATCATAATAAAGGCAAAAATGGCAAAATAAATCTTTAAAACAATAATAATAACTAGGCAGCTTTCAATATTTTTTTGTATTATTTCAACAGAATTTTCCATTAGTATGTAACTGAGTAAATGGTCTTAAAATAGGCAAAACAAAACAAAATAAAATAAAATACTGTCCATCTCTGTCCCACTTCACTTCCTGTCCACATACTGTCCTACAATAATATTTGCAAAAATGTCAAAAATAAATATTTTAAATAATAATAATAATAATAATAATAATAATAATAATAATTAGGCAGCTTTCAATAAAATTAACTTTTTAAAATTTATTTCAACAGAATTTGCCAGTAGCATGTACTGAGTAAATGTTCTTAAAATAGACACAATAAAACAAAATAAAATAAAATAAAATAAAATAAAATAAAATACCCGATCCTGTCCCTCTCTGTCACACTTTATTTCCTGTCAACATACTGTCCTATCACAATAAAGGCAAAAATGCCTAAAATAAATCTTTAAAATAATAATTATAAATCAGCAGCTTTTAGCACGTAACTGAGCAAATATTTTTAAAATAGGAAAAAAAAATAAATAAATAAAATATTTCTTGTGATTTTGGAGTGAAATATATTACATATATTGTCGAGTTTCATAAGATCTACACATATACCATGTTCACCAAATCTTTCTTCCCACTTCACAAGAACATTTACAAATCTGAAGGAGAGCTACAATATACAGACATTTCTTTACACACACACACACACACATGTTGGGTTTACATGTTTTATGGGGACATTCCATAGGCGTAATGGTTTTTATACTGTACAAACCGTATTTTCTATCGCCCTACCCCTACCCTACACCTCAACCTAGCCCTCACAGGAGACTGTGCACACTTTTACTTTCTGAAAAAAAACTCATTCTGCATGATTTATAAGCCTGTTTCCTCATGGGGACCTCACAAAGGTTCCCACAAGGTCAAAATTTACTGGTATTACTATCCTTGTGGGGACATTTGGTCCCCATAACGTGATGAATACCAGGTGCACACACACACACACACACACACACACACACACACACTTCTCTCACTTGATAACTCTTCTGTTGACCTCTTGGACCTGTGCATTATCTGGAGTAGAGTTAAATCAAAACTAAGGGAACTCTAATGTGTGTGTTTTCACTCACAGGTTCAGCCATTTCATGCCTCTCAATCACCGCAGCAATCCTTCCTCACTTCTTTTACCTCATCCCTTCTTTTCACACCTATTCACTTAAACGACAAACACTTGGAGAGAGTGTTTGCCATCACTGCTGTTGACCGCAGAGCTGTCTGTCACTCAGGGTTGCTGTGGAAGCAGGGCTGTCCCAGCAGACAGCATTCACATGCCGGTGTGTGCCAGTGTGACATATTTGTCCAAAACCTTCCAAAATCTAGTGAACAGCAGTGCTCTCTACTGCTGTCTACTGCTGTCTACATAGGTGACTGTCTTTTACAGCTATTAAATTAGCACAAATGAAAGGAGGTGCAACAATTGGATAAATTAAATGACATTCTTCCTGTTTTCACATAGCAGTAATGTCAGTGAGCGTTTTATAAAATAAAATAAATCTAATAATAAATAGGCAGCTTTCAACAATATATATATATATATATATATTTCAACACAATTAGCATGTAACTGAGTACAAGGCAGTATTTAATAAACTAAATGAAAAAATTAAATTAAATTAAAAAAATCCTGTCCCTCCCTCTACTTCCTGTCAACAAACGGTCCGATCATAATAGAGGCAAAAATGGAAAAAAAAAAAAATTATCCTAAAAAAAACAAAAAAAAAAAAACAATAAAATATATAGGCAGGTTTGAAATAAAATAAAATTAAAACTAAAAAATATAAATATATTTCAACAGAATTTGCTATTAGCAAGCAGCTGAGCATTTAATAAAATAAAATAAAATAAAATAAAATAAAATAAAATAAAATAAAATAAAAATAAAATCCTGTCTCTCTCTGCCCCACTTTACTTCCCGTCAACATACTATCATAATAAAGGCATAAACGGCAACAAAAAAAAAAAAAAAAAAATACTACTACTAATAAACAAATTATATATATAATAGTAACAATAATAATAATAATAATATAGGCAGCTTTAAAATAAAATTTAATAAAAAAAAGTCATAAAAATGAAATAATAATAAAAAGATTCAACAGAGTTTGCCATTAGCATGCAACTGAGTAAATAGTCTTAAAATAGGCAACATTTAACAAAGAAAAGAAAACAAAAGAAAAGACAAGGAAAGAAAAAACAAGAAAAAAAAAAAAAGAGAAAAGTTTTTTAAAAAAAGTAAGAATTTTAGTAACATTTGTAATTAGTTTAACCATTTTTTCTTAATATTTTTCAAAACTCAAATTATTGCTTCATCCATCATCGGATGGATTTTCTTTCACTGATCTTGAGATTGAATTATAAGATTACCTTCTCTAAGAAAGATGCATGCGATACAGTTACCTTTCAGACTTTGCATCTGAAGTGCATGTATTATGTCTTAAAATGTTGCCTACACGGGCAGCTCACTAGGTTTTGGAGTGTTTATCTATCTGTTGACCCATTGACTTTGTCTTGTTACCCGTGGCTGCACTCCTGACAGTAAGGTCATAGAGGTGGTCACAGGAAAGGCAGGATGGAGGCTGGAGGATTAAGGTGGGCAGCTTCGGTCTCCAGGTCACAGGAGTCAATGGCCACTAGATAGACAGACAGATGTGTGGCTGAGCATCTGCGAGTTTGTGTGTGTGAGTCTGCACCTTTCCACCCACCTCAGTAGATTTGACCACTTTGAACTGCTCCTTTCAGAGCTCCTAACAAACCACGGATGTTATGGATTATAAATGAACTAATTATTTGTAATGTTCATTAGCTCCAGGTCCTAATTAGCCTAAATTAATATTGGTTTTGATAAAGATAATGGCTGAGGAAAATTGGCAATTGACCTTCTCAGTTAATCTGGAGAGGAAAAGAAGAGAGAGACCAAAGGTGAATAAAGTAAGAGCGTAAAAAACTCAAACTTTCAGCATGACCATTGAATAAGATCCAAAATCTAGCGAGATGCCTTTGAAGAAAAAAGTATTTTGCCAAGAAATATTATCATTCTATTAGTTGCTCTCTGTCTAGCTGTTATGAAATGCAAGAAATCTACCTTAAACTAATTGTTGAGCACTGTTCTTATCCCAAATTGAAAATCAGTGGACAGTTTCTATCCAAAACCGATTTCCACAAATCCAAAAAAACAAAAATCAGACTGCAAGGAACCAGAATAAGCCACTGCAACTAATCACTTTTTTTTAAAAAACATTTTGAAAAGTTGCCAAGTCGTATAAATTATTAAATTATTATTATTATTAAATTAAATTATTAAATTATGAATAAAATAAACATTCAAATGTTTGACTTTGGAAAGATTTTGTAAGGTTTTGTAATGTGTAATGTCACACAGGCTGTATTTCTTTAATTAAAATACAGAAAAAACTATAATGATGTGAAATGTTACTAACATTTAAAAATAACAGTTTTCTATGTACAGTTGTGCTGCTTAATATTTTTGTGGAAACAGTGATATTGTTTCTCATTAATCTCAATTAAAAGAAAGCTATAAACTTTCTATAAACTTATAAACTTAAAATAATAATAACAATAATTACTATTGGTATTATTATTTACAATTTTTACAATTATAATATCTTTTAACAGCAAAATAAAATAAAACAAAACAGCAAAAACTAAAAATGCATTTAAAAAAAAAATTAAATAAAAAAAATAAAATAAAACTGGTATTATTACTTACAATTTTGACAATTATAATACCTTTTAGAAGAAAAATCTCAAACTTTTGAAAGGTATTGTGTATGTTCAAAATAAAAGCAAAAAAACAGCAAAATAAAAAAAAACAACATCTATAAATCTACATCTCTATCTATATATATATATATATATATATATATATATATCTATCTCTATCTATATACATCTATATAAATATATATATATATATATATATATATACACACACACATACACACATATATATTTTTTTTGTACAATTTTGATTACTTACATTTTTTTAAAAAAGGTCAAACGTTTGAAAGGTATTGTGTTCAAAAAAAGCAAAATAAAGCAAAAAACAGCAAAATAAAATCAAGAAAAACAACAGCTAAAAACAGAATTTAAAAATATATGTGTAAAAAATAAATAAAATACAATAATAATTATTATAATGATTACTTTTTTACAATTATTATATATATATGTACGTATATTCAAAATTAAATGCAAAATAAAGACAAAAAACAAAATAACTAAATAACAACCAAGCAAAACACAACAGCAAAAAAAAAAAACTTTTTTTTTTTTATTATTATAACGATTTTATTCAATTATAATATATTTATATAATACAATATATTTAACAAAGAAATCCTAAACTTTTGAATGGGAGTGTGTGGATTCAAAATACAAGCAAAATAAAGCAAAAAAACAGCAGAATAAAATAAAGCAAAACAACAGCAAAAAAATAATAGGCATTTTTAAAATATAAAATATAAAAAATATATAAAAATTAAAATAAAATAAAATAAAAATTAAAGAAAACAAAACATAAGAAAATAAAATAAAATAAAATAAAATCTCTCGACCAAGGTGTCGGGGCTCTAAAAAGCATGGACATTATTTTTCCCTATTTTCTCTAGCCTTTCACTTCACAGTTCATGCATCAGCAAGACCGTTGCTAGAGAAGATTTAGACCTGTCCACAGTGTTGTGGTGTCAGTCAGCTTGGGAGGTGGTCAGTTGTAATTCCGAATATTGTTGTTGCCAGTATCAGGTTTGTCTACAGCCACCAGTCTCGACACGCCCCTGCAGTCACCTCAGAGTACGACAGTGAGGAGAAAAGAAACCTTTTAAATGTCAAACACTCTCTTCTGCGAGAGATAACAGGGAGAGCCTCAATTATACACACATCCCTCCCAACCATCCAGCAAACGCTCCTGCACCTCAGCGACACACACGAACACAACCCCTATCCAGGTCGAAATTAAACGTGGAGAAGCGGTGCGCCGCTAGATACTGTCAGATTGAAGACATAATTGCTTGGTCTTTGCAAGCTTAACCTGAATGACAATAAGAATCAATAGAGCAGGAGCGAGAGAGGAGTGTACTGAGAGAATGAAGCGGAGATAAACAGTAGGAAAACAAAGAAAAAACCAAGAGATTTGGTCCGCGCGCTTGAGGAGCCGACTCTCAGTGGAGACGCGCGGCCGCTGGATTAATCCCATCAGACAAGGCTGCTCCAAATGTCATCGGAGCGGTGAAGGACATGATAACCTTTCGCCACACACGCCAACCCCTTCTGACACCCCTCTCCTAAATTCCCACACACTTTAACCCTCTCATTATCAGATGGACGCAAATATGCACAGAAAGCGACATGACAGGCACAAAGCTGCACGGCACACGCAAGTAAAGCCTGCGCGGGTGGTTGTTGTCGGCGGCTGGGCAGAGAGCGGGTCACTGATGTGAGACATCAATTTCCAGGTAGGCTGCTCTCAGCGGCTCCAGCAGGTATCAGCCGACACACACCTGCCCCTGATAAGCAGCTGCCGCAAAATGATCTCAACCACACACACACACACAAGCGTGCACAACATGCATTATTCACACACACACTCACAGACCGGCACATCCATGCACGCCTAAACGGCGCACACAGAAATACTGAGAAATTGGACGAGTCATGCTGTTCTTTCAGATATACGATTTTCCTTGAGCTGGGATACTAATAAATCAAATAAACATTTATAAACAACTACAAATGGCATACACTACAAGTCAAAAGTTTTTGAACAGTAAGATTTTTTTGTCTTCTGCTCACCAAGCCTGCATTTATTTGATCTAAAGTACAGAAAAAAAAAAAATTTACAATTCTGAAATATTTTTAGCATTTAAAATATCTGTTTTTGTATTTGAATATATTTTAAAATGTGATTTCAATGCTGAATTTTTAGCATCATTACTCCAGTCACATGTGCCTTCAGAAATCATTCTAATATTCTGATTTGCTGCTCAAAAGATATTTATTATTATTATTATTATTATTATTATTATTATGTTGAAAAAAGCTGAGTAGAATTTTTTCAGGTTTCTATAATGAATAAAAAGTTCAGAAGAACATCACTTATTTGAAATAGAAATCTTTTGTAACATTATAAATGTTTTTATCATCACTTTTGCTCAATTTAAAGCATCCTTGCTAAATAAAAGTTAATTTCTATCATTTCTTTCCCCCCAAATAATTATATGAACTCTACTGAAGCTTTTGAATGGTATAGTGTATACTGTTACAAAAGCGTTTTATTTCAGATAAATGCTGATCTTTAGATCTTTCTATTCATCAAAGAATCCTGAAAAAAAAAAATGTACTCAACTGTTTTAAATATTGGTAACAATAATGTTTCTTAATCAGCATATTAGAATGATTTCAGAAGGGTGACACTGAAAACTGGAGTAATGATGCTGAATATTTCGTTTTGACCACAGGAATAAATTACATTTTAAATTATATTCAAATAGAAAGCAGTTATTTAAAATAGTAAAAAATATTTAATTACTGCTTTTGCTGTATTTTGGATCAAATAAATGCAGGCTTGGTGAGCAGAAGACATAACAAAATTTTGACTGGTAGTGTAAATAGCATAACCATGAATCAGAATTTCTCTAAAAGCTCAAAGACACAACAGTTACATAAAGTTACATATAAGTAACATTGAACAAATTAAATTTTAGACACCATAAGTAACTATTTTATAACCAAAAGAGCTGTAAAATGTTTCAGTGTAGTAAACTAACTGACCTTAACCACATAACCTTCAAATAAACAGACCTATTTATGAAAATTGTTGTAGGTCCATTTGAGTCTTTGGGATTTCTTTTTTTCAGTTCATCCATCAACTGAAAAACATACAATACCATTCAAATTTTTAAAAATACTTTTAAGAAACACTTAAGCAAGGATGCATTACAAAAGAGACTTGGACACATTTTTCTGTGATTAGAAATATGTCTAAATTATGTAGATATTAAGGTATTGTCAAATGTTTTGAGCATTTTAGATTTTGAGCTTGTTATGTCAGTGTTGTAATTTTGCAACATTGGCTTAAAGGGGTAGCAAAATTTGCCTGTGCACCTTGCACATTACATGGACGAATTGTGATTCTCACCTGTTCCATGTGAAAAAAAAGTACTAGTAGAAACATACTGTTTTCGATCATTCACAAGTTTTAAATCTTTGTTATAATTTTGAGTTTCCATCAATACTTAAAGATCATTAAATAATTTGAAGAATAAATTATTTCCTCAAGAATGTTAAAGAATTTGTGTAGCAATATTTGAAACTATCCGTATCTCATCCTTTATAAAACATACTTAACTGGTCCTGTTGTTTTTTTCTGGGCTTTGCTTGTTTGCCCAAATATCTGCCTGCTGCACGAGGGACAGGTGATAATGTTCGGCGATTTGGGGGTATCAGTGCTATTAGCATGATAAGTAAGGCACCCTGCAACTGAACCTTTAGATGTCCTATACATTTGTTTAGACAGCGAGTTAAAAACACTGAAATTCTGCTACCCCACAAGCCCAATGTTGCAATATTACAACATTTCCCTAAAAACTCACTAAAATGTCAAAAAAGTAAAAACACATTTATTTCTGCCTTAGAGGCCTCCTACAAGAACATTTTAAAGACATTTTAAACATTTTCACTGTTTTTTTTATTTCAAATAAAAGCTTTTCTTCTCAAATTTCTATTCACCAAAGAATCTGGTTTCCATAAAAAATTAAAGAAGTCAATTTCCAGAACAACAATTTCCAGATAATGTACTCACCCCCATGTCATCCAAGATGTTTATGTCTTTCTTTCTTCAGTTGTAAAGAAATTGTGTTTTTTGAGGAAAACATTTCAGGATTTTTCTCCATATAATGGACTGATATGGTGCCCCGAGTTTGAACTTCCAAAATGCAGTTTAAATGCGGCTCTGTGTATTCTGGCTCAAGCCAGTTAGGGTACGTCAAAAAACTCTGATCATATTTTGTCCCTTAACTTCAAAAATCATTTCTGAATCATCCTACATCGCTGCAGAAGTTCAAACCCAGTCTTTGCAAAGAAGATCAAACACCCTCAACAAAAAAGGTAAAACAGCGATATAGGATGATTTTGAAGTTGAGGGAGAACGTGAGATAGGAGTTTTGAGACTTACCCTAACTGCCATGACCCGGAAAAAACAGAGGCCGAGAAGAGCAGGACAAAACGAGCGTTTGACATTAAAAAGTATACAAATTGTATTATTTTTATGAAAATAACAGATCGTTTCGACAGATAAGACCCTTCTTTCTCGGCTGGGATCGTTTACAACCTCATTTGGGATCGTTTGAAGCTGCATTTAAACTACATTTTGGAAGTTCAAACTTGGGACACCATATCAGTCCATTATATGGAGAAAAATGCTGAATTTTTTTTTTCTCAAAAATCATAATTCTTCACGACTGAAGAAAGAAAGACATGAACATCTTGGACGACAAGGGAGTGAGTACATTATTTGTAAACTGTTGTTCTGAAAGTGGACTTCTTTTCCAGCAGTGATCATTTTTTGGTTTCTGAAAGATCATGTGACACTGAAGACTGGAGTACTGATGCTCAAATTTCAGCTTTGCATGACACCCAGCTCACTCTCTCTTTGAACTGTTGCTGTCTGGCCGGTGCTACAGAACACTGAGCACCAAAACAGCCATACAAAAGAACTGTTTTTTCCCCCCAGGCCATATCCCACCTGAGCAACACATAACACAACTCAGTACTGTACATCTGTAAATAACTCATCAAAACTTTCATCTATAATAGCACATGCACATTCAGAATTCTTTTTCCTCTATATTTTATTACTATTGTTATTTATAATGTATTGTCTTATTCTCTTTATTAGTAGTGTTTTTATTATCTTAAATTATATGTATGTCTGCACTATGTTTGTATATTCTGTACTGGAAGCTCCTGACACCAAGACGAATTCCTTGTGTGTGTAAACACACTTTGCAATAAAGCTCTTCCTGATTCTGATTTTTTACTGATCTTTTACTGCAACCTTGGTGAGTATTTCTCTCAACAACACTGAACAAAACTTAGCAACCCAAAAAGCTTGGGTAGTGTACCTTTTTCTTTTTTCTTTAATAATTCTAATAATTCACTTATAATTTTAGCAAGATTTTTACATCAAACAACATCATAATTCAGAAGTAATAGGCTTTTTTTGTCCTGTTTTTGATACCCCTCGCTGGAACGCTCTGTTTGAATAGGCATGACAGATTGTAGCCTCAGAAGTAAACGCTTGTGTATGTTTTGTAGAGTCAAAACTTCATAGCAAATAGTATGTCTCCTCAACAGGCTGCTGATTTCATGTCTGAAGCAGTGAAGATCTAATATGTTTGTACTAAACTGGCCTCTTGTGATCGCCATCTAGTTTTTGTTGGTTTGCATACATCAGGTAGCACATAAAATATTATGGTAGCTGTGTGCCCTTTAGTCTCAACACAGACATAATGCTCAAACAAAGTCACACTTACGAATCCTTACTATTCCCCATCAGGCTTCATGAAAGTCAGGTGTGATGTAACACAGCATTGAGATGCAGTCTCAAATGGCTCATGCCTTGTGTTTCCCCAGGGATGTAACCTTACACACCTGCAGCCTGAGTAAAGGTCAGTCAGAGAGATCATATAAACGTCAGCCGGGACAGAGACAGACACACTACGGCAAAAAGTATCTGAACACTCGCTTTCATTTTTCATAATCGTCTGTGAGAAAATGAATATGTAAATTATTTTTTGAATGTTAAAATACCTTCTCCTATTCCAGTTTAATAAAGCAACGGCATGTTTCTGATAGAATCTGATGTTTTTCAAAAATTACATCAGGTTTGAGCACGGAAAGAGTTTGGTAAAGTGAGCTTATTACTGCAGGAGCGTCTGTGAACACTTCCAAATGACCCCAATCAATTACACATTAAAGCTAGCATCAGAAATATGCAAGCCCTTATAAATCATAAGACAATGATGGGGTCACAGAGAGGGGAAAAGAGGTAGAGGTGCTGAAGGACGCAGTCTTTATGTTCTACTCCTATTTAAAGTAGTTATGTGTGTCATGGTTAGTTGTTAACCCTTTTTTAGACAACTAATGTACACTAGTGGATGATCTAATGGTCAATATCTAAAGAACAGGAAAGTTGATTAAATTACCGTTCATCCAGGGGACAAAAAATGTATTATTTATTAATCTATTAAGAAGTTGCTATGTTATAGAACAAATGAACTCTTATTGTACAGTGCTACCCAGTTGGTAATACTATTCTAATAATTATCCCATTGTACACAGCGCCTTTGTTTAATTCCATTGCTCAAGGCATATGGTGATGGTGTGTGGTCAGTAGAGCACACACAGAGCAATGTGATTGTCCAGAGCCCAGAGAACACCATAGTGCTTTTAACATTGGCTAAACCCCAGGATATCACCGTTCTAAATCCCACTTTTTACCCCAGGAAAAGGTGTTTTACACTTGTAATTTAGAAGCAGGGCTAGCACTGCTTTTCACCCAGGGTTATTAAACTTTGCTCTGGAGCAGGGTTACCAGCAGTTTTCCAGTGTTAAAGGGATAGTTCAACCAAAAATGAAAATTACCCTATGATTTACCCACCCTCAAGCCATCCTAGGTATACATTACTTTCTTCTTTCAGACAAATACATTTGCAGTTGTATATAAAAAAAAAAAAAATGTCCTGCTTCTTCCAAGCTTTATAATGGCAGTAAATGGGTGTTGAGATTTTGCATTCCAATAAAGTGCATCCATCCATCATAAAAAGTACTCCATGCAGCTCCGGAAGGTTAATAAAGGCCTTCTGAAGTGAATCACTTGGCTTTTGAAAGAAAAATATAAAGGAGAACTCCGCTTCCAGAACACCAGAACAACAATTTACAAATAATTTACTCACCCCTTGTCATCCACGATGTTCATGTCTTTCTGTCTTCAGTCGTAAAGAAACTTCTTATTTTCTTATTTTCTCCTACAACTTGAGAGGAGGACATCGTTGTACCTTTTTGTTTGTAAAGAGCGTTTACAAACTTACTTGCACTTTCTTAGTCTTTGCACGTTCGCTTTGTAAACACTGGGTCTGTAGTTCCGCCTATGTTCCGCATGACCTTTCAACATGATTCAATAGTACGTAGTGTCGTGAACGTGCATCCCAGAGCCTGTGCTACACAAGCTTTTGTGCTTAAAAAGTATTTAAAAAATTATTTTCTGAAAAAAATGGCCAATCATTTCGCTAGATAAGAAAAAAACAATTTCTTCACGACTGAAGACAGAAAGACATGAACATCTTGGATAACAAGGAAGTGAGTAAATTATTTGTGAATTGTTGTTCTGGAAGTGGACTTCTCCTTTAATATAACTCCAATTGTATTCGTCTGAAAGAAGAAAGTCATACACACCAAGGATGGATTGAGTGCGAGTCATTTTTGGGTGAACTTTAACACTGCACTGTGGTCCCAAACTTGTAGAATGTTAAACAATACAGTGTCAGAATGGTACGGCTAGATGCTTAGCAACAGACACCAAATGGAGTGCATCATATTACTGACCATAACAGTCGTTTCAACATTTAAGTGGAAAAATGTCAAATGGTGACAGAAAATGTATGAACTGGAGCGAAGAAAAGATGGTTTCATTTTTACCTTTATGGTCTGTAAACTGCATTCTGGAAAACTTATAGTAACAGTTAACAGGCAATATATAAGATGAGGATGAACACCGCCGCATACTGCGGCTGTCCAATCAACGACACTGACATAGCACATAAGCAAATAAGAACGTTAACCCAGTGTGAAACGTGAAGCAAGACTACCCAGGATTCTGTTTACCAAGGGTTTAGAATGACTTAGGGTTAACTATTTTGAGTGTGAAAGGCCCTCAATACTTTTCCTCACACACTATACAGCAAATGCCTGATGGATGGTGTGTTTGCAGACACCATTCAAGCATACAGCATTTTCTCCTGGAACGAGAGCGAGGGAGCATAAATGTCGTCACCATTATAAGTTACTGGAACTAGAGCAACCTGCGGTTAAGCAAGTGGTTCAAGGGCACAACGGCGATAGCTCATGGGTCGCCTTTTGAAGGGTTCAAACGTATAACCTTTTGTTACCAGCCCAGATCTTTAGCCACCAGGCTAGAGCACTCCCCTTTCTCTGTTTATTTTTATACACAATCTTTATTTATTGAAAGCCTGCTTCCTTACAGCCAGAGCTGAACCAGCCACCTAAAGTTGGCCACCTACCAACATCCAGCTAGGGATGTTGTGAAATTGACTAGCAATTTACTTCTGAGTGAGAATGGTTTCTACACCAATTTTTTTCAGTGTGTATAGACAGATGCACAGAAGAAATTAAATGATAAAAGTTTAGAACAACATGAGGATAAATAAATAACACAATTTTCATTTTTAGGTAAACTATTCCATTAAGATCCTTTAGGCCATTATTGTGACCCACACTATCATATCATTCAGCAGCCAAATAAATCACTTCCTTCATCATCAACACAAGTTCCTCCAAGGTAAGTCTCCAAAACACATGGCGCTGTTTAAACTAGCTTTTAAATGAGATGAGAACGCACCCTGCCAAACAGAACCCGAGGCCGTAACCACTGAAATAATTGCTCCAAGCTCTAAGAAATAAACTGTTTAACGAGGCCACTCATTTAGCTGTCAATCACAGAGTCATTTACATTTGAGAAAGCAGGACTGCTCAAAGGAGAGCTTTCTCCTGAGGAAATTTTCTTCAATTCAAATCAACTCAATAAAGCTTCAGAGCGATTGTCTTTCCAACAGGTATGAATTTTCTCTTTTAAAATTCACCATTTGAGAAAAATTATATTGCATGAAGCTTTGAAAACTATTATATGTAGGCAGAACTTTCATGCATTTCTATATAGAACTTCTAAGCGATAATTGAGTGGATGAATTCTTGAGTTCAAAAAACAATAAAAACAG
This sequence comes from Labeo catla, assembly GCA_012976165.1. Classification (NCBI taxonomy): domain Eukaryota; kingdom Metazoa; phylum Chordata; class Actinopteri; order Cypriniformes; family Cyprinidae; genus Labeo; species Labeo catla. Next base: position 301,577 of record VONZ01000748.1, read on the forward strand.
TTAATATATACAGGTGCTAATTCTATATTACAGCTCACCAAATAGTAAAAAGTCAACTTTAACTCACTACCATGTCATTCCAACCCAAATTAGTTTAAATCTTCCATAAAGCACAAAAGGGCAAAATCCATTCGAGGAAAGCAGTAGGTGATTTATATTGTCAAGCTCTAAAACTACAAATGGCTACGGTAGTATATGCATGAATAGATTTTAAATTATATTGTGAAAAAAGCCAAAAAGCACCACAGAAATAGTCCATATGACTAGTACAGTTTATTACAAGTCTACTGAATCCATACAATAGCTTTGTCTCATAGACCAAAAGACTCAGAATTGGTTCAAAAGTTTGTAGTTAGTAAGATTTTTTTTGTTGTTTTGAAAGAAATTCTCTTATCCTCACCAAGGCTGCTTTATTTGGTCAAAAAGGCTAAATTAAATTAAATTAAATTACTCCTGAATTTTCAGTAGGCAATACTGAAATCAATATGCTGTAGTAGGCTGTAGTTCTCAGTTATATGCTGATCTGCTGCTCAAGATATTTTTCATTATTATAAATGTTGAAAAGAGTTGTGCTGCTTAATATTTTTGTAGAAACTGATACAGTTTTTAAGAATTTTTTTAATAACTGAAAGTTTAAAAGCCATCTACAAATACAAATACTTTGTAATACTAATTGTCTTTTCATTTACTTTTGATCAATTTAATGAACCTTTACAGAACAGAAGTATTATTAAAAAAAATAAAAAATGTTACGGACACAAACTTTTAAAAATTCAATAAAATAAAATAAAAGTGTTGAAAACAGCTGGGTTGCTTAATATTTTTGTGGAGACAGATACATTTTTTAAAGATTTTTTGATTAATTGTTCAAAACGCATTTATTTGTCTTTTAATTTACCTTTGATGAATTTAATGAATACAGAACAAAAGTATTATTTAAAAAAAAAAAAAAAATCTTATGGAACCAAACTTTTGAAAATAAAATAAAATAAAATAAAATAAATCTTTACTGAACAGATACATTATTTAAAACAAAATAATAATACTGACCCAAACTTTTAAAAACAAGATGAGTAGCTGAAGTACAAACGCATATCTTTTAGTCCATCCAAACTGCGGTAAGGAACTCTTACACATTATCAGTATGCTTGCGAAAAACTTCAGTAGTATTCATACAGAGGTCAATTCCTGCCCCTTTATTATTCAGTTAGAAAAGCCAAGGAGCTCATTACAGAGAAGACTTAAATATGCAAAAAGTGGCCCTCACAGACACACTCATATATGCATTAATGCAATTGCATTTGACTATTTCTATCTCAGCATAAGGGAGAATGTGCATGTGGGAGAGAGAGAGAATGCGTGAGGCTTAATTGCCATGTTGAAACCGAGTTTGACTGAACAAGTGGATCAAAATAAAGTGGATTATCAGATTAAAGGGTTTTGCCACACGCTGTGCTTAAGTTAAATACATACTAAACTTCCTTTGGAATCACACTCTGCTAAATCACCACACACAGCACAAATCAAGAGAGAAAGTAGTATAATTTGTTAGATGTTCATTATTCAGCAGGTGTTTATCATGTTAATGTGACGCGGTGTGGGAAACATTTCATGTACACTAATTGATTTGAAGAATTTCTCCATATGGGATTCCATGCATTTTTGCAAAAAGTGCTACGGTTTCAAGTATGTACTTGTGTGTTAAGGGATGCAACAGAGGCCATCTGTTCAGGGACTCTGAAAACAACAGTCTATTATCAACAGTTGAGTACATTTTTTTCAGGATCCTTTGATGAACAAAAAGATTATTTATCTAAAATAAAAAGTTTTTGTAACTTATACACTACACTATTCAAAAGCTTGGAGTCAGTTTTTTTGGGGGGAAAAGAAATTATAGAAATTAATACTTTTATTTAGCAAGAATGCTTTGATCAAAAGTGACGATAAAGACATTTATAATGTTACAATAGATTTCTGTTTTTAGATAAACGCTGTTCTTCTGAACTTTTTTTAAAGAAACCTGAAAAAATTCTAGGCAGCTGTTTTCAACATAATAATAATAATAACAATAATAATAATAATAATAATAATAATAATAATAATAATAATAATAATAAATGTTTTTTTAGCAGCAAACCAGAATATTAGAATGATTTCTAAAGGATCATGTGACTGGAGTCATGATGCTAAAAATTCAGCTTTGAAATCACAGGAATAAATTACATTTTAAAATGTATTCAAATATAAAACTGTTATTTTAAATAGTAAAAATATTTCAAAATTGTACTGTTTTTGCTGTACTTTGGATCAAATAAATGCAGGCTTGGTGAGCAGGAGAGACTTCTTTAAAAACATTAAAAATCTTACTGTTCAAAAACTTTTGACTGGTAGTGTACTTACATGGACATTAAAACACCCAAAACAGAATAACCACATTATATGCGAACACAATCTAAGCACACTTCTATAGTCACACCTATTAGATCACAATGACTCAGCTGGACAGACAAGGAACCTAATCCCACCAATCAGAGGTCATGGAAATCTGACCAGAGAGGATCGAGTATCCAACTCCATTTTGGACTCATTACAACACCTGGCACATACCCATCTCTCACAGAGCCTCAATATTAAAACTAAAAGTTACAGTCAGAAACAAAAAGTGTTTTACAGTCAGATGCTTTGATTAAAAAAAACTAGTAGACTGTAGTTCACATTGTAAACCTATCCAAACCATGCTACAAAGAATCTCTGAAAAACAATCCTTTTTAAGCATGTATAAACACCAGAGTTGAAGGTCAGCTCAGGACACAGCACAGGAACATCACATTTATCTAATTCTATAATAACCTGTGCTGTAATTGTATAACCACCAGAGTTGAAGTCAAGATGAGACCCTTTATAGAGTGTTTTCATGACATGTCATCAGTCTGCCATATTGGCGGCACTGAACTTAAACAATGCCACTGAACTGACCAAAACTCACATATTTTGCTGATTATTGCTGCTGAAAATGGTCAATTAATGTCGCGTTTTGGGCTGTGCATACTGAGTACTATAGACTGCCAAAAATGATAACAAATCAAGGAGAAATGTGCAAAAAACTGTCTGAGGAACAAAAGGCGTTTGTGGTTGGCCAAACTGAACCAGGATTTCCAGGGCAAGAATCTTGACAACATTTGTGTTTGTTCTTATCATTTCCGTTCAGGCAGGTAAAATATTAGCCTAATATCTTAAACACTGCTCATATGTATCTTTACCACCTATTAACTTTAGTTGTCAAAATATTGTGCCCTTTCCTGCTTACTAAGTCCTTCTCTATATGATTTAGCAGCTTCCACACATTTCCGTGTTTTAGACAGCAAAAATGAGCAGAACAATGTATTTAGTAGTACATTAACCATGCTGTTGTTTACATCCAAGTATCTCCAATATGGCAGTGCATCTGGGAAACTGACCAAACTGTGCAAACCCTCTATTACCCAGACCAAAAAGAGACCCCTTCAGGTCCAGATCCAAACCCAAATATAACCTCCAGACCAACTGACAGAAGAACCAGGCTGTCCGTTTCAATCAACTTAAAGAGATATTTCATCCAAGAATGAAAATTCTGTCATTAATTACTCACCTTCAAGTCGTTCCAAACCTGTAACAGTACATTCTCACGGTACATTAACGCTTGATGGAGGTGATCTGTTTGGCTGACTCCTGCGTTGCTGCTTGAAAAGTTGAAAAACGCCTGCCGCGAACAACGCCAGTGGCATGGCACAATGGACCCTGGCAACACTTGATGTCACTCCATTCAAAGTAAACAAAAGGCGTTGACGCTGACGGTACATTCACACGGGGCGTCGCATTAACGCTTGACGGAGGGAGTGGCTAAAGCTTGGTCCTGACGTGACGGTCATTGTGACAACAGCCAATCACATTACTTTTCTGGTGATGAATGAATGCGATTGGCTAGCATCTGCACTAGCATTTTTGGCAATCTGATTGGCTGACACCTGTGTTGCCGCTTGAAAAGTTGAAAAGTTTTCAACTTCTGGTGCCAGCAACGCCAGTTACGTGACACAGTGGACCTCAGCAACTCTTGACAACACTTCATTCAAAGTAAACACGAGGCATTGATGCTGACGCCCCATGTGAATGCACCGTAAGACCTTTGTTCAGCAACACAACTACCACATTCAAGGCAGTAAGAACATTGTTCAAATAGTCCATGTGACATAAATGGTTCAACCTTAACTTTACGAAGCTACAAGAATACTTTTTGTGCGCAAAGAGAACAAAAATAACGATAATACAATACAAAAAGTACCCTATACCATCATAAAATTACGGCTTAGCCACTGATTTCACATGGACTATTTTAACAATGTTCTTACTATCTTTCTGGGCCTTGAACATAGTAGTTGAACTATTCCTTTAATGTAATTACCACCAATAATTTGATTGTCTGTAACCAATGACCGAGACACACATCCAGACAAAGTATCTAAGTTTTCATACCCAGATCATGCAATGCACATTAATGTCTTCAACCTCTGGTTCACCTAAGCGGTGCATTTGTGGGCTCTTAATGAAGTCTTCAAACTCCTCTCAGTGGTAGCAGCAGACTGCTGTTAAACTAACATTATAATTATCTGCAGTATGCCCTTTATTCAAAGCCAAACAGGCCTGAAGTATTCTGTCATTTAAACAGATGAATGCGCGTGCTACAGTTAGCTAATTGACTAATTAGTCTAATTAAGCCACTTGCCAATTTGGGAGTGAGCAAACAGAGGCGTCTCAGCGGAATTTTCCAGATAGAAGGAAGGAGAGGGTCGTAAATTGGCTGGCTGATAAACTGCTACAGTGAGACACCAGCTCAAAATACATACAAGCTGTACCATACGGACACTAAGGGCAATGGTAACATTTATTCAAATTTACATTAAGAAAGTCATGAAACAGTAATTGTTACAGCAATTTAGCACAGGTACGCAGCGAACAATGGGAAGTAGAGTGCCTAAAACTCCCTAAAACACTTATACACTGTAAAATCTCTGCAAAGTGGTCAGATTAAATATACAAGACCATTGCACGATACCTAAAATAATAATAATAATAATAATAATAATAATAATAATAATAGGCTTTTGGCCTAAGAGCCCACAAATGTCTTAAAAACCGGCAAAATAAAATAAAATAAAATAAAAAAATAAATGTGTTTGGAAATGTCCTAGGCAAGTGGGATTTTAGAGATTAGCATAACATTTGTGATGACTTTGCATCAATGGAAAACTCAACTATTTAAACATATTTCATTAAATAAATAATAAACGAATATGGTCTTAAAAACCAGCAGCATAAATAAAATAAAATAAAATAAAATAAAAAATAATTACTTTAACAGAATTTGCCATTATAATGCAACCGAGTAAATGGTCTTAACCAGCAGCGTGAAACAAAACAAAACAAAACAAAACAAAACAAAACAAAACAAAACAAAACAAAACAAAACAAAAAACATGTTTGGAAATGTCCTAGGCAAGTGAGATTTTAGAGATGACTTTGCATCAATGGAAAACTATTTAACATATTTCATTAAATAAACAAATAATAAACGAATATGGGGAAAATACTGGTTATATATCATCTCTACTGGTCAAAACTGACAGTAAAGAAATTTATAATGTTACAAAATATTTCAAGTAGTTCTATTCTAAACTTTCTATTCATTCAAAAAAAAAATGGTTTCCACAAAAAAGATTAAGCAGCACAACTGTTTTCAACATCGATAAAAAGAAGAAATGTTTCTTGAGTATCAAACCAGCACATTAGAATGATTTCTGAAGGATCATGTGACTGGAGTAATGATGCTGGAAATTCAGCTTTGCATCAAAGAAATTAATTACATTTTAAAATAAAACAAAATAAAAAACACTTACTTTAAATTACAATCCCATTACACAATATTACTGTACAATTCACTGTATTTTTGATTAAATAAATGCTTTGGTGAGCATTGCATAACTTACTATTCCAAACTATTGAATTGTAGTGTACATTTAGAGTGTTACAAATTCCACCGTTTCATTTGTCCCTTATAAATAAGCACATTCTCACTGAACAAACGCACTGACAAAAATTCATCAAGCAACATGAAGCACTTGATCCTGTACAAACACAGATACTGCTCGCCGTGATTATATGCATATACACACACCCCAGTGAAAAGTGAGCGTCTCCGTCAAGTCATGAGTGTGAGTGTATTGGTTGCACGCGTTCATTCGTGTAAGTGTGTGTGTGTTTGTGTCGGGGTGTGCCAGTGCGTGTGTGTCTTTTGGAAGTCCTCCAGTACGAGGACATCTGCGCTACTAATAAACTATAACTCTGACAAATTGGCACTGTCCAATCATCCGCCCTCCCCATGAATAAGCCATCAGAGTCATCCAATCAGACATGGCTGATGGCTTCGGCCACCAATCAGAGTCAGGCAGGGCAGAGAGGACACACAGGGCACGCTGACACTGCTGCAGGTGGAAATGAACCCTGACTGAACCGACGCTGGTCTGGGAACAGCTTGTCACATCCTAATTAATCTCAATAAACAGAAATGAACTTATCAGGGTCTGAACGACTACTCTTTTAACCGGTCATATAAAAAGTAGTCGACTAGTTGTGAGTTCAGTGTTAACCTCACGTAATTGGCTCATCAAACATCATGTTGCATCAGTGTCTTTGCTGTTCAATGCTGTGTTGATGGAGTGTGTGAGACAAGGAAATGTTGATGCTTACGACACTTCATCAGTTTTAGGGCAGGTCACAGGAATTTTGGCTTGAATGCATGTAACAGAGGGAGGGAAGGAGAAACGGATCCAAGATCAATGCCATAAAAAACATTCAAACTTAAAATTATAATCAACCGAGGGCAATATATGTCCAAATTAAGCAATGCAGATGATAATATTATGATAACATGATATCATGGTCATGAGATGAAAAGTTTAACATAATGCTTAAACCAGCCCTGCATCCAAACATGCATACTTCTGAAATAAGTAGAATGTCTTTCTACTGAAATGAGTAGAAAGATCAAACGTTTTGATTGACAGGTGATCTGACCAGTCATAACACTGAATCTGCCATTCTGTCTAACAAACAAATCAGACAGGAGAAAAAAAAATTTACTTCTGTGGACTTAAACTTGAAAAATTGTTTGTGCTGACGTCTTTCCGTGGTTGAAATAAAAAACGTTCTGATGTTCATTCGTGTTTTTTTTCGTGAAGTCCACTTCCAGAACAACAATTTACAAATAATTTACTCACACCCTTGTCATCCAAGATGTTCATGTCTTTCTTCAGTCATGTCTTTCTTCAAAAAAAAAAAATTCAGCATTTTTCTCCATATAATGGACAGACATGGTGCCCTGATTTTGAACTTCCAAAATGCAGTTTAAATGCGGCTTCAAACGATCCCAAATGTGATTGTAAATGATCACAGCTGAGAAAGAAGGGTCTTATCTAGTGTAACGGCCGGTTATTTTAATAAAAATAATACAGTTTATATGAAGAACATTTTATAAAGAATATTTTTTATTATTTAAAAACAATTTATGCTCACAAAGGCTGCATTTATTTGATCAAAAATACAGTAAAAATATTAATATTATGAAATAATATTCTATCTATGCTTATCCCTGCAACACTTTGTTCTATTGCTTGTTCTATCTTTTTATTTAAAAAAAAAAAACTTGACTCTAACATTAGCGTTCTGTAATATCTACTTGTTTTCTTTTTATTTATTATAAAAAACATAAAAAAAAAAAATTACCTTGCTACATGTACTTGTTAAACTAACCAGGACTTATCACCACTCTTACATATTGTTGCTCTTTTGTTGGTTTGATTGCTTCTATTATCCTCATTTGCAAGTCGCTTTGGATAAAAATGTCTGCTAAATGATTAATGTAAAATGTAAATATTATTACAGTTTAAAATAACTGTTCTGTTAAAAAAAAGTTATTTATTCCTGTGATGCAAAACTGAATTTTCAGCATCATTACTTCAGTATTTAGTTTCACATGATTCTTCAGAAATCATTCTAGTATGCTGATTTGCTGCTCAAAAAAAAATTATTATTATCAATGCTGAAATCAGTTTAAAAGAACAGCATTTGAAATAGAAATCTTCTGTAAAATTATAGATGTCTTAACTATAACTTTGATTAATTTAATGCATTCCTACTGAATAAAAGTATCAATTTCTTTCCAAAAAAAAAAATAATAATAAAAAATCTTACTGACCCAAGACCATGTTTATACACTTTTAGACAATATTAGCAGGTAAATGAAATAAATTACTAAGAGTGCAAGTGTGCATTTTAAGATTTTTTTTCTTTTCTAAAAATCCATAGGGCCTAAGTTGAAGAAACACCCTGTAATGCGTAATAATGTATTAGAGGCACAGTAGTGAGCCCTTCTAAAACGCACATCTAAACACACACACTTGTTTCCAGACGGTTCAGGTAAAATGGGCTGGATGGCAGAATTCAGAGATTTTATGGATAAGTGAGGTATAAGTGTATTTGCGGTTCAGAGAGCCTCCTATCAGCAAGGAGGCCCGATAGATCTATTTTAAAACCAACTCACGACAACACGCGGCAAGGTGATGAAAACCCTGACACTCTCAAATTGCCCTGTCAATCATCAGGGTCCCTAAAAACGCTGAAATACATACAGGCACAGACAGAAACTTAAAGACAGAGATCGTTAGAGTAAAACACAGCTTGAGACCAAACACAGAGTTGTCTAAACCAACTATACAACACAAGAAAAAAAAAAAAGTGCATTCCTAATTTTACTGCAATCATATACTGCTCTTCCCTCTCTATGATGTAATATCACAGAGGACTGGTTTGCTGACACTGTCCTCATCTTTTTACAGCTCTAAGGGAAATATTTAAAGTTTACGTGCAATTTTTTTATTTTTTATTTTTTTAAGTCCATTAGGTGACACCAATGATTATAATTATATAGATAATAAATTACACACTTTAGCTTAAAAGACTCAGAACAATACAGAAATATTGATTAATATGTGCATAGGTATAGATAAAATGCTTCAGTTTATTAAAAAGTATTGCTGTGTATTTTTTTCTGTATTTCAGTATTAAACAACATGCCAAAGACAAACTGTACTGAAATCAATTGTGAGTTGAGTCTAATATTCAAGTAAAACAGAACTTAAAGCATGTTGAGTTTATAACATTCAATGCTGTATTTCTTGTATAATGCATTAAATGCACAAAAAAAGTTCATGTTTTTAAACTTACGGCAGAAGAAAACACATTAAGGAAATATGTTTAATTGTTTTTGCTCTTGGTGACTCCTTATGAGGTTTTTTTTTATGAAGAGAAACTACTTTTTAAACCTAAAACACAGGGCAAGTGCTTTACTCCATATACACTTCTATTCTAAATGTGTTTATCATTCAGAAAATGGAAAAACTGAAGCAAATAAGGAAGAGTGATGCAAACTGCAGACTGAGGGTCAGATAAGAGCACAAAAGCAGCTTATGATAACAAGAGGTCACAAGGTTAAATAAACATGCAAGCACTTCGACCTAAAGACAGGAAAACTATGAATAAGGGATGAAGTGGTGTAGAAAGAGGAGAGATGGTAAGTATAGACAGCAAGAAGGGATTAACAGCCTTTATAAAATGAGAAAGCTTGCCAAAAAATATACTGTATATGTTGAAAATGTGCATGGCTGTATTGCCAGTGCTTTACAAGAGAAGAAACTTTGAAAAAGAGGGTTTTACCATGCAAAATGTTTAACCATATCACCAAAAAAATACTAAAAATAACAAAAATCTAAGACAAACTAGTCAACCAGCTCATCTACTGATTTTGGTCAGTGGTCTCTATCTTGTACTTAAGCATTTTCAGCAAAACAGAATTTGAAAATGAGGTACCTTTCAAATATTTAACTAAAAAAAAAAAAACTTTATATTTTTTATTTATATTTATAGTTTATATTATATATTTTAGCAAAAAAATGTCCATATCTAAGTTCAGAATAATTTTTCTAATGTGTCTTTTGCTTCATTCACAAACAAAAGCAACTGTACAATCTGAAAGTCAAGCCAAACATGGTCCATTCAGCATTTATGGACTGAATTCGTGAAAACTGAAAAATAAGTTAATTTGTGAGAAAGTGTAGAAAGGTCACATCATCAGTGTGTGCACAGACAGAGCAAAGTGTGTGTTTGGAAGAGTCACTTACCCACTGGTGTGTTCTCATAGATGAGCAGGTACGACTGGAAGAAGTAATTCTGGAAACGAGGAGGCTGATTAGAGGCTGTAGGAGAGAGAGACAGAGACATGGGTCTTAATAAGAGAAAACACACACAGTTACAGCTGTTACATTAGACAGCAAACAGAAGATGACATCGATGAACACATCAAATGAACACTCTCAATGTGGAGCCGCTTCCAGCTTGGTGTATGTGATATGCCAATATCTCAGCCACTTCTACTGCAGTTAAATAAAATGTTCTCCAAAGGTTCCTCGCACTACTATACCACACCATTTGTCACTGTATAGAGTTGGCTGTTTCTTTGTGGTACTAACTGAAAATACAATGTTACTAACTTAACTACATTTTGCAATAGCTCAGTTTTTTCCCTGTAACTAGCTATTTTAATATAAAATTCCTTACTGTTATTTTTTATTAGTTAATGCATTGTTTTATTTAGAAACAATGCATTAACTTGATCAAAAGTGATACCAAGGATATTTATGTTACAAAATCTTTTTTAAAATAAATGCAGTTCTTTTTAACTTTCTATTTAACAAGGAATCCTGAAAAATGTGTAACATTTATATGATATTGAAAATGATACTGAAAATTCAGCTCTGCATCACAGAATAAATTACATTTTAAAATATATTAAAATAGAAAACAGTCATTTTGAAATGCAATAATGGTTTCACAATATTGCTGTTTTTGCTGAATCTTTGATAAAATAAATACAGCCTTGGTGAGCATAAGATATATCCTTAAAACCCTTAAAACATCCTAAAATAAAATAATTTTCTTGGTTAAATAAACAGTATTTACACTACCAAAAAAAGAAAATAAAATCTATTTTATATTTTTCCATTAACATTGTAATCAATATTCTATTTATTAAAGCCAAGTATGAATCTCATCAAAGCAGTGTTTTATGCATTTTATTCCAAAATAATAACAGTAACAATTTAGACAACATATTTTATGTGAACTTATGCTCAGCAATTACTTGTAATAGTTAACTTCTAACTATTTATGAATTTTATATATATATATATATATAAAAAGAGAGAGAGAGAGAAAATAAATAAATTATATAATTATATACATTTTATAAATATATATATAAAAAAAATGTCAACTTGAAATGTTAACTTCTAAGTGACAACTTAGATATTTGAGTTGATTCAACTTACAATTTTAAGTCAGCCGGGTAACAACAGCTTTTAAGTTTAGTCAACTCGAATATCTAAGTTGTCACTTAGTACAACTTAACATTTCAACGTATTTTAGTTGACTGCACCTAAAATTTTAAGGCAGCAGTGTAACAAATTATTTTAAGTTAACTCACCAAATTATGTTTTTTTTTTGTTTTTTTTAAGTGTATACATAAAATAATAATAAACAGAATATTACTTGTTTTCATACAAAACAGTTTTTTAGAGCGTATCATTTCTTATTTGAATTCCCCTACACTAGCACTCAATATTTCACCACTACACAGTTTGCTCTGACATGTGTAAACCTCCCCATCTGCACTTGTTGTGTGTGAGACATGTTTCACCAGTGTATATACTCGTGTGTGTGTGTGTGTGTGTGTGTGTGTTCTCTTTCCAGGGGTAGCAGGAGACAAGCTGATTTGTCAGGAAGATCAGGAGAGCTTTGATCGTGTGCATGGGTAGTGGGCCACAGAGACAACACACACTCCAAAAAGGGCTTGTGCGTGTGTGTGTGTGTGTGTGTGTTTGAAGTGCTGGTGTCGGATAGGGTGAATCATTTTTTGACTCCACTTTGAACGCAGCAAGAACAAACCAGAGAGAGAGAGAGAGAGGAAGATGCCGAGCAAGAAACAAGAGCCATCGACTGTGCATCCGCCAATACGCACTAACTAAAATCAATCTAGAGTAACACGTCAGCCCGTGTTAATTACTGAACCATTACAGAATGGCAGCAGAGATTAAAACGAGTTTTAGGTGTGTGACAAACTGGATCACATATTTAATGAGAGTTCCTGCCAAAAGCGAAGCCTGCCGCATCTGTCCCAGCTCCGGCTCCAGATCTTTACACAGTCATGATAAAATTAATAATCATATCATTATTGTTGCTTAATGAAATTTTCTTTGAGCCCAACACTTTTAAATTAAATTGTAATGAATACTGAAATTAATACGATTTAATTGAATTTTCACACTTAAGACTAAGGCCTGTTCTACACATACGCCTATGGCTGTGTGCAAAACATAAAAGATGCTCTCTTTGCAGGCAGTATATGGAGGTAGAAATGCAAAAAGCACATCCGAATCAGCAATGCTTTTGCTGCTAAGCCAAGATTTGTTATACTTCATAAAATGCACTTTATACCAATTTATCAACAGTTCGACACAATACAGTTTAGCTTACACTTTGGGGTTTGTAATAGTTAATAATGGCCTGCTCATGACAATTTTAGAATTTACAGCCATTATCAAAAAAAAACTCTATGTCATAATGAAAGCTCTACAAATGCCTGTGGCTGCAGTTGTGTGAAGGATGTGTGAAACAGGCTTGATAGGTGATGTTTTCCCATTGTGACATTGACTGAGAGCCTTTTGAGTGAACAGGTCGGACAGAACCTCACGTCAAATCAGATCTCTTCACAGACACCGTCATTTTTTTATTAAGACAGCTCACCTCTCTTCTACCTCTTCCACTATTTACCTTAAAAAGTTCACAAAAAAAGGAACACCAACAGGAATTATTTAGCAGAACAGAAGGACTGTTCACAGTCCAAAAAGCTCCAAAAGCCAAAAATATGACTCCTGCACTATATTTAAGGTCTTCTGACTTTATAAGGGCAAAAAGAAAGACTTTCAGTAAATAACCACTCACATTTCTGTTGATCTGTTCCTCAAACAAAGCTATTAAATGTGACCCAGGACCACATAACCAGTCGTAAGTACCACGGGTATATTCAGTCAGTATTAACGATTTCTTCTATGCCAAAAATTAAGATATTAAGTAAAGACCATGTTCCATTAAGATATTTTGTAAATTTCCTACTGTAAATATCAAAACTTAATTATTTAAAACCTTAATTATATAAAACTTAAATTTTGATTAGTAATATGCATTGCTAAGATCTTCATTTGGACAACTTTAAAGGTGATTTTCTCAATATTTTGATTTTTTTGCACCCTTAGATTCTAGAAATAGATTTTATCTTGGCCAAATATTGTTCTATCCTAACAAACCTTACATCAGTGGAAAGCTTATTTATATATGGTGCATGAATCTCAATTTCAAAAAAATCGACCCTAATGACTGGATTTGTGGTCCAGGGTCACAAATGACTTCATAAGACTTGAAATACAGCATACAAGTCCCATGGACTACTTTTACGGTATTTTTGCAGTCAGGTTTGGCACTTGATAGTCTGGGTCAAGACTAAAGCTAAAAAAAGACCACAAAATAACCAATACAGCAGTCAATACAGCTAATGCATGACACTGAAAGTCTTGTGAAACCATACAACAGCTGAATAATAGGTTGTTATTCATTGGAAAACAACTGCAAAGGAGATTTAAAATTGGCATGACATAGAAATTAATTCCATCTATTTCCTCAACGCATGTTATTGATCTTATTGTGGTCAATTCATTCATGCATGCTTGAAGAGCTTCGAAAATTAAGCATGAAGGCTCATCTTTAAACTTTTAAGTCAGAAGAGCATCAACAGACTGTACAAAATAATAAGAATTAGCTACCAATTTACAAAAATGTAAAAAAACAAAAAGTTAACAAATTATCTTGAGAGTGTCTTAGAAGTGGTAAATAATGTAAATAATGACAAACTTGAGCCTGTACGTCACATAAAGCTATCGTATGGCTTCAGAAGACTAGAAATATGTGGCCCTGGACCACAAAACCAGTGGTAAGTAGCTAAGTAGTTTGTAGCAACGGCCAACAAAAAAACCCCCAATCAGCAGTCAATACAGCTTATGCATGACACTGAAAGTCTTCTGAAGCCATTCAACAGCTGAATTATAGCTTGTTATTTGCTGGAAATAATGCATTTAAATGCCATTTTTAATATGAACAATAACAAAGGAGATTTAAAGTCGGCATGACATGAAAATTCACTTCATCTATTTCCTAAATGCATGTTATTGATGTTATTGTGAACAATTCATTCATGCATGTTTAAAGAGCTTTGAAAATTAAGTATGAAGGTTTATCTCTAAACTTTAATGTCAGTAGAGCATAAACAGATTGTACAAATTAAAACAAATTAGCCACCAATTTGCAAAACAGAAAAAAAAAGTTCAAAATGCCTTGAGAGTGTCTTGGAAGTGGTAAATAATGTAAATGATGACATAAATTTGGACCTGTACATCATATAAAGCTATCGTATGGCTTCAGAAGACTAGAAATATATGACTCTGGACCACAAAACCAGTGTTAAGTAGCATGGGTATATTTGTAGCAATAGCCAACAATACAATGTATTGGTCAAAATTATTCATTTTTATTTTATGCCAAAAATCATTAGGATATTAAATCAAGATCATGTTCCATGAACATATTTTGTAAATTTCCTACCGTATATATACACATTTATTTATTTATATAAACTTAATTTCTGATTGGTAATATGCATTGCTAAAAACTTTATTTGGACAACTTTAAAGGTAATTTTCTCAATATTTTGATTTTTTGCACCCTCAGATTCCTGATTTTCAAATAGTTGTATCTCAGCCAAATATTGTCCTATCCCAGGGGTCTCAAACTCAATTCCTGGAGGGCCGCATCTCTACAGAGTTTAGCTCCAACCAGTGCCAACTCACACCTGCTTGGAAGTTTCTAGTAATCCTGAAGACCTTGATTAGCTGGATCAGGTGTGTTTGATTAGGGTTGTAACTAAAATTGCAGCGCTGTGGCCCTCCAGGAATTGAGTTTGAGATCAGTGTCCTATCCTAACAAACCAAGCATCAATGGAAAGCTTATTTATTCAGATTTTAGAAGTATAAATCTCAATTTCAAACAACTGACCCTCAAATTGACCCTTATGACTGGTTTTGTGGTCCATGGTCACATATAGTACAAAAGTTTCTTTTTATGTTACTTTCATGATGTGTTCTTGTCCTTGTGGAAGCTTGGCAGTCATGGTCACTGTGAGAAAGTTTTCTTTTTTGTGAACTATTCCTTTAAACCCTCTCTCTCTTTTGGGTGAGAAGTGTTTAACATTCACTCTCTAGTTGTCCTGGGGTTCAGGGCTCAAACTCCCTCCCTAATTTACCTCCATTTCATTTAACCCTCCAAACCCTGAACCAATCACAGAGAGCTAATAACCATGAGAGAACAGCTCCCTCAGGATCTATGAGCGACAGAGAGAGCGGGGCAGATTCATGAAGAAAGATGGAGTGTGTAAATGATTGAGAGAGGTTCAGCCAAAGAAAAGGACACAGACAGGAAGAGGAAGGAAGGAGAGGGCAGTGAATTATAAACTCCTGTGGGCTGATGTTAAGTGGCAGCGACACTGTGTTGTTAAACGTGCCGCCGCAGATCGCAGGTGTCCGACACACACACAAACAGAGAAGAATGATAGACAGGCGCGAGAGAACAGTGATGGAGTGAGATGTCTGAGAAAAGACAGGACTCGCGGGCTGATAGAAGGACAACAGGAAGGTAATGAGAGCATGCTGAAAAATGAGAGAAACAGATGAGAGCGACACAGAAGAGACACTGCTGTCAGCACAACCAGAGTTTTAATCTCAAAGTCTGAGAGACACATTTGACCCGTGAGCAAGAAGTTAGTGTTGGGGCTGAAGGTGGGTGGAGTGTGATGTCACTGGGCTCATGAATATTAATTAGCTTATGCAGTTGTTGTTAGATCATCAATATTCATGAGGCAAGCCATCACCTCAGGTTCATATAAAACATGTACTGTTCTTCTAGTAGACGTTTCACACTGATTGGACATCGAAAAACAATATCAGGCCAGCTTCTTCTGATATTTTTATATTTACTTTTATTAAGGGTCAATTTAACACATTAAGCGACTAGTTTACTTCCAGAATAATAATTTCTCACCCCTATGTCATCCAAGATGTTCATGTCTTTCTTTGTACAGTCGAAGGTTTTTGAGGAAAACATTCCAGGATTTTTCTACTTATAGTGGACTTTAATGGGGATCAGCAGGTTTAAGGTCCAAATTGCAGTTTCAACGCAGCTTCAAAGGGCTCTACACGATCCCAGCAGAGGAATAAGTGTCTTATCTAGCAAAAGATGTAATTTACTAAAAAAAATTATATGTATATACTTTTTAACCACAAATGTCTTGCACTAGCTTGACTTCACGCATTGGTCATGTTGGAAAGGTCAGGCGTGAGGTAGGCTGAAGTATCGTGTTTACGAATCGAACATGCAAACAAAGTCAAACACCCTTTGCAAAAAAGGTAAAATAACAACCTACACTTCCTTTTGGAACCGAAGTACACAGACGAAAAAAGAACTGCGCGTGACTTTTCCAACGTGATTACGCAATGAGTAAAGTCATGCATGTGCATTGTATAGCTATTTGTGGTTAAAAAAGTATACACATTTTTATTTTTCTTAGAAAACGACTGATTGTTTTGCTACATAACACCCTTATTCCTCAGCTGTGATCATCCAGAGCTAGGGATGGGTATCATTAAGGTTTTAACAGTATTACTACTCTTAGCGATACTGCTTATCGATCCGGTACTTTAACGGTATTCTTATCTGTACTTTTTGTTTTAGGTTTATATATATATATATATATATATATATATATATTAGGGGTGTAACGAGCATCTCGGTTTCAGTGTCATATAGTGGTACGACCATCTCGGTTCAGTGCAGTGAGGCCTTACAAATATTCCATAATATTTCCATATTTGCGATGCATCCAAATGTTAAACTATTATTTATTATGTAAATTATAGACTTTATACTTTAGTCGCATTCTTACGGTGACACAGTGAGGCGGACGTGCTGATGTTTGTTCTGTGTTTTATTTTGATAAAGTACCAACTGTGCTGTCAAGTAAGCAATGCTAGAAGCCTGGAACTGATATGTTTTGTGTTTGTGTGCACCGGCATGATTACTTCAACTTCCCTCATACCAGCAAAATCAACTTAAACAAAAAATAACTAGAATGTCACTTTCTACCATTTGAGTTAACAAAACTGAACTGAAACTCAGCAAATATATGTTACGTTACGTGTCGCACAGTTTTTTCCCCTTGTCTAACAGTTAACTAAATAAAATCCATTTCAAGTATTTAGTCCTTGTATGTATATATGTACTGCAGATTTTATAGCCTATATGTGACATTAATTTGATATAATATTCAGTATTTGTTATTTTGTATGTAGGTGGAAAAAAATTGTAATTTGTACTACTGTCTGTTTAAAATAAATGAAAAGAAACCTAGCACAGTAGTTTTTTTTTTTTTCTGTTGTACCGAAATCGTATCAAACTGAGGTATATACCAAACTGTGACATCCGTGTACCATTATACCCCTAATATATATATATAATAATATACTATATAATAACTAAACTAATTTAGAGCTTAATTAACATTGCATCATATTCTGTAAAATAAATATGATTTATTGACATGAATATATATCAACAATTTGTAAAAGTGTGCAGGCATTTTGTGTTTCAAATACATAAAACGAAGTAAGAACATGAACAAAGAAACAAAGTAAAACAAACTGACAAATAAATTAAAACAAAGACACAAATGAA
The DNA here is from genome assembly GCA_012976165.1 of Labeo catla. Classification (NCBI taxonomy): domain Eukaryota; kingdom Metazoa; phylum Chordata; class Actinopteri; order Cypriniformes; family Cyprinidae; genus Labeo; species Labeo catla. The sequence goes on from VONZ01000748.1 coordinate 319,613, forward strand.
ATAAACAGTGCTTTAATTTTTTTCATGGAGGTCTTACTAACATTTTTGCTCAGGTACAATATAGCCTACAAAAGAAAATAACCCAATGTAAAACAACACTGCATAGTTTTCACTGTATAACTTGACAGACTAACGCTTATTAAAGCTAACATATTCAGATTAATAGCAGTGAGGGATTTTCTCTGGCGTGCTATTTACATGCAAAATGTGATTTTGGCGTGCATATGATACGCAGTTTTGACGTGCACGATATGCAATGTCTTGGCGTGCATATGATACGCAGTTTTGGCGTACATATAATACGCACCTACCCCACACCACTAATCCTAACCATTGCGTATCATATGCACACAAAGTCCATTTCTGTGTATAAACAGTCCACCAAATAGAAACAGAAACTTGTGGTGTTGACACTCACTTTCATGAGATTGTGTTGACATATCGGATTTTCTCACAGCTGTTCACATCCAAGACATAAACTGTGTTTAAGTGAATACTCTTCAAGCCGACCACTTTAACATTTGTGTGTGTTTTTGATCGTTTGGACGCACACTTGAAGCCCAAAGTGTAATTTGCTTGTCCGTTTTGGAGCGCGCACACACAGTTCGGCCGGGGGAACAGCATCTCTTACATGTACCGCAATTTATCAACAGTAAAGACTGCATTTTACAACAATCACCTATTGTGCTGATTCTGACGTTACGTTTGGGTTTTATGGAGGAATGAAAGTGCACCGCTGTGAAGGTAAATAAGTTGAAAGAATAGTTTTACCTCATATTTTCTTTTTTATGATTCTTGGAAGTGATCATCGAAGTCAACAATAAAATTTGCTTAATATCACAGCCACAGGCCTAAAGTGTAAGCAGACGTTTGATTGTTTTGTTCTGTCCTCCATCATCATGATCACAGTTAAACAGGGCTTTTTTATATTGCACGCTCTGTAGCTCCTCCTCGTGAGCGCGATCTCTGTTCTTAACTGCAAATATGAATCATAGACAAATGTCCTAATATTACTGCTCATAAAAACAGCTGACAACTTTGGAGATGGTACCCATCCCTATGTAGAGCCCTTTGAAGCTGCACTGAAACTGCAATTTGGACTTTCAACCCACTGATCCCCACTGAAGTCCACTATACGGAAAAAAATCCTGGAATGTTTCCCTCAAAAACCTTAATTTCTTTTAGACTGAAGTAAGAAAGACATGAACATTTTGGATGACATGGGGGGTGTGAAAATTATTAGGAATTTTGATTCTGGAAGTGAAATAATCCTTTAATGTTGTATAATTACTTATGAAAGATTGATTAAATATTAATGCATTAATGCTTGATTAGCTAATTGGCTAACTGGCTGACATTCAAAGACAGCTAGAGAGAGCACAACAGTTTGGAACAGAACACAGGGATCTTGAGATCCAGTTTTCTTAACGCTGTGTCTTAAAAATGCAATGCATATGTTGCTGAGAGACACTAAAAAAAAACAGCCAAAAATGTTAATTTGATGCAATATGCACACGCAAATAATTAAAAAACTGGCTAGTACATTTTCTCTAAGAACAGAAAATGAATTGCAATGATAAGCTGACTTCAATTAAAACAAGCTGTTTGAGTACATTTAATATATAAATACTGTGTAAATAATTCATTAAAAATAATTAATTTTGGAGACTCAGTATTTAGTAGAGCTCATCTATTATGTCAAAACTTAAATGTCAACCTTTGAACAGCAAGACATAAAATGTACAAACTCTTAAACAATTAAAACTTCTAATGTTTCTCCACAAATCATGAGGTTTGGTCATTTTGGAAGCTTGTCAATTTGATTCTCAAATCAGCTTGATAATTTATAGAGGGTTTGAACTTGCATCACGGTTTGGTCAATTACCTGGATGCTTAGCCATACTGGCGATACTCGGATGTAAACACCAGCATGGACTGCACGGTTAATGTACTACTAAATTTATGCTGTCTAAATCATAGAAAAAATGTTTGGAAGCTGTTAAATCATATAAAGTAAATCATATGATTTTGTAAACAGGAAAGGGCATAATATTTTGACAAACTAAAGTTATTAGGTGGTAAGGACACATACAAACAGTATTAATTAAGATATTAGCCTAATATTTCACTTACCTGACTGAAAATGATAAGAACAAACACAAATGTTGTCAAGATTCTTGCCCTAGAAATCCGGGTTAGTTTGGCCAACCACAAACGCCTTTTGTTCCTCAGACAGTTTTTTCCACTCTTCTCCTTGATTTGTTAAAACTTTTGGCAGTCTATAGTACTCCAAGTGTTTTTCCTGGTCCGCCCGAATAGTACAACCCAAACCATGATAATAAATGACCATTTTCAGCTGCAGTAATCAGCAAAATATGCAAGTTCTGTTTGTTTCAGACCGAAGAGGAGTGACAAAGAGAGGAACTGTCTGTGTGTGTGTGTGTGTGTGTGTGTGTGTGTGTATACTAGATATTCCCTACATTATGAGGACCAAATGTCCCCACAAGTATAATAAATACCAGTAAATTTTGGTCCCCATGAGGAAACAAGCTTATAAATCATACACAATGAAGAGCTTTGGAAATCTAAAATAGCAGAATGTTTTCAGTAAGAGGTAGGTTTAGGGTAAGGGGATAGAAAATACAGTTTGTACAGTATAAAAACCATTTCTATGAAAACCCAACAAGTGTGTATGTGGTCATTACCTTCAGAAAGTGTGTGTAGCAGCAAAAACGAGAGGAGTAACTTGACCAAAGTCATCTTGCCTCCAGAACCTTCACACCACGACATCTCCAACCTGCAACATACAAATCACCAGTGCGTTCAGAGTGACATCATGAAACAACCTCAACTGTTTGGTGCTGCTGGCACTGCAGAAATTGGACACTGCATATTTGTGCACTGGTATTGTTTGTTCGAGCCTTTGTGATTGAAACTTGTCATTAAAAATTCTATGACATTAGCAAAGCACAGCTGGTAATCCACATCTGCGGTGTGAAATCCATCTCTCTAAATAAATAATGTATGGTTCATGTTGAGAGTTGTGATGTCTCCAGGTGAACCTCATTACAAGTTCATTGCTTCTGATGTCAACATGTGATATGCAAATACAATCATTGGCTGCTTCCTGATAAACTGTAACAGACCGCATGAATCTCAGTGAGAAAAGGTTTCACACTGTTAGCTCCGGAAATGGCCTTTAAAGCATAAGCCAGACACTATGTGTCCAAGAAAAAAAAAATATTTAGGAAAATCAGTGATTGTTTAGTATGCATTAGTTTTAGGGGGTTATACAGTGATCTTGTTCATGATCTCAGACCGGTTACCAGTATTTGAATATGAAGTCAAAATTCTCATACATGCAGCTACAACAAACACATGCAAAGAGTTTTCATTGCATCAGTGAAGTTTGCTAAAATGTTATATATATCATATACACACATATACAGCGGGTAAAATAAGTATTGAACACGTCACCATATATTTCTAAAGGTGCTGTTGACTTGAATTTTTTTTTTTTGCCAGATGTCGGTAACAACCCAAGTAATCCATACTTACAAAGAAAATAAAACAAATAAGTTCAGAAATTAAGTTTTGTGTAATAAAATGGAATGACACAGGGAAAAAGTATTGAACACATAAAGAAAGGGTGGTGCAAAAAGGCATGGAAAGCCAAGACACCAGCTGAAATCTATCAGTAATTAGAAAGCAGTCCTGCCCCTTGTCACTGGAAATTAATATTAGCAGGTTTCATTGTTCAGTTCACTGGACATTTCCGCAAGACAATGATCCCAAACAGCCAAGGAAACTCTCAATGGGTTTCAGAAAAAGAAAATAAAGCTGCTAGAATGGCCCAGCCAATCAGCTGACTTAAATCCAATAGAAAATAAGAACTAAATATCAGAGTTCATAGAAGAGGCCCACAGAACCTTAAAGATTTGAAGACTCTGTGGAAGAACTGAACCAAAATCACACCTGAGCAATGCATGCGACTAGTTTTTTCATACAGGAGGTGTCTTGAAGCTGTCATTACCAACAAAGGCTTTTGTACAAAGTATTACGTTTCAGTAGTTCAATACTTTTCCCCCCATGTCATTCCATTTTAATACACAATGTAAATTCTGAAATTATTTATGTTTTATTTGTAAGTATGGATTACTTAGGTTGTTTCAACATCTGGTGAAAATTTCGTGCCAACAGCTCCTCTAGAAATGAAGTGTTCAGATGCAAAAGCAGCTAAAAGCCATCTCGGTCAAAAATGAGATAATGATACTGAGTGAATGCTCCTGACACATAGTAAACATCCATCAAATACTTTTACTTCAAACTCGCTAAATTCCAGCCTCAGCCCAATCAGAAGGACCAGTACTTACATAGAAACCTATACAAAGTAGCCAGAAAGAAATGCTAACTTTAAAGAAATATGTCAGATGGATTTAGAGGCTTTTGCATCTGAACTTTTCATATATATTTACCGGGAAAAGTGGTGACGTGTTCAATATTTATTTTACCGCTGTATAATAAAAAAAAAAATGCAAAAAGAAAGGTTCACTGTTTCAAATATATAAACAATATATGGATTCCATTTCTTACTATAAATTATATTAATAAACATAGTGAGATTTTATACTGTATATAAACTGCTGTTCAATAGTTTGGGATCAGTAAGATTTTTAATGTTTTGTAAAGAAGTCCCTTATGCTCATCAAAGTTCAATTTATTTGATTAAAAATACAGAAAAACTGTAATATTCTGAAATATTATCGCAATTTAAAATAATAATTTTCTGTTTTAATGTACTTTAAAATATTATATATTTCTGTGATGCAAAGCTGAATTTCATCAGCCATTACTCCAGTCTTTAGTGTCATGATCCTTCAGAAATCACTCAAATATGATGATTTATAATCAGTGTTGAAAACATTGTGTGCTTAATATTTTTTTGGAACCTGTGATACTTTTTCAGGATTCTTTGAAGAATAAAAAGAACAGCATTTATTCTAAATAGAAATCTTTTCCAAGTCTTTACCATCACTTTTTATCGATTAAACACATCCTTGCTGAATAAAAGTATTAATTCTTCAAATAAAGAAAGAAAGAAAAAAAATGTACTGACCCCAAACTTTGAACAGTAGTGATTTCTATTTTAAATAAATGCTGTTCTTTTTAATGTTTTACTTAAAGAATCCAAATCCAAAGAATCCTGTTTTTGAACAAACAGGTTCAAAAAAAAAAAATATATTAAGCAGCACAACCGTTTCCAACATTGATAATAAATCAGCATCATTTCCGAAGGATCATGTGAAACTGAAGACTGGAGTAATGATGCTGAAAATTCAGCTTTGCGTCACAGGAATAAATTCTATTTTAAAGTGTATTAAAACAGAATACCACCATTTTGTTTTTTGCAATAATATTTCACAATATTACTGATTTTTCTGTATTTTTAATCAAATAAACACAGCCTCGATGAGCAGAAAAGACTTCTTCAAAAAACATGACAAATCTTACTGATCCTAAACTTTTAAATGGCAATGTATATTTTAAAAAATGGCTTTTAAATGTTCAATTGTTCAATTCAGCTGACATTTTTATTTTTCAATATATATCCATAAAACCTCTCTGAAGCTGGTGGGCTAAAAGTTAATTTCGTACCCTGGTGAACACCCTTAAGTGTAACTCTTTTGTTGGCAGCAGAGCGTAAGTGAAATAACTTAATTTGAAGACAAAAGGCATCATTTGCCAGCTTGTAGTATTTCATACCCTGTTGAACATAAGAGCTGCTGTTTCAAAATGATTTTATGCCTTTTATTCTTTTAGCCTTGATATACAAGCAGTAGCTGTACGAGATGTTTAAGTATTTGTACTGCATTTGCAATCTGTCAACATAATCCCAACATGATATTTGGACCAAACTGTGCAGCCCTACATTCAAATGCGCACATCAACACACCATATGCTGCATTTCCTCTGAGAAGCAGACTTTCTCACAAATGTTTTGCAAGCAAAAGGCACTTTCAGACTTACGGGAAGTCACTGAATAGACGGTATTGCTTGAGGAGAGGGGTATTATATTGACAGTATTAATGATTAATAGGCATATAATTTATGCATTAAAATGAAGAATAGTTTTACACTTGCTCAAGTGAGGAGGAGGGTTCATTCAACAAGGAATTTCCATAGAGTGAAGTACTCACACACTCGAGTTAATCGACAGACGTGTGCTGCTAATCATCTCGCCAGCATCTCGCTCGCTCGCCCTCCCTTCCTCCCGCCGAGTAAAAAGAAGTAAATGAAATAAATAAGTGTCTGAGTGAGAAGAGTGAAAATGATATTTACAAGGGAGCTGATGTGATGAGCGACTTAATTACAGCAACTGTAAGGTCGAAATTAATGATGTATAATCACGCCGCATACAACCTCAGTTTAATTAGGCTAATTACCGAGTTGGGATTGGCTGAGCTTGTTTGTTTTGCTGGTATTTACTGTTAATACTGCAGCGTTAAAGGTGTCCACGGGGATGGAGATAAGATACAATCTAATTCTCTCTCCATTCTAGGAAACGATCAAATGGAAGTTTAGCCGTTCAGCATCTTAGGATTTCACTCGATAATGAGGAAAAACCCAGCGCTGGATCTCTGGGTGGAGTGATTCGCACATTTTTACTTATGATCATATAATTAAATAATATTTTTTCATAAAATTCCATTATATGCTGATTAATCACTGTTTATCACAAACTACAATCAATAATTGCCAGAAAAGCACTCAAACAAATATCATTTGAAGGCATTATTGTTGTATTCATGAGCGTCACAATTTAAAAGGGTCATGAACTGCCTTTTTTATTGTTTTGGACTGTTCTCTGAGGTCCACTTATAATGTTATCAAGATTTTTAAATCAAAAAAACATCATCATTGAGAAGTAATAGGCTATTTTCTGTGTTGTTCCGACCCACCTCATCAGAACGCTCTGTTAGACGTGGCGGATTGTAGACTCTGAAGTGAACGGCCACTGCTATCGCTGGCTAAGAGTTTTGCAGTTTTTAAACAGATGGATGCTGCTGTGATTTAGGTTAAAAATGCATGAATACTCAGTACATATCAAACGATCTGTATTAACAGACAAAGCAATAGTGACCATGTAATAAAAACAGTAAAAACTTACACTTGTGTGTTGCAACATTACTGTCGGATCCAATACAGTCAGCACAGCATTGTCTTTTAGTTTCAATCTTTCTGAAAATCCTGCGTCGAATTGTGCCGTGTTTGTAAACGAATCCATGGTAAAATGGAGTGAACAACGGACCAAGTTCTTACTGATGTGGTCTCGACTTCATTAAAAAAATTCATGTACTCTTTCCTAATGTTGGGATGAGTAAGAAGGCAATACAAAGACTGTGTTTTTCTACAAGACTGGCTTCAACATAAGCTGATTTTACACTAACAAGAATGTTCTGAGTTCTAAAACTTACAGGATGCTTTTATAGTACAACAATCTCTTACATGTCAAAATTAGGACTGTCAAACGATTAATCATGATTAATCACATACAAAATAAAGTTTGCCTAATATATGCGTGTACTGTGTAATTATTATGTATATATAAATACACACAAATTAAAGTATACATTTAAGAGAAATGTTTTTATGTACAAAATATTTGTATCTATACATTATATAAATTCTATAAAAATGATAATAAATACATTTGTATTGTAAATAAAACTTGTAAATATTTCTTAAATGTATACATGATTGTGCTTGTATTTATACATAATTGCACACAGTACACACACATATATTAGGCAAACTCAATTTTTTTATTTTGTATGCGATTAATCGCGATTAATCGTTTGCCAGCCCTAGTCAAAATATGCAGGGAATTTTAATTTCTCAGTTCATGACCCCTTTAAGGTTTTGTGTAAAGTTAAAAGTTAAGGTTGACATTCAGTGCTACCAGACCAAATTTGGACTTGAAAAATACGATTATGGCATTGTATTCACAGTAGTTGCTTGGTGATAAATGCTTGTGTGTGAAAGTGTTTGTTTGTGTGTGTGTGGTGACAGAACTTGATCTACCTTCTCAGTGTCCATGATGGATTCATTATTCAGAGGATCTACCGCACCCATGGTACATCTATCTATCTATCTATCTATCTATCTATCTATCTATCTATCTATCTAATTTGAATTGCAATTCTAAATTCTGTTCGTCACATCAGTTCCAACTTAATAGAACTGTAATTTTAATCTATCTATCTATCTATCTATCTATAGCTGAGGTCAAAAGTTTACATACAACTTGCAGAATTTGCAAAATGATAATCAGTGTTTCCCCTGCCATTATATTAGGGGGGCAGCCCGCACCCCCAAAGCCCGCCCCCCTTAAAGGTCAAATAAACTTTACTTTCTACATAGCGCCAAATCACAACAAAAGTCATTTAAGGTTATCTTTTGCTATAGAACAGGTCTATACCTTGTTCTTTTATTAAACAAACAAAATAGTCTTATGTTTTTTTATCTTATTCACACATTGGCATGTCACTTCTGTCTCTATGTTGACGCACGTCCACAATTTCTCCACGAATATGCGGACGGGATCGCGGGATCGGTCCATTCATAAAAACGGATTTACTCTATAGCGTGAAATGCCGCGGAATTCATAAATTTTTGGATGAATAAATCAAAAGTAGGTCTCTCACTTAATTTGAATCGCGATATGGACTAGTGTCTAAAAAGCAGAAAAATTAAAACACACAAGAATTTCTGAAAAAAAGAAAACTATTGTAGGGCCCTATTATTCAAAATGTTGAAATTGAGATTTTTTGATTAATTTTTTCACTGAAATAAATGTACAGAGAGTAAAGAGTAAAGCAACTGTTACTGAAAAAAGTTCCGTACCGTACCGTACCATTGGTACAGCCATTTTTTTTACACTGAGGACAACTGTGGGACTCATATGCAACTATTACAGAAGGTTCAAACGCTCACTGATGCTCCAGAAGGAAAAACGGTGGATTAAGACCCAGTGGTATAAACTTCTGAACAGAATGAATGTGCGCACATTTTTCTTATTTTGCCTAAATATCATATTTTTTATTTTTTTTATTTTATATTATTTTTATTTTATATTATTATTTAGTATTGACTTTCAGAAGCTATACAGATTAACATGTTTCCCAGAAGACAATAAGTTAAATTTACCCTCATCTTCAAACTCAAAAAATGTTCACCCCCAGCTCTTAATGCATCATTTTGCCTTCTGGAGCATCAGTGAGTGTTTGAACCTTCTGTAATAGTTACATATGAGTCCCTCAGTTGCCTTCAGTGTGAAAAGAAAAATCATAGTCATTGTTGGAAAGGGTTCTATCTATCTATCTATCTACCAAAGAAGTGTTTGTAAAAGCTCAGTCTTTACATGAACAGTTTAAGTCCAAAATAAAAATAATAAAAAGAAAAAGTGTTTATTCTCAGCTAAGCAAATTACAGTCAACCTGGAAAAGCACACACGTCTGCTGTTTGTCCCTGCAGACTCGGTAGCAGGGCACGCACTCAACAAAAATACATGAACATTGCAACAAAATGAAATGAGCAAGCTGCATATTATAATGTTTTGGTTAGCATGGCAATCCCTGGTGTGGAATTTGAGCAACAACCTTGGCAGTGAATTGCATTTCGAGAGAAACAGAAGAGACACGCAAAAAAGAGGAAGAGAAAGCGAGAGCGAGGGAAGGAGAAATAGTCGCATTTGTTTTCATTTGGCGTCTTGCAGTTTCCTGGGTGATATAATAAAGAGTTCCCTGGCGTCATATAGCAGCACAAACCTTCTCTCGGTCCATCGTGTAGCTGAACATTCTGCCACTGGAAAAGTGCTGTCACATGGGCCCAATTCGCCTACTTACACTGCAGGGATATCGACACATTCAACATACAATACTATGCTTATACTATTTTCTGAACAGACATATGGTTTTGCAACAATGCAGAGTAGCTGATGAATGTTTAATGAACGCAATACATCCTAAACATACTGTGATACTCAATAAAACACACTAGGAGGATGCATATGTGAGCCCTGCTACAGACAAAGGATATGTTTGTAAAGAAATACTAGCTGATATGAATACTTAATATAAAAGCATATTAAACTACTATTTTCAGGCACCATGTAATCATCTTGTAAATATTTTGCATTTTAATTTAGTTTTGTGTAAAGACTTTTTGAAGTCCAATTCCAGAACAGACTGTTATGGTGCCCCGAGTTGAAATTCCAAAATGCAGTTTAAATGCGGCTTCAAATGATCCCAAATGCGGTTGTAAACGATCCCAGCCGAGGAAGAAGGGTCTTATCTAGCGAAACGATCAGTTATTTTCATAAAAATAATACAATTTATATACTTTTTAAAAACGCTCGTCTTGTCTTACTCTGCCTGGACTTTCTTCCGGTTCATGACAGTTAAGGTATGTCAAAAAACTCCCATGTCATGTTCTCCCTCAAATTCAAAATCATCCTATATCGCTGTTTTACCGTTTGTGTTAAGAGTGTTTGATCTTCTTTGCATGTTCACTTTGCAAAGATTGGGTCGGCACTTCTGCAGTGATGTAGGATGATTTTGAAATGATTTTTGAAGCTGAGGGAGAAAATACGATTGGAGTTTTTTGACATACCCTAACTGTCTTGAGTTCAGGGAGAGTAAGACAAGATGAGCGTCTGAGATTAAAAAGTATTTAAATTGTATTTTTTAATGAAAATAACCGATCGTTTCGCTAGATAAGAGCCTTCTTCCTCGGCTGGGATCATTTACAACCGCAATTGGAATCATTTGGAGCCGCATTTAAACTGCATTTTGGAAGTTCAAACTCGGGGCACCATACCAGTCCATTATGGAGAAAAATCCTGAAATGTTTTCCTCAAAAAACAATTTCTTTACAACTGAAGAAAGAAAGACATGAACATCTTAGATGACAAGAAGGTGAGTACATTATATGTAAATTTTTGTTCTGGAAGTGGACTTCTCCTTTAACCAAATAATGAGCTAAAACAGATATTAGACAAGATTAATTACTTGCAGTGCATTTATCACCATAATGGTAGAAAGGAGACCAAAATAATTATAGAACACATGATAAACTAAACATTTGGAATTAAATTAAGCTATAACTTAACACCTTTTATACAATATCACATGACTCATAATCACAATAGACAATCTACAAATAAATCTAAAAATTACAGCCTGAAACAATAGTATTCCTCAATATTTAACGACATTTAAAATCACAACTAGCTACTTTCATATTAAAAACAAGACCTCAAAAGGCTGTTTTGGTCATTTTAATCATTTTATTTAGCAAGGAAGCTTTAACTTGATCAAAAGTGATGATAAAGACATTACAAAAAGATTTCTATTTCAGATAAATGCAGTTCTTCTGAACTTTCTATTCATTAGAGAAACCTGAAAAAACTTATGTTTTCAACATAATAATAATAATAAATGTTTTTTGAGCAGCAAATCAGAATATTACAATGATTTCTGAAGGATCATATGACTAGAGTAATGACCATATACTCATAAGTCAGCTAGAGAAATTAACTCTAGAGGAGTATTTTGTTAAATATATGCACCATATAACATATTAATAATAATTTGTACCGGTCCTCAATGTTCAATTTATGTTTGAATAATTCCGCCAAGTTTTAATGACAACCACCATTTAAATGTTTATAAAAAAATATAATTATGCAATTGTAGATTCTAAATACTTCATTGAGTGTAATTTAAGTGTTTGTATAAAAATCAGTTCATTTTAACCTTCAATATTATAGTAATGTAGTACCAACTGACTCTCATGAGATTTTTTCGTTGCTAAAATTTGGCATGTACTGTACCTGATACACATTCAAAATAATCAATATCAGTCGAATTATTGGAAATCGAATCAAATCCCAAGCTTGTGAATCAGAATCAAATCGAATCGTGAAATGTGTCAAAACCCAGCCGTAATAATGACCCATGAATAATAAAGTAAAAGTTAACATGTTGAAAAGATTTAGGGCTACATCACTTTTAGCCCAGGAGCAATGCAGTGTCGTGCTAGTGTGCTTTAAACAAGCCAGAAAGAAAAGAGTTAGCAGTGTGACTCAAAGAAAGGTTATACTGACCTGGAGCCAAATCAGAGCGGGACCCATAACTTCACTCTTCACTACGCCATTATTAATAACGTATACAGTATGAATGCGAATACCAGTTACATCATCACGACATGTAGTGTACACTTGCAAAACAAAACTGTGTCTGACCTCTTACAAACAAACCTTCAATCCCACAAACTCTAAAGAACTTTATGAACAAAAAAAAAAAAACTGATGTATTCGACACAGACACTAAGATGACCCAAATCACACCTTCTCAGTATAAGACAAAAAGATTAGAGAAATCTTACAAAACCAACAACCTCTAGGCCAAAAATAGTACACTGATTCTCTATTTTTTTTTTTTATTGTAAAACCACTCATGTCTGGCGGAGGAAATTGAAAAAAGGAATGTAATTCATTTTCAAGATGCTTTCAAGCAGTAAATTGGTTGATTACAGTTTGAGAGCCTTGTTTTTAAAGCATCAAGCAAAAATTGAAAAGAACTACCAATCAATAAAAAGGTTACTTGCCCACAGGGATGGCGCGTATAATCCAGCTCAGCATAAATGTTTGTATTATTATTCAAACTTAATTTTACTAATGAGAAACCCACTGGGCCCTGAGGTCTATAGTTCACAGACTGTGGCACTCTTGATGGAGCAACTCCCTCATCCTAAACTAACCTGCTCCAACATAAAGTGAGTTTTCTCTATGTTTTCATTTTGATACCTATTTTATATATTACATACAACACCCACAGTCTTTCTTCGTTTAACTCACCACACACCCTTATAAGCACTAAAGGAGCACAGCTTGTGTGATTTCTTTGATGTTAAAACACTTTCTCCTATCTAAGCTTAATATGCAGAGACAACTATAAGATTCGGCAATCTAGTTGTCACGCTGCCAACTAGTTGTGATGCTGCGCACATCGTGCTGCAGGTACTGTGACATGAAACACAACTTACACTTCAGTAAACAAACAGAGCAAATGAGCCCAAATGTGCTGATGGAATTATGGGAGTTTGCCGCATCAGCCCCGTAATGTCATGTGAGCGTGCATTTGACGCTCATCTCAATGGACTCAGAATGGAACGCACTACACTTGAGTTAAACTATGGGGAAGTTCACTAAAAATTAATTGTTCCTTCTGACAGTGTCGTTTATTTGCATGTGCTTTGAGTTGCTTTAGTGGCCAATTCAAAATGAATTATGCACATCAGATAATGGGGCAAACACTGCCACAAATCTGAGGCTGTTTGTGCAATCTGAACATAATTTGCATGGGTCAATTGACTTTTTCTCCCACAGTGTCAGTACTTTGTTGTTACCTGTCTCACGCCACACACACAATCGATCTGGCTACAATTACTGCTGCCACGATCACTAAAAAACTGCATGTTTTTTACTGCATGCTTTACAATAGAACCAAGTTGAGTATGGTTGCATTGGAGAATCCAGCACAATGAGCATCATTAAAAAGCATTTGTGATTAAAAGATGCAGTTTTTATGCATTTATGTATATTGCAACTGGGTAATTTTACCTGTGCATTTTAGAATAGTGAAAAATCACCTCTGTTCAAAAGTTTAGGGTAGTGAAATTTTAAATGTATCTTGCGCTTATCAAGGCTGCATTAACTTAATCAAAAATACAGAAAAGCATTAATATTGTGAAATATTGTTTAAAGTCAAAAGAACTGTTTTCTATCTACATCAAAATGCAATTTATTCCTGTGAACTCCTGTGTTTTTATTCCTAAAAGAACCTCAAAAAGGACATTTTAGACAAATTTATAGCTTGAATAATAAACAGGATTTTACTAAAAAATTAATGCAAGTGCTTTAACAACACAAGCCTGCATTTCCTCGTTTTTTTAAAAAGGCCTGATTTCCAAAAGCAACCGCTAACATCTTTATTAACCTGCTTTAGCATTGCACCATCTACCACAAACAACGCTGACTTGAGAATGACATCCATTTGAAATTCCTGTCGTGCTGCGCAACACCCATAACAATCAAAAAGTGAGTGCATGAATTATTACAACCTGCATCTATGCAGGATATTTGACTTTCAACAACACCATTTGGATTACTGGCACTACGTTAAGAGTTTAATCAGTCATTATTCACAATTATAAGAACAATAAAAACCTTGATAACCCAACAAAGCCATCTGCTGACTGTATTACAACCAGTACATCAATTAACAGCGTAAACAACACTATCAAGTACAATGGATTACAAATTTGGATGAAAATGGTTGGTGCCTATTTGCGGTAAATGTATAGGATGTAGGAGTTCTTTTAAAGAGAACTAAACTTCCAGCGTATCTGTTCTCGAATTCCAGTAAGATTATGTGTGACAGGAGTTAACCTCAGTGAGTACAACACTTCAATTAGTTCTTCTCTGCCCCATCCACTAAGATCATTGTGAGCTTTTTAGAGTCGCCAGTTCCACATAAGTGACCAACCTCTCATGATCTTATTATCCTGCTGTCTGCACAGGCTAATTATTTTGTGCGTCCTTTTTCCACAATATAATGGGATATTTCTTCTCATTCACTTCTAATGATCAATAGCAGAGGGTTGAATCAAGCAGCTGCAGCCGCAGGGCAGAGCGCTGTAGGTAATTAAGTACAGCTCGACTGCAAATGTGATATTGCTTTTATACAACAATTCTATAAACAAGAAGTTAATATCGAGTAACTTACTGTACGTTTTGGAAACAATATGCAGTCCACCCAGTTGAAAATCAGTCCATCTCCAAACATATTGGCTATGCTAGCATGCACTTTTGTAATGCCATTAAGCCAGAACTGTGATTAAGTTAGAGGTCATGCAAAATGTTGTTATTATGTTAATGTGATTGCGCTCATGATTAACAATAGCAGTAAAATTACTGCGGTTTTAACCGTACAATATGGCCATGTATACACTCACAATTTTTAAAGGGAACGTCGGATGCAAAATTAACTTTTACATGGTTTTTGCATATAAATGTGTCTTAGCAGTGTGTCAACACAACCACCCTACAATGATAAAAATCCATTCACTCCTTTCTTTTTTAATCCACCAAAACCTAAACAGTCTCAACTATTAAGCCATTCTGATTTTCTGCCCCACCCCCGACCGGGTTTTATATTTATCATCCTTTCCTAGCAAAAGGCTTGATACAGATACGAAAACACAGAAAATCAAACCTGATCCAAATTTATGACGGACGAAACTTTCAGAGGCAGTGATTCACACAACATGAGGTTATATTTATTTTTTAAAGTTTAGAATAAACAATTGAGCAGTAGCTCGTTATCATTTAAAGAGGCATGCAATGAAACGTGCCGCTGTGAACAGAACAGTTTTTGACAAGGTAAAAAGGGTGTTGTTTTATACAACCACTGAGGAATTTTAACCAAAGTATGTTACAGACTCTTCATGAAGACCCTAAACAATCATATCAACTTGAAAAAAATGGGCATCCGATGTCTCCTTTAACTTTGAGTTTGCATGTGCTAGTGTACAGACAGATGACGTGACACTAGATATTTTACACTAGATATTTTATGAAGATATTTTATGTACCCCATCATTCAAAAGTATGTGGTTTTTTGCTTGTTTGTTTGTTTTTAGAAAATTAATATTTTTCATCAGATGCATTAAAGGAGAACCCACTTCCAAAACAAAGATTTACATATAATGTACTCACCTCCTTGTCATCCAAGATGTTTATGTCTTTCTTTCTTCAGTTGCAAAGGCATTATGTTTTTTGAGGAAAACATTTTAGGATTTTTCTCCATATAATGGACTGATATGGTGCCCCGAACTTCCCAAATGCAGTTGTAAACGATCCCAGCCGAGGAAGAAGGGTCTTATCTTGCGAAACGATCGGTTATTTTCATAAAAATAATACAATTTAAATACTTTTTAATCTCAAATGCTCGTCTTGTCTCGCTCTCCCCGAACTCTGTGTATTCTGGCTCAAGACAGTTAGGGTATGTCGAAAAACTCCAATCGTATTTTCTCCCTCAACTTCAAAAATCATTTCAAAATCATCCTACATCGCTGCAGAAGTACAGACACAGTCTTTGCAAAGTCAACATGCAAAGAAGATCAAACAGCGATCAAACAGCGATATAAGACGATTTTAAAGTTGAGGGAGAACATGAGATGGGAGTTTTTCGACATACCCTAACTGTCATGAACCGGAACAAAAACAGTCCAAGCAGAGTAAGACAAGACGAGCGTTTGGCATTAAAAAGTATATAAATTAAATTGTATTATTTTTATTAAAATAACCGATTGTTATGCTAGATAAGACCCTTCTTTCTCAGCTGGAATCGTTTACAACCGCATTTGGGATCATTTGAAGCCACATTTAAACTGCATTTTGGAAGTTCAAAATCAGGGCACCATATCAGTCCATTATATGGAGAAAAATGCTGAAATGTTTTCCTCAAAAAACAAACTTAAATGTAAATTTCTGTACAACTGAAGAAAAAGACATGAACATCTTGGATGACAAGGGAGTGAGTACATTATATGTGAATCTTTGTTTTGGAAGTTGACTTCTCCTTTAAATTAATCAAATGTGACAGCAAAGACATTTGCAATGTTACATAAGATTTCTGTTTCAAATAAATGCTTGAACTTTCTATTCATCAAGGAATCCTGAAAAAAAAATTACCATGGTTTCCACAAAAAAAATAATATAGCAAATCAGCATATTAGAATGATTTCTGAAGGATCATGTGACACTAAAGACCGGAGTTGATGCTGAAAATTGAGTTGAAGCAGAAATAAATTACATTTGAAAGTATATTAAAATAGAAAGTAGTAGTTTCAAATAGTAATATTATTTCAAAATATTACTGTTTTCTGTATTTTGATCAAATAAATGCAGGCTTTGTGAGCATAAGAGACTTCTTTCTGACCCCAAACTTTTAAAAGACAGAGCATACAATATTTATGAGAAAATGAGGGAGGCTGTGGGAACCAGCAAACATTTTGCATTTCAAACAGTCAAACAAAAACTGCAACAAAGAGAAAAAAACTGAACAAAGAGATCTGTTCCGTTTGCAAGTTAACATTTTCTGTTGCAAGCTTCGGTACAAAGTGGAATTAAAACAATCACATTTACAATCAAATTATAGTAACTAAGATTGTAAATAAGTAAGTAGTAAATAGTATATAAGCATGTAATAATACATATTAAATAAGATTGAAGATGTACATCAATAGTTTGATTATTACCAATAATCAGAGAAATAAAGTTTGTCATAGATTTCTAAGGCAAACCTCTTCAATCCTGTCGACATGCATTGTTTCACTTAAAGTATTCACTAGGAGTTGTGTTTTTATGCTTTAAAGGGTTAGTTCACCCAAAATGAAAATTCTGTCATTACTCACCCTCATGTTGTTCCAAACCAGTAAGACCTTCGTTCATTTTAAGAACACAAATAAAGATATTTTTGTTGAAATCGGAGAGCTTTCTGACTCTGTATAGACAGCAACACAACTACCGCGTTCAAGGCCCAGAAAGGTAGTAAAGACATTGATAAAATAGTCCATGTGACATCAGCGATTCAGTCTTAATTCTATGAAGCTACGAGAATACTTTTTATGTGCTTTTTTTGTGTTCTGAAAATGAACAAAGGTCTTACAGTTTTCGAATGACATGAGGGTGAGTAATTAATGACAGAATTTTCATTTTTGGTTGAACTAACCCTTCAAAAAGGCAGGCTCTCCATCAGTTTGTCAGTTTGGTTATAGCCAGTCTACCTCATTTTGTAGAAGCAACCCTTCTAGCATCTTTGTGGAAGCAAAAGTTTATGGACATCATGTGGCTCGCCAGAACCACTTGTGTTCCAGCATGCTTTTAAATCTGATCATGAGCGCACACCTGGAAGAAATGCGATTAAAGTGTACACATGCGATTAAACGCAACTTATTTGACTGTGATTATGCTTACTGTAATTATGAGCCTAATCACATTAACATAATCACAGTATTCAGTGTACATGAGCTCCAACTTAATCTCATTATATATAAACGCAGTAAGTGTGTGAATGCATGCGTGTTGCATTTAGGTGTTCAATTAAACAGGCAAACTGCCAGCTTGCAATACAGCAGATGCAGCAGGAGACACTGTAAGACAAACATACACACACACACCTTTCTCACCTGCAGCTTTGAAACAAAGTGAGATCTCAGAAGCTCCGTGTGTGTGTTAGCATCTGCTTGTTGTGCGTTTCACATTTATGAGGGTGAATAATGTGTTTGTGCATGTGTGTGTGTTTGGCGACCTGTAGAGACGGTAATTACTGCGACAGGATGGGGCCCCAGCGAGACGGCATGCTGCAGTTCATCCTGTCACTATCGCTCAAGCACGTCTTCTCCTCCAGCCACAAACGCGTGAGGTCTCTCCTCCACCATCTCTGCTCTCTGCTTTTTTTTTTTTTTTGTTCTTATATCTTTTGTTTTTTTTTTTTATTTCTTTCTCAAACTGCAGAACTAAATGAATTAGTCTCCTGTAGAGCGAGAGAGTGGAGCAGGCTAGCGTGTTCGTCTGAGACTGAAACCAAGCTGAAATCCACCGCTGATACGCTAAGTGCGAGTGGCATCACTTCACAGCATCCACCTTTGAAAAATACCAAGCAAATCTGACAGGAACTTCACAGCCACTTTAAACTTTAACTGTAAAGTACTAAAATAGAAAGTACATTAAATTAGTAGTTTGGAACTAGTTTGATTCATTTTGTTTGGATTTTTATGTCAAATGTATTTCAAATGTATTTCAGTTTGGACCTTAAACCATTTGATCCTCATTGGAGTCCACTATATGGAGAGAAATCCTGGAATGTTTTCCTCAAAAACCTTCATTTCTTTTCGACTTAAGAAAAAAAGAAATGAACATCTTGGATGACATGGGGGTAAGTAAATTATCAGTAAATTTTAATTCAGGAGTAAACTAATCTTTTAAACAGATGCTTTCATAGAGCAAATCTGCATATTAGAATGATTACTGAGGGAATTCAACTTCACGATCACAGAAATCATTTAAAATTTAAAATACAGTCAAATGGAAAATAGTTGTTTTAAATAATAATATTTCACAATATTATTGTTTTTACTGTATTTATGATCAAATAAATGCAGCCTTACATGATGCAAAACAAAAAACTTTTCTAAATATTACTTTATACAATATTTTTAAAAAGCACACAGAAACATATCAGCTGCATGTGTTAGAAATCTGACTTGTGAATAATACATGAAAGTCTTGGGCAGCATATCAAACATACTCACAGAAGAGAGAGAAAAGTGAGATTTGTGGGGTCAAAGAACATTGAATTTTGAGTATTAAATGGTTTGTGCAGACTAATATGTTCAACATGTTTCACTGCTATGTGCCTACTGCAAAACTTGGAAGCAGGCAAGACAAGCTCACTGCGCCGACAAAATGCCTAAATCAATAACCTGTCAGAGGAGAGGAGAGCTGGAAAAGGACTGATATTCTCTCTCTTGCTCCCTCTGCCTCTATCTTTTCTTTTCCACCTCATCCCTCTCTCCACAGAGAGTTTGTTATAGGTTTCCACTATTATTGCATTGCAAAACAAACTGTCAGAATTCAAGAAGATAGAGAGAGAGAGTCAGAGAGATAGAGAAAGAGAGGGCAGCTGTTGTATTGTGAAGAGGTCCACCTCTACAATAAACATATCAGACGGGGAAACTCACAACCTATCTGACAACACACAGGTGAAACAATGCAAAGACGCAGAATAAAACACATCTTTACTTTCAACAAAACACGCTCTGTCTATTAAATGTGAAGTATGTAAATTAAGTATGCAATTTCCAACCCACTAGCAAATTCAAACTGTAAAGCAAAATGACTATTTTCAAGCAGGTTTTCAGAGCACTTCCACAACCTGCTATTGATTTTGCTATCTGCAATCTCACACTATGGGTTAAGAGCAGCATTAAAAGCAATAAATTGACGGTAAAAAAAAAAATACATATTGACATTTTGAGTCTTTTTTCTCTGAACAAACAAGACATCTGCAGTGAAAACACATTTTGTTTAAAGAAAATTAAGTCTGTTTTTAGGACCCAAAGGATGTGACATTATTTTCATGACAATTAAATGTACATAGACCAATATGTTTACCAGTTATGTCTTTTAATGACCAGTCTACCAATAATACTTAGAATTCAGAATAACTATAAGATTATTACTGTTGTTGTTGTTAAAAATATAATACATGTTATGTTTTTATTGTTACAGTATCAAAAACCAACTCAGGCTCATTATAAATACAAGACTCTGGCTTAATTTCTGTAAAAAACAAAAAAAACAAAACAAAAACTATACATACAGTTCAACGCAGATTCCAGGTGGAAGTAAAACACCAGGGTTATTCTATAATTGTGGGTACATCTCATTTCTGTGAACTATATTTTAACATATATTTTCATCAATATAAAGCCCCAATGCTTAATTTTCAAGTACACAATTATATTTTCCCCAATCACACTACTATATGTTGAAAAAGCCATATCTTTTGTTCAAAAATGATGTTCAAATCACATACAACCCTGGTATTCAGCTGTCCGATTTTGTAAAGTTGCTCATTCTACTCTGCATTTAAGCATGAAAATTACCTCAAATATAAATTAATTTCATAGTTTTGCCTTCAGTTAGATTAGGTTATCAAGACATTTGAGTGTGTTCTTCAAAAATAATAAGTTTTTTGTGATATAACTTGTTTTATTTGTGTTTGAAAAACCATTGTCAACTAAGTTACCCACTAGAGAACCCTCAAAAAGGAATGGTTTGTCCCATTCTCACATAATTTGCACAGTATGATGATATTTCCTCTACAAGCACATGGATGAAACACTAGAAGTTATGTTCTCTCTCTTTCCCTAATATTGGTTAAACTAGCAAACATGTGTTAAGAGTGGATTAATTGACCGTCAACAGTGTTACACAAGTATTACTGCTGCAAATTTTAATAAGACAATGTGTTTTGTTTATGAAAATATATTTCTAAACATACCATATGCTCAGTAGTTCTAGGCCTCCATGTTGAGTATAGGCCCAATGTCAACTAAGTTACCTGTCAACTGTGTTACCCAGTAAAGGTAACATGGTGGACAATAGCAAACATAGATGTTATTTTAGGCACATATTCCTACAGATCATCTTTATTTATATAGCACTTTATACAATATAGATTGTTTCAAAGCAGCTATGTAAGGTAAACTTTTTTTTTCTTCAGATTGTCAAATTCTAAATGTACCCTTAATTATAGAATGACCCACCAACAACTTTTGTTCCTATTCACACAAATTATTACGGGGAAGATTATTGATTAATAAAGACAACAATATTTTTGCATGTTTCCTCACACAACACTACTCATAACCTCACAACACTTTTACCATAGTACACGGCAACATATTTCAGATTTTACAGAACTGTAGGGAGTGTCATGTATTTGCAACAAGCCTGGGTTATTAAAAAACTTTGTTGTGTATTGGTTATTAGACAAGTAAAACAAAATAATCAATATAAAAAAAATAAAAACAATTAAACATCAGTCAAACTAATATTAAGACAAAACAAAACAAAACCAACTTAAAATAATTAAACATCATAGAAGTCTGTTGCATTGCCTTAAATTTATGCTGATTTAAATAAGAAAAATAACTACAGTAATCACAACTGAGAATACTGGGAATTACACAAAATAAAAAAAAATGTTTCTACAGGCAAATGTCATGAAAATAAAGTGATTAAGAACTTAATAGTCTATAAAATGTTTCCTTTTATTATGCAAAACATATATATGTGACCCGAGCATGCTTTGTCTCCTTATCTTTTCCTTTTTCTTTAGTAAACCAATATAAACAGTGACATTTATGATTAAAATACCTAAAAATGGATTTTAATGTTATTTGTGTACACACACACACACACACACACACACACGTTGGGTTTACATGTTTTATGGGGACATTCCATAGGCGTAATGGTTTTTATACTGTACAAACCGTATTTTCTATCACCCTACACCTACCCTACACCTAAACCTAAACCTAGCCCTCACAGGAGACTGTGCACACTTTTACTTTCTCAAAAAAACTCATTGTGCATGATTTATAAGCCTGTTTCCTCATGGGGACCTCACAAATGTCCCCACAAGGTCAAAATTTACTGGTATTACTATCCTTGTGGGGACATTTGGTCCCCATAACGTGATGAATACCAGGTGCACACACACACACACACACACACACACACACAGACAGACAAACATTCCCAAGGCTGCATTCTGTACATAAATACCAACAACAAGGATTTGTCACGCTGTAAAGCTAACACTGAATGGGGTATTATGACCGGCCTCTGTCAGATTATTTATGAGTGGGGCTGTAATTGAACACTGCAAATCCTACAGCTTTGAGTTATGGATGAACAGGAGAGGGCGTTTGCAAGTGTTCTCCGTATGCTCCTCTCTCTCTCGCTCTTAACAAACTTTACGGATTCATACAAGCTTATTTACACGGTACAACAAAATACACAGGGAGTTGTGCATGTGACATCTGCAGTCAAAATGGGAAATGTAACACCTCAGAGAAACTTCACCTCAAATAATTTGCCATTATACAATACTGAATCATTGTCAGGGTAAAATAAAATCAATAAATTTTTTAAAGTTTTGGTTTGGATGGTCAGCTCTCTTTGGCAAGTTGCGGGCTGCATGACCTGAGGCTTTGGAGGCCCTGACAGACTGAGGCCCAGAGGGGCACTTGCCTAGTCCATAATACAACCCTGATTCATATGTATTATTTTCCTAAATCCCTGCAGAAAGTCTTCATAATTCTGTTCTATGTTAGAAGAACTTGCAATAAATGTGAAAAAATAGACATCAATTTTTGAAAGTTAACACACTTTGTAGGAACCTTGTGAGAGCTGTCTCTCCCAATTTATTGACACTACCATTCAAAACTTTGGGATCAGTACAATTTTTAAGAAATTTATATTTTATTCAGGAAGGATGTATTAAATTGATCAATCGTGACAGTAAAGACACTTGTTACAAAAGATTTCTATTTTAAATTAACGTTATTCTTTTAAACTCATCAAGAAATGCTGAAAAAAAAATATATTACAGGTTCCACAAAAAATATTATGCAGTATAATGGTTTTGAACCTTGATAAAAAAATAAAAAAAAATATTTTATAATATGATTTCTGAACAACTCTGACATTGAAGACTTCAAAATTCAGTTTTGCATCACATAAATAAATTACATTTTTTAAAAAAGTTATATATATATAAACTTTTTTTAAAAAATTGCAATATTTCACAATAATACTGTTATATATATACACACACATATTCAAAAATATTTTTTTAAAAATCTTACCAACCTCCAAACATTTAAACAGTAGTGTACATGGCTACTGAAAACAATTAAAATGCTACCAGAAAACTACCAGACTTGCTAAGACATCAAATGATATCCATTAAGCATGCACAACTGATTGAATTAAAGCTGAAATCGTTTTATGGCCTTGAGGTTGCAATTTAAAAACACAGTCTGCATTCAACATTTCTGTCAAACGTGAAGGAGTAACGCTCATTCCATTTTGCAGTAATGAACTACACAAACTCTAAAGCACTTCTGGGACTCACGCTAAGCAGGAGCAGTATGAGATGTTAAATGTTTATCATATCACAGTTCAAATCGCATTCACAGTGTGTCAGACATTTGCATGAAATTGCCTCTATTGAATACATACATATATATTCTTTAGTTTATATTTCTGAGTGAAATGGATTCCTGAATATCACTATGCTCACTATGATGTGTCCCATCAGAGGTTTTGTTCACCTAAAAATGAATTTTTTTGTCATTATGTACTCATATTACTTTCTTTCTTCTATGAAGCACAATGGTAAAAATCTTAAAGAATGCCCAGTGAATGAGGACTGGATAGTTCAAAAACAAAAAAGACATCTAAAATGATCATTAAACTAGTCCTGTACACTGTAAAAAATGATTTGTTGAGTCAATTTAAAATAATTAGTTACCCCGCTGCCTTAAAAGTTTTAGTCAACTTGAAATGTTAAGTTGTACTAAGTGACAACTTAGATATTTGTGTTGATTCAACTTACAATATTAAGGCAGCTGGGTAACAAACAGCTTTTAAGTTTAACAAAACAATTTTTTAGTGTAGTCAACTCAAATATCTAAGTTTTCATTTAGTACAACTTAACATTTCAAGTGTACTAATCTTATTTGAGTTAAGTGAACTTAAAATTTTAAGGCAGCAGAGTAACAAATTATTTTAAGTTGACTCAACAAATTGTGTTTTTTTTGTTTTTTTACAGTGTAGTTGTTGTTCACTGATCTTCTCTCCAATGAGTTTTTGGATCACAGATTACCAAATCAAACTTAAACTGAGCTGATCTCAAGAACTGGATTAGTATGAGTCATATGAATCATTCAGACTGGTTCTGTGAACTGAATCAACTGATTCACAGAAAATATCTGATTCAAAAGAACAACTTATTTACATTACTGTATGAAAATCAAAATTATTCAATATTTTAAATATTGGTTATTAAGCACCTTCCATCCACAAATCAGAATCAAATGTGCTTAACTAATTAACTCTCTAACTAACAGTTTAATATTAATATTAGTTTAACATTAGTTATGCAGACTGGAATAACTGATTGATTAAAACATGCAATATTTTGCATATTTACAGCCCCAGTACTTATTCACAGTTATCTTGATAAGGTGCCCAAAATATCCTTTATAAATTCACTTTTTTGTGTTGCACAGAAGAAATTCCTGGTTTGAAACTGTGTGAGTGTGAGTAAATAATAACAGAATTTTTTTATTGCTAGCTGAACTAAACCTTTAAGCTATCGGCTCTATCTCATTCTAAAGCCTGTTACTGTCATAAAGCACACATGCAGCCATTCGTTTACCCTCTCTGACCGAATAAACAGCTTGTTCTTAAGAGCATCATGTCACATTCACATCTGTGCTCAATTAAAATCTCAATCACTCATGTCGAAAGACGTTCAGCTCCAAAACAATATACAAAGATCAGTTTGGTCAAAAATATCAAGAAGGATGCTGTAGTGTGTTACTACAACAGTATAGTATGTATACCAATAGTCTAGCCCTACCATCCCATTCCAAATACAGACAATATGCATTTGGATTGATGGGAAGGTCCGGTCCAAAATCCACTCTCCTCTCCTTCTGCACCCCTCATCTTTTTTATTCTGTCCCTCTGACCTCTCTGCGTTCTGCCTGACTGACCCTCCTGATTTAATGACCTCGCACAGACGGGACGCTCAGATGAAACGGGCGAGAAAGGGAGCGAGTGGGAGCCAAAAGCTAAAACAAGCGGAGTGGGATTCATTGCTGCTTACAGATCAGAATTCTCCAATTTTATCCCTCAGATTCATCTTTTATTTTCTTCATCTGTTCGTCCTCTCTCCTGTAGCTTTAGTGTCACTGTATCTGCAATTCATTTCTCTCTCCTTCTCTGATACAGCCATTCATTTCAGGCTGTCACTCAAAATACCTGTCCCATCCTCAGCCTTCATTTCAAATGATCATTCCTCTCTCTCCCTCTGTACTCGTTTTCAGAGTGGATTTGAAAGGAGTGACAGACACGCCGAGCCGAGAAAGCGTGGCAGAGGAGCCAGCAGATTCTATATCAAACAGAAACACTCGTGCGTGCACACAAACACACCTCCGCCGTGCATTCATCATTTTTTGTTATTTCAACAAAGCTAATGCGACCAAAGTCCTGATGATGTCACTCTGATGTATAAACTGACATTCAGTCCTCACAACTCATCAAGTATTCAGAGCAGCCATAATAGCTTCACTTCAACCCAAAACATTTTTGCCTACATTTACGGCTTTATAACCATAGAAAATAAAAATGACAATGGCTGTATTCCAAAACTTAGTGAGCTGTCTTGCTGGCTCCCTACGTAAACTCACAAGAGACTGATCTGATGCTACCAGAAATAAAAATAGCACTTCTTCTATGCTCAAAATTGAATTAAATTGGATTAAATTTTAGAATTGAGTTTGGAGTTAGCACATTGCCAAGCTAATGATGCAACATTTTCATAACCATAAAAATATTACACACAACAGTCCATTATGTATTTCTTAATACATTAAGATGAGATTTTTTTTTTACATGTATACATATATACATACTGTATGTGACCCCGGACCACAAAACCAGTCATAAGTAGCATGTGTATATTTGGGTCAAAATTATTGATTTTTCTTTTATGCCAAAAAATCATTAGGATATTAAGTAAAGGCCAAGTTTTATCAAAATTTAATTTTTGATTAGTAATATGCATTGCTAAGAACTTTAAAGGTGATTTTCTCAATATTTTTATGTTTTTCGCACCCTCATATTCCAGATTATCAAATAATTGTATCTCGGTCAAATATTATCCTATTCAAAGAAAGCATACATTAATGGAAAGCTTATTAAATTTTAAAAAATTGACCCTTATGACTGGTTTTGTGGTCCATGGCCATCCTATTCAGTGAGCTTCACTGGTACATTGTGGGATTGCCTTTTCAGCACAGGACACATGCAATGCTGCCCTAAAAAGAAATCCTATTAAACTTTTGGAAGAGGTTTCACATCTTGAGCTTACATAGGATGCTTTAAAATGCAGCTCACAAGTTTTGGAACAGAGTTCATGCCTTCTATGAAGTTGTTCAATGTTCCCAAGCTGATCAACAGTTGAGAAAAGTCCTAAAACTAGAGAACTTTCTTTGTAATCAATAAGTTCAGTGAGTTCACCAGAAGTCATGCATTTGGGGCCAAATGGACCAAAAGGCAATATCTCAGTTTTCAATTAATCTTATTTTCAGCTCAAAGCAATTTATAACACTGTATGTGAATTAACTGAGAGCATGAAGAACAAACAAATAAGCAAACTGAAGCAAGCCCATGTGTTTTGGATCACTATAGAATTATGCTTATGCTTATGCACAGGTGATCAGATCTGCTGTCCAGCTGGAAGTCCACTTGCATGCTGATCACATGTATCACCAATTACCTCCTGCCATCACATAACATTATAAACTCCAAACGTCACTAATGGCATGCCAGCCATTCCTCTTTCATCAGTGTCACCATCAGTCATAATAACGCATTAAATGTGGTTATCAGCTGACACGCTGTTTTATTTGGTTCTTCAATAAGTTTCCGGGGGTGAAACCCCTCACTCGCTTCATGGCAACCCGCTAGTTCACCCTCATGAGCTTGCATGACACATGAATAAATAAAGATACGCGCAGCAGGCGCGCACAGCGCTACCCGATACGCACGACACTCACGCAAAACTAAAAACACTCAAAGGTTACAAACAAACACAGTAAGCATCAAAAGCTAATAAAACATTGAAACATTATACACACAAGATGCATAAACTGAACTGGCATCTAAAAGCATGTATTTAGATTAGTTGCATCATTGTCTAATTTTCTAACATGTCCAGGTGATACTGAAGTAACGTTATCAATAAAAGTAGCTGTTATATAAACTTGTCAGCAATTTTTCAGAGTAAGTCAGAGATCTTACCTGCTGCCTCCTCCTGATCAGTCCGGCCCGAGCGTTCTTGACAACCGACCGACCGACCAACCGAGCGACCGCTGATCCTGCTGCTGAGAGAGTGCCGGTGCTCCGTGCGCTCAGCCTTCCCGCTCTCTCTCTCTCTCTCTCTCTCTCTCTCTTTCTCTTTCTCTCGCATCATCACGTTGCGGTTTCAAGTTTAAAACAAGTTGAATGCTGCATGACTGAGCAGCATTGTCGGGTGTCATTTATTATCTACAAATGAAGCTGGCTAGAAATGTCATTTTGCATCTCACTGCATTTCAACAATATGCACGTGTCTTTTGTCTCTTAGCATTGCATAACTAGAATTTCTTTTTAGATTAAAATTGTAATATAATCCGATGGTGCTTTGCAATATAAATGAAAACCAAGTTTTAAATAAATTTTGTTTAAAAAAAAAGAAATGCATTTAAATTCAGTAAAGTCTGTGTACATCTTGTTTGCTACCATTAATTGACATTATAACTACAGTAAGAATTACCACTGTTTATTGTGACGTGTATAATTTCGTATATTACGGCAAATCTATAATGAAGTCATAAACAATGTTTATACCTAAAAGCGCCTGACATGTTGCTATGGTAAAGCGACTTTATGGCAACGACTAATTTGGTAATCCAGTTTTAAATGTGACTGAAAATTTGTTTGTAAACTGTGAAACTTATATACACTTATATTAGCCTGATTGTAACGTCAAGTGGACTCCCTTCTGCCGCTTTATATTATATTATATTATATTGAGTTCTTTCAAAGCGCAGCTGGGACTCTCGGGTGCACTTGCTGCCATCATGTGGACTAAAACTCATCACTAGGAAATTCTGACATCATTTACTCACCTCGTGTTATTTTAGCAA
This sequence comes from Labeo catla, assembly GCA_012976165.1. Lineage (NCBI taxonomy): Eukaryota > Metazoa > Chordata > Actinopteri > Cypriniformes > Cyprinidae > Labeo > Labeo catla. The sequence goes on from VONZ01000748.1 coordinate 348,299, forward strand.
GGCTTTACCCTGAAAAGTGTATTATTCATACTACCAAACTACGAAAAGGCACCATAAAAAGAGACCAAATTGTGTGAGGAAAGAAACTTTAAAAACTTTTAAAAGAAAAATTTAAACCGTTACTTATTTTCGACTTGTTTGTTCCGTTAAACCACGCTTTTCTTCAAATAAAAATGGCGGCCTCAGACGCCCGGTATATAAAACCTATTGGTTCCCGCGTGTCACGTGTCCAATCGCGACGCGGCTAGTTTGTACAAATCTTCATACAATATAGGTTTTGTGTTTATTCTGTAGACCTTTTTATGATACTGTATGGCGTTTTTTATTATTTGTTTTTTTTATATATTTATTTTTAATTGCCATCCTTTGTCCTTGTATCGAAAAGAAAGGGTTTATCATTTAAAATCATGAAATGAAGAGTTACCTACATCCTTACCGTACTGATCAAGACAGGTTGCTTCAGACACATCTGGTAAACGACTAATATAACTAGGCCTCAGAGCCTCAGTGTATTTGCTTGACACTCTACTTCCCTCTGCTGGACAAGCTTCAAAGTTAATGGAAAGAACATGGGAAACATATACTTGGAGAAGCAAGAAAAAGACTTGAATCAAGTATGTGATATAACTTTATATAGATCAAAGGCTTGTATTCCAACTGGAGAAACATCAGACGGCATTAAAATGTTCATTTTACATGTGTTCAATATTCTAAATGCCTGCTGCTTGCAGAAGCTAGCTATCAGACCTAAGACTTATTCTCAAATTATATTACTTTGTAATATAATATTATATTCTTTATAATATATTATGCATTACTGTTATACAATTTTAAACTATTGTAGAAGGAAGGCCACCATATTTTCCTACTTTCCGTATTTACTATTATTTATTTATTTATTTATTAGTTTGTTTGTTTATTTGTTTATTTATCTTATAATAATCATGATTAATCCAAAATAAAAAATTTTGTTTATGTATGTGTGTGTACTGTGTATATTTATTATGTTTATATAAAACACATACACATACAGTATACACTGTAAAAAACAATTTGAGTCAACTTAAAATAATTTGTTACATGGCTGCCTTAAAATTTTAAGTTCAGTCAACTCAAAAAAGTTTATTTTGAAAATGTTTGCATGTATATATTTATATTCATATCATTGTATTATATATAAAAATATTTAATATATAAACAACATATTTTTCTTGATATACATGCATGTGTGTATTTAAATATACATAATAAATATAAACAGTACATACATATTATGTACACAAAAAATTATTTTTGATGCAAATAATTGCGATTTATCATTGCTTGATTTTTTTTTTTAAATCAAGAATAAATGTATTACATTTGATGTACACTTAATATTACTGTAATATAGTTACTCTTAATATTGAATACTGAATGCTGTTAATATTGAAAGGCTGATTTTAAGTTTTTTAAGTATTTAAGTTTAAATTTAAATTAAGAAATTAATATATGCTTGTGTTTTAATGTACAATAATATAATATTTGAATTATGAGCTATTTATAAAATTCACATACACATGTGTGCATAATTATTAGGCATGTTGATATTCTGGTCATAGTTTTTTTTCAAGCACATTTTACCAATTCCAAACCACAGCAATCTTAATTATTACTGTTTATTTTATGTTTAATCATTTATAAGTGATATATAATTGTTCATGAAGGCTGGAAGTGAAAAACGTAAATTCAGGAAAAAATATATTCAGGTGTGCATAATTATTAGGTTTTCTTTTACAGATAAAATGAGCCAAAAAAGAGATTTAAAAGTCAATTTTTTTAAATATCCATGAGATATATTCAAAACTAATGCCATACAGAAACTGCAAAGTTAGGCCATGACCATTGGACAGCAAAATGCTCATTGGTTCAGTACAGTCAGAAATAAACAGGTGGAAAAGAAAGGACATGGTAACTGCAAAACAATTAAGAATTAATTACTTTAAATTGTATAAATGTAGAAAGTTTTCTGTGAGGGGTAGGGTAAGGGTGTGGGATAGGATTAGTCTATAAAGTCTGTGACTATCTGTATATAAAAACTACAGAAGTCTATGTAATGTCCCCATTTAGCCAAAAAGATTTAACTTACGATTGTTTATAAACTAATCCTAACCAGGGGCGTCGCTAGGGCTAATCATTCGGGGCTGGAGCCCCGAATGTTTTTAGTCCAGCCCCGAATGTTTTTTTTGTATGGCCTTATGATTTCCACGGAATTTGTCATAGTTTGAATGAATTAATCAAAAGTTGGTCATTACACTTAAATCAAGTCGCGATATGGACTAGTATCTGTAAATATTATGCCGCAAAAGACTATTTAAATATAAATCCTGCATGTTCTGCGTGTCTTTTTATGAATGAACGGGGCGGACGCGCGGTTCCCTATCTGTCGTACACTCCGAGTTGTGTCGAGTAGTGTACGACACTAGGGGTCGCCCTTGAGAGCCCAAACACCTCTGACAGTATTGAGAAAGGCCAATGAAAATTGGGTGTGCAGATTTGCATAGCTGACCACGCCCCGGACATCCGGGTATAAATAGGGCAGCGTGTGCATCTGCTCACTCGTTCTGTTCTTCGGAGCCGAATGCAGCGTCTCTGTGTGAGAAGCGGCAACATTCACCTCTCTCGTCGTTGGATCTACGGCACAGACAGCGGTCTCTCCCTCTCTGACACGGTTCGTGTTGTGAGAGTTCCCCTGGGTGCGTCGACGGCGATCTTCAGGAGAAGACTTTCCTCTAATTGAGCAAATTTTCTCTAAAAGAGCTCCACGGGCGGATTGTGTGTTTCACTATGCCTTTCCGTCCGTGTCCAACTGGTTGCGGATTCTACCTTTCCCCTAACGATCGGCACGATCGCTGTGTTCAGTGCTTGGGGCGTGAGCATGCTGAAGCAGCGTTCGCTGAGGGAGGTTGTCAGAACTGCGAGGACATGCCCTTGGGCACGCTCCGCTCACGAGCCGCGTTCTTTTCGAAGAAGCCGCGGCGCCATTCAACTGCTTCCCGCTCCGGTCCTTCTACTTCCGGGTATGAGGCCGCAGCGATGTGCGTTGAAGAAGAGCGGCAGGGTTTGAACGACGCTTTGCCGGGTGCATCCCCGCAAACCGTTCACCCTGTGTGTCCACCGATGGAGTCTCTGGACGATTTTGAAAGCTCGTCTCAGTATGGGCTGGATCTTTTGTTCGGGGCTCCTGCTGAGGAAAAGGCAGGGTCGGTAGCATCGGAGGGAGAGCCGTCAGAGGTTGACGTCACGGCTGAACTTACCGCTCCGGCGGGAGAGTCTCAGTCTGTGGCAGATGCCGAAATGGCCGCCGCACTAAAACGGGCAGCCAAGGAGATTGGGGCTGTGTGGGTTCCCCCGCCCAGCCCTGAGCCTTCAAGGCTGGATGACTGGTTCCTGGGCAGTGGACGTGACTCCAGGCCACGTTCCTCCCCGGTCCCGTTTTTCCCGGAAGTGCATGAGGAGTTAACGAAGTCGTGGAAAGCCCCTCTGTCGGCTCGTTCACGGCACGCTATCTCCCCGTCCCTCACCACCCTCGATGGCGGTCCAGCGAGGGGGTATACGGAGGTTCCCCAGGTGGAGAGAGCGATTGCGATGCACTTGTGCCCGCAAAACGCCGCCTCCTGGAGGGGCCGCCCGAGACTCCCGTCCAGGGCTTGTAAGTTTTCGTCTGCGCTTGTAGCGAAGGCTTATGCGGCCTCTGGGCAAGCTGCGTCCGCCTTACACGCTATGGCGATTTTGCAGGTCTATCAGGCTAAGGTTCTCAAAGACCTGCACGAGGGTGTTCCTGACCCAGAGCTGTTGCACGAGCTGCGCTCTGCGACCGACTATGCTCTTCGAGCTACGAAGGTTACGGCGCAAGCTCTGGGGAGGGCGATGTCCACTATGGTGGTCCAGGAGCGCCACCTATGGCTAAACCTGGCCGAGATGCGAGACGCCGAGAAAGCTCGCTTTCTTGACGCTCCCATTTCCCAGGCTGGTCTCTTCGGCGAAACCGTGGAAGAATTTGCCCAGCAGTTCTCCACGGTGAAGCAGCAGACGGAGGCCATTAAACACATCCTGCCTCGGCGTGCAGCGAGCGCTGGCCCAGCTCAGCCGACGCAGCAACCTCCGCCTGCCCCCCGCCGAGGAAGACCCCCTACGAGGGTGGCTCAGGGCCCGCAACCTGCCGGTCCTGCAGCCAGACCCGTCCAACGGTCCAGCACTCGTAGGAAGGTGGCACCGCCAGCCCGTCCTCAGGCCACTAAGAACCCACGTCAGGCTTCGAAGCGTTCCTGAGACGGGCAGCCCAGGGAAGGAGGATCATCTGACCTGTCCGGATCCACACTCGACGAGGGGACGAGCGCTGGATTCGGCTTCTACCCGGCTGTCTGCCACTCGGCAGACGGCCACCACATGGTCAATAAAAGAGCAATTTCCTTCTTCTCTGGGCGCAATATACAGCACCTCCGACCCTCTACTCGACGGTCGGATGCTGTTTCCATTTTCAGAAACATACGGTCGCACAACACCTGTGCCCCCGTATGCTCTGGAACAACGAGCTCGTTCAGACGATCTCCCCTCTCGGGCGGATCTTCTGCACAGCTCTCACGGATCGGACTCCCTGGGCAGAGCAGCCAGTGTGGTTCGGGGCTTCTCACCTCCGGCCACACACTGCTTTCCCAGCGACGATACCCCCACCCTTGGTGCACCGAATGTAACTCCTCTGAGACCCTTAGCGGAGAACTTTTCGGATTGGTTAAATCTCCCCAATCCTTCCCGCTGGCTCCTCAGGACCATTCGGCTCGGCTATGCCATCCAGTTTGCACGGCGTCCGCCCAAGTTCCGTGGTGTTCTCACTACGTCGGTCCAGGGCCCCAACACCGCGGTTCTTCGGGCGGAGATCGCAGTCCTTCTGGCGAAGGGTGCGATAGAAACTGTCCCCTCAGCCGAGATGAAGGAAGGGTTCTACAGCCCCTACTTCATTGTACCCAAGAAGGGTGGTGGTCTCAGACCAATCTTGGATCTGAGGGTCTTGAATCGGGCCCTGCTCAAGCTCCCGTTCAAGATGTTAACCCTCAAGCACATTCTCACGTGTGTCAGAGTTCAAGATTGGTTTGTGGCCATAGACCTGAAGGACGCGTACTTTCATGTCTCAATCCTCCCAAGACACAGGCCGTTCTTGCGGTTTGCCTTCGAAGGACGGGCATATCAGTACAAGGTTCTCCCCTTCGGCCTCTCCCTGTCGCCCCGGGTCTTTACGAAGGTAGCGGAGGCCGCCCTTTCCCCCCTCAGGGAAATGGGCATACGCATTCTCAATTATCTCGACGACTGGCTGATCCTAGCTCACTCGTGGGATTTGGTTTGCGTACACAGGGACATGGTTCTCAACCATTTGGCTCAGTTGGGACTTCGGGTCAACTGGGAAAAGAGCAAACTCTCCCCGGCACAGAGGATCTCTTTTCTCGGTGTAGAGCTGGACTCGGTCAGTATGTCTGCGCGTCTCTCCCCGGAGCGTGCACAGTCAGTTCTGAGGTGTGTGGCAACACTCAGATGCGGGTCAGCGGTCCCCCTAAAACAGGTTCAGAGGCTCCTAGGGCACATGGCATCCTCAGCCGCGGTCACGCCACTGGGTTTGATGCACATGAGACCGCTGCAGCACTGGCTTCATACTCGAGTCCCCAGGTGGGCGTGGCATCGAGGCACATTTCGAGTGAACATCACACCATCGTGTCGCCAGACACTCAGCCCTTGGACAGACATTATGTTCCTACGGTCAGGAGTTCCCCTGGAACAGGTGTCCAGACGCATCGTTGTCACCACGGATGCTTCCAAGACAGGCTGGGGTGCCACCTGCAACGGGCAGGCAGCTTCCGGGGTCTGGACAGGCCCCCGACTGTTTTGGCACATAAATTGTCTGGAGTTGTTGGCAGTGCTCCTGGCCCTGAGGAGGTTCCGACCTATGATTCAGGGCAAGCACGTGTTGGTCAGGTCCGACAACACTGCGACTGTGGCCTACATCAACCACCAGGGCGGTGTACGCTCCTTTCGCATGTCACAACTAGCCCGCCACCTGTTGCTCTGGAGTCAACGCAGACTCAAGTCTTTACGAGCCACTCACATTCCGGGCGAAGCCAATCGCATGGCCGATTCCCTGTCACGACAGGTTTCGCTCGGAGGCGAGTGGAGGCTCCACCCCCAGTCGGTCCAACTGATTTGGGATCGATTCGGCCAGGCACAAGTAGACCTCTTTGCCTCACCGGAATCCACCCACTGCCAGTTATGGTACGGGCTAACCGAGGCCCCCCTCGGTATAGACGCACTGGCACACAGTTGGCCGAGGGGCCGGCTCAAGTATGCGTTTTCCCCAGTGAGCCTCATCGCACAAACCTTGTGCAAAGTCAGGGAGGACAAGGAACAGATTCTCTTGGTAGCCCCCTTCTGGCCCAACAGAACCTGGTTCTCGGACCTGGTGCTCCTGGCATCAGCCCCTCCCTGGCGCATTCCTCTGAGGAAGGACCTCCTTTCTCAGGGGAAGGGCACAATTTGGCACCCGCGCCCCGATCTTTGGAACCTCCACCTTTGGTCCCTGGACGCGACCAGGAGGACTTCAGAGACCTTTCACCTTCAGTGGTAAACACACTTCTACAGGCAAGAGCCCCCTCTACCAGACGGCTGTATGACCTAAAATGGCGCATCTTTGTTAACTGGTGTTCTTCTCACGGGAAGGACCCACGGAGCTGTGGCATCAAATCAGTGTTATCCTTCCTTCAAGAAGGCCTGGACAGGCACCTGTCTGCCTCAACACTTAAGGTTCATGTCGCAGCTATAGCAGCTAACCATGACTTGGTGGGGGGCAGATCGGTGGGGAAACACGATTTGATAATCAGGTTTCTTAGAGGAGCCCGGAGGCTGAACCCTCCTCGGTCGCATCTCATCCCCTCTTGGGATCTTGCTGTGGTTCTCCAAGGTCTACAACAAGATCCATTCGAGCCCCTTCAGTCAGTCGAACTCGATGCTCTCTCCTTCAAGACGGCTCTTTTGACTGCGCTCACTTCCATCAAAAGAGTGGGAGACCTCCAAGCCCTCTCCGTGAACAGTTCGTGCCTGGAATTCGGACCAGCGGATTCTCACGTTGTCTTGAGACCCCGGCCTGGATATGTGCCCAAGGTCCCCACCACTCCTTTCAGAGATCAGGTAGTGACCTTGCAAGCTCTCTCTTCCCAGGAAGATGACCCCAACCTGACCTTGTTATGCCCAGTCCGTGCCCTGCGCATCTACATGGAACGAACGCAGCCCTTCAGACGTTCGGAGCAGCTCTTTGTTTGTTACGGAGGACAGCAGAAGGGGAAAGCTGTCTCCAAACAGAGGATCTCCCATTGGCTGGTAAACGCGATCCGTATGGCCTACCTGGCCAGAGGCCTACCCTGCCCTCTGGAGGTAAGAGCCCACTCAACCAGGGGCATCGCTGCCTCAGCAGCCCTGGCGAATGGGGCCTCATTAACAGACATCTGTAGAGCTGCGGGTTGGGCTACACCTAACACATTTGCCAGATTTTATAATTTGCGCACAGAACCAGTGTCAGCTAGAGTCTTGATTGCTAACTCTTGACTCAGCACACTGGTTGGTGTAGAGCTTGCATAAAGCGCTTCCCCTAATGGTGATTACGCTTCTGAGTTTCAGTAGGTTTCCTGATGCGAACCCTGGACACCATCTCCATCTTTGGCACTTCTGCACATGGCGGAGTTTAGCGGAGAAACTCGCTATGGAATCCCTTCACAAGGTATGACTTCCCTTATTTTGATTGGATTGTGCCCCATATGTAGTGGCCCCTTATGTGGCCCCATATGTGTATTTCCACCTATAACTCTTGTGGTGCGGTGTTTTCCCCTGAGAACAGGTTCTCTAGGATCTGAGTCTGGCTGTCTTCCCGGGTGTGAGACCCACCTCAGGTCCCATGTCTAACTATGTCACTTAAACCCCCCCTGTCGGGCAGGTTGTGAACTCCGTAATGTCTTTCCTTCGGGAGCAGGCATTTTCCCAACGATCTCAAGACACTCAGCCGCCCTTGAGGGAGGCCCGGCTGCAGGACCCCGTTGTACAGGTCAGTCCTTGGACGTTGGATGGTCACGGAGGAGGTGAGCTGCACTTACGTTACACGTTGCCCTGTTACTTCTGCACTTGTCTCTCGTGACGCGGTCAGACATGTGGCGTGTTTTTACGGGGACCCCTAGTGTCGTACACTACTCGACACAACTCGGAGTGTACGACAGATAGGGAACGTCTCGGTTACGTATGGTAACCCTCGTTCCCTGATGGAGGGAACGGAGACGTTGTGTCTCCCATGCCACATCTCTGGTCCGCCTCTGAGTGAGCTGAGACGCTCGGCTCCTCAGAATCAGAACGAGTGAGCAGATGCACACGCTGACCTATTTATACCCGGATGTCCGGGGCGTGGTCAGCTATGCAAATCTGCACACCCAATTTTCATTGGCCTTTCTCAATACTGTCAGAGGTGTTTGGGCTCTCAAGGGCGACCCCTAGTGTCGTAAACTACTCGACACAACGTCTCCGTTCCCTCCATCAGGGAACGAGGGTTACCATACGTAACCGAGACGTTTCTTTACATGTAATACTGACGCGTGCAGTGATTTCAGCGTCTGCCGTTTCACAAAATGAGGACTTAACAACATCTCCAGAACTGCTCTGAGAGTCACTTCATGAGTATTTCACGGTTTCATTTGAGTAAAACAAGCGTCAAATATACACACAGAAATTTACAGGTATTCACGGCAACCCGTCAGAGTAAAAGTTCGGTTTAACTTTATTAACCATTCAGTATAATGTACGTGCCTACTACTACTACGACTACTACTATTAATTAATAAAAATGTATACAAATTCCTCACACAATATTTCTTCCATGTTTTAAATTTGAATAGTAAATCCCCTTTATTTGCCAAAAATAAAATATAATTTTCATTAGAAGATCAATTTAATTAATATTTTATACCTTCATTTGATAACCAGAACAATACACAACACAGAATTCCATAAGGCTATTGTAAAAATAAATAAAAGCTGTTTTTATGCATTCAGATAAACAGACTAAAACATATTTGGTAACAATAAAACGTAAGGTGAGAAAAAAACAAAACATTTCATGGGGTCCTAAACATGTAATTTTTCTTAACTTTTGATTTAATCGTATATGCGATTAAATCGTATAAGATTCATGGTTTTAATTAATTACATATGATTAATTACATTTTGATTAATAAAATTAAATTTAACCAGTAAAAAGAAGTCCAGAAAAATGAAAACAGAAAACAGAATTTAAAAAAAAACAAACAAAAAAAAAAAACGAAATTTGAGAAAAAAAATAGGGCCCTATTTTTGCTTGCAACTGTATATTTGCTACAGTTATAAATACATCTTCAAATTTATTATTTTATTTGTCTAACATATTTTTGAAAAGTTATAATTTTGTTATAATACTTTGATATGTTTGCTATTTGCAGTGATGGCTATTTACTATTGTTCATAGTGTGACAAGGTCTTTAACCTTAAGTTTAATGCCCCAGACCCCATCCAGGTTCAACCACCTGTGTCTAACAAAATCTTATGTGAGCATCATGTGAGCTCCCACCCAAAACCACTAGCCCCTGATGTTTTGGCACCAGCCCCGGATGTTTTAAAATCCTAGAAACGCCCCTGATCCTAACCCACACTCTAACCCTACCCCTCAGAAAACTTTCCACATTTTTACAATTTGAAGAACAAAAAAAAAGTTTCTTATTTTTATACCAATGTTATACTCCCCAAAGGAGGTTTTTTTGAGATTTGGTCAGGTTTAGCTCACTTTTGAGTACACATTTGTCCCCAAAATACGGTTATAGGTACACGCCATAGGTTCACACACACACGCACAGAGTACATTTCTTCAGTTCTTCGCTTATGTTGTGCTCAAAACACAAGAGGGCAGCAGCAGTGCATCATGAAATTATAGATAGCTCTATCTGCAGACCTGTGATGAACTGGATATAATTTGGGGAGAACAAATATTGACTGGTTGACTGTACATTTTCCTGCTTACGCGGTGACTCACCAAATGAAAAAATACGAGGACATGACAATAAATTTAAGTTGGAGTTGTTTTATAAATTAACCTGTATTCTAAAATTAAAGTTTAGAAGATAAATACAATGTATTTTATTCCATTGCACTATATAGCATAATCTGCACACCAATAACACGAACATTGCACCAGCAATACAGTAATATTATTAAAGTTCCCTGAAGGCCACTTTCACTACAGTCGATAACTGAGGTACACCATGGCACCAGTTGCGTTTGTACAAAACAAACGGTTATGATTCATTCACTTACGCACTTTTCCTATTCAGTAAAGGATGATTTGCTATACTGGGAATAAATCAGTTTCTACTGTATAAACAGCCTATGAACGATTCTGTTCTCCAGGTAAAGACAATTTATGTCCATAACAGTTTTTAAACAAATATCAAAGTATGCCCTCATACTGAATGAAAGTCTGAACGCCCCTGGAACCATCCTTCTGAAAAGAACTAAACTAAAACCAGTCTGACCAGTTAAAAGGGCTTAAAACCCACGTAAAACTAGTCAACAGACTGGCTTGATCAAGCAAGGAGACCTAGCTGGAGTTCTTTGCCCCCAAACCAAAAGTTGAAAAAAAGTACAAACGGAATGTAAAAACTTCCTGTTATAAGCGCACTTTGAAAAAGACGTTCTGAGTTCTACTTGTGTTCCGCTGTGCTGCATCCAGCTGTTTTCGAACGCAAAAAGAACGCAGAACGCATTCTGTGCGTGTGTGAACGGCCCAAAAATTACAGGCTTAGGACCACGCCTGTTCTAGGAGGAGTGGGTGAAGTCGTAAGTGTAGAAATTTTTCACTGCCACACTTTACAGCTGCAAAGGAGCACAGGGCAAAAAAGTTGAAAATGTCTGGCGTGGCATCCACACTCGCCAAGAAGAGAGCCCTGGCCGCTGGCTTTGGGACGAACACCAATGCGGTGAAGTACCTGAACCAGAATTTTGAGAGTCTGAGAAGTGAGTGTCTGAGCCGAGGGCAGCTGTTCTGCGATCCAACGTTTCCAGCCGCTCCCGAATCTCTGGGCTTCAACGAACTCGGTCCACGATCGTCAAAAACAAGAGGCATTGTGTGGAAAAGACCCGGGGTGAGTACTGTCGAAGCAACATAAATGTAGTTACCAAAGTAATGCATCATTACTAAAATCTGTCTATCTATCTATCTACATTGTTAGTGCGGCATGAAGCATTAAACTCTTGGTAATGTGTTTATCATAAAAGCAATATATGACTCAGCACATGACTCATCCCATGAGTATTTAAATAGAAAACAGGCACTGTAGAACAAATCTTCATGCAAATGCTTTTTACTACTTCTGCAGGAAGTGACCTCCAATCCTGAATTTATTGTTGGAGGGGCTTCAAGAACAGATATTTGCCAAGGAGGTTTAGGTAAGTGAACGCCCCTACTAAGTGTAGTTCTAAAAAGTCCACAAGGTGTTCCTTATGAGGAGTCACCAAAAGCATGTGCGATTGACCAAATTTGTCTTGCGTTTTATGAAGCTCTCTTGGAATTGTTCTTATTCTTTTGAATTATTGGGAAATCCCCTTTGACCATATGAAAACATTTTTGAGAAGCACGCACATTGAGTATTCTGTTCCCCTTTAGACTATTTGCATTCCCTCATAATGAATTAATATTGAACTGCTGTCTAATTCTCACTACTAAGTGAGACCCTAGTTACTCACACATCAGATAAGTCTTTGTGCACTTTTTTTGGAAAAATACTAGCCACTGATGTTTTCAGCTATCGTGTTTGTTTTCCTTGTAATGAAACTGTTGAGCCGGATGGAGAAATCCTCATGATTTGGGGTGTGTTATGCACCATTGCATAACACAGACGATGATTCTTCTAACCTCTGCCTTACACAGCTGTTTCTTATTTAACATGCTAGACATTTTTTAATTTGTACTTTATTACCTATTTTTGTACATTTGCCTTTATTTTTATTTCTTTACAAAAAAATATTATTTGTGACCATGGACCACAAAACCAGTCATAAGGGTCAATTTTTTGAAATTGAGATTTATACATTTATAAATTTTTAATTATAAATAAGCTTTCCATTGATGTGTGGTTTGTTAGGACACTTTTTGGCCAAGATACAACTGTTTGAAAATCTGGAATCTAAAGGTCCAAAAAATCCAAATATTAAGGAAATCACCTTTAACATTGTCCAAATGAAGTTCTTAGCAATGCATATGACTAATCAAAACTTTTGATATATTTACAGTAGGAAATGTACAAAATATTTTCATGGAACATGATCTTTATTTAATATCCTAATATTTTTTGGCATAAAAGAAAAAACAATCATTTTAACCCATACAATGTATTTTTGGCTAAATATACCTGTGCTACTTAAAACTGGTTTTGTGTTTCCAGGGTCACATTTTTGTATTTATTAATTTAAGCTTGATTGCAGTATTTTTTATTTCATTTATTTATTATTTAGTCAGTTTGAGATGTGCATAAGCTTGATTTAAGGGTGATGCAATACTTGTAGCCTCGCTAAACACTTCAGAGTGGCATAAATTGTTGTGTGAAATAAAATAAAATGCTTTTTTTAGTCCTACAGTCCTGCTTATAGTTTCAGTACAGGTTGAGGAAACCACAATTAACCCTGTCAGTTTAAGTGTTGCTATAGTAACACTTTCAGTGTTGTTGCACATCATAGTAGCATCCGGAACATATTGTCATAGCTGTGTGATTCATTCAGCTGAAAAGGAAACTGTGTTTAAGCTCAGTGAGTTATAGGCATTTCATATCAGCTGATATGTTGTGGAAGAATCTGAAAGGCAGTTTATTTAGTGGCATTCCACTAAACTGAGTTGTCTTTGTAAAGATTATGGAATGCAAGGATCTTGGGGCAGGACAAACAGTGTAGGCCTACAAACAAACCACTGGAGGATTGAATGTCAGCATTTGAGCATGTAAAAAATTGTCTTAAAGGGATAGTTCACCACAAACATTAAAGGATTAGTTCACTTCCAGAGTAAAAATTGACAGATAATGTACTCACCCCCTTCTCATCCAAAATGTTTATATCTTTCTTTCTTCAGTCATATAGAAATTTTGTTTTTTGAAGATAGCTTCTATGGTGCCCCCAAATTTGAACTTCCAAAATGCAAGGAAGAAGGGTCTGATCTAGTGAAAAGATTGGTTATTTTCTAAAAAAAAAAAAGAAATTGCAATTTATATACTTTTTAACCTCAAATGCTCGTCTTGTCCAGCTCTGTGTGAACTGTTTTTTTGTCCCGGTGATGACAGTTAGGGTACATCTAAAAACTCCACTCTCATTTTCTCCTCCAACTTCAAAATCATCCTACATTGTTGTTTTGACTTTTTTGTAGAGGGTGTTTGATCTTCTTTGTATGTTCACTTTGTAAACACTGGGTTGGTACTTTTGCAGCGATGTAGGATGATTTTGACATTGGAGGAGAAAATGAGATTGAGTTTTTAGACATACACTAACTGTCATGACCGGAAAAAACAGTTCACACTGAGCTGAACAAGACGAGCATTTCAGGTTCAAAAGTATATAAACTGTAGTAAAAAAATAAATAAATAACCAATTGTTTCACTAGATAAGACCCTTCTTCCTTGGCTGTGATCATTTAGAGCCCTTTGAAGCTGCTTTTAAACTGCACTTCGGAAGTTCAAATTTGGGGGCACCATAGAAGTCTATTACATGGAGAGAAATCCTGAAACGTTTTCCTCAAAAAACATAATTTCTTTACGAATGAAGAAAGATAGACATGAACATCTTGGATGACAATGGGGTGGGTACATTATCTGTAAATTTTTGTACTGGAAGGGAAGTACTCCTTTAAAATTCTGTCATTTTTTTTAATCTGTCATTATTATTACACCCTCATGTCATTCCAAACCCTTTTGTTTTTTTTCCTTTGTGGAACATAAAAGAAAAAAAATATTGATTTATGTAGTTGCTTGCCTTTTCCTTTTTCAATTACAATGAATAGTGAAGCCTTTTTTTAATCTTATTTTTTTGTAACTACAGGTGATTGCTGGCTCTTAGCTGCCATTGCTTCCCTAACCCTCAATGAAGACGTTTTGGCTCGTGTCGTTCCATCCAACCAGGGCTTCGGGCAAGACTATGCTGGAATTTTCCACTTTCAGGTAATCAAAGTAGATATGAAAGTTATGTTGCACTTGGACAGCTTGCGTAGAGAAATATGTTGAATAATTGGGATGTTTGCAAAGTGATGAAGTTTTAAAGAGTCACTGAAGTGCTTTGAAGCACGCATCTGTATTCTATATCTTGACGTAATTTCAACTGAAATAGGAAGATAGGGCCATTTCAAGCAGTCCTGTCCCCTTTTTTTAATAGC